>JABJVR010000052.1:13909337-13924729 GCA_025773905.1 Chitala chitala
CTGTCATAGTACACATCCTAAAGGTACAAGTTAAATAAACTTAAACATGTTTCTCATTATATCTGAAAACTAAATTTTAATTAATGGTGTGATTGCTATTTTTGTTAGATTAATTCAGCACAAAATAATTTTTTATTTCACAATGGCTTTTGATTTTAAAAAATAATACTAGAATGAGGGAAATTAATGCTATGTGTTCTTACTGGATGAACGTGAGGTGTTGTTGACAAAGACATTGAGGAACTTCTTGGAAAATGGTACATCGCCTTCTGGGGAAGAATCTTCTGAGGAGCTGCAGAGAGCTGGATCTGCCCCTAGGGGGCAGTCATCACAGAGCGTGGACAGGTCACTGTCGTCACTCAAGACAGACGTGCAGCGGCGCAGGCTCACCAGCTCCAAGGTGGCGTTCTCGTCCACCACCAGCGTGTATTTCATTGTGTCATAGGCCAGTGAGTCGTCTAGCTGCCTAGCCCTTAACGTGTCTGCGGGCGACGGTGTCTCCCTTGTGTCGTCGTCAGTGGGATGCCCACAGGGAGACCTCTGGATGGGTTCCAGGAGAATATCTTTGTCATTGTCCGTGGAGAAGGTCAGGTTGAAGCAGTGATTGGTCTGAGCAGTAGACATGTCTAGGCATACGCTGTTCTTCATCTCTGCAACACGCTCAGTGCCGTTTCCATCCCCCATTCCCCTGTGCCCGTCACCTCTAATGTCAAACTCAGACTCAGTCAGACACGGTGCCACAAGCCCCTTTGATTCTGCTGACAGCTTGTTGATAGGACCCAATTCCATTTCCTTCCACTTTTTTACCATACTTGGAGGAGTTTCAAAATCATTCACAGGACACCAGCTTGAATCTGCCACTTGGGATTCTGGACCAGCTGTCTTTCTATTGATTTGATCCATAAAGACAGGGGTGATAATGTCTTTAGTTGGGTTGCTCAGATACAGACACAAACCCACATTGTTTTCTACCGGGCTCACACCACATTCGGACGCAGTTTCCTTCTCTTCATCAACAAGGCCTTCCTTAATTCCACTTGGAATTTTACTGGTTTCCTTAGAGCTCTCTACCTCATTGTCACCATTTGATTTCAGCATCCGAGGCAGGCTGTCTAAAGGCTCATTAAAAGTGTCTGTCTCCAGGTCTGACACAGGAGATATTGTGTCAGAAATGGAGGCAGACCTTTTGAAGCAGTCCTCTGGGCAGCTTATAGGGTAGGAGCCCTCGGAAATCATTTTGTTCACCAGGTTGCTAAGGAGCCATGGTGAGTCAGAGTTCTCACTGAGATCATCCTCAGACTCAGATTCGGAATCACACTCACTGTCATCTACAGCTGGCATTAGTTTGGGTCCCACAGGCAGGTAAAAGGATCTCTTGAAGCTCTCCAGGCTATGGTCTGGCTCAATCTCCAAGACCAGCTGCCTGGAGAGATCGTGCTCACAGTGCTCCGTGGCTGGAATCACTTCTTCTGGGTCGACTGCATGGTCATAAACTGTGTTGGCAATATCTGGAGGGTCTTCCGCTAGTTGGACCACATCAAGGTTTGTTAAAATCTCAGATTCTGCTGTTGGTGAGGCCTGTTTGATGGGCTCAGGCTGCCCAAGGAGCAGGGAGACCTTGATGCCCACAATCCCACTGTCCTGCTCCAGCTCTATTTCCAGTTCTTGGTCGGAGGTTGGAGAGCTAGCCTCCTCGATGGAGTTAGTCAGGTAAGAAGAGCGGCCGCTGCTGCTGTTGCTGGTCAAGTCCAGCTCTGTCTCTGAGATGGATGAGATCATATGGCTAGACAACGGACCTCTATTGGCAAAGGCAGCATCCAGCTCACACTCAACATCAGATTCTGACCCTGGGGAGCTCAGGTTCTCACTGTTGTGGTCTGACACTGCGTACCGCTTGCTACCTTTGCCGTTCATGTCGGCTATTCCCGGGTCTGAGGACGGAGAGTTGGTGTCATTGGAATCAGTGGATGGTAGACTTTGAGCGTCCACACCATATTCAGAATGAGCTTCCCCGCTGTCATCCTCAGATCGACTTGAAGATGACACGTAGCTGGGAAAAGGGGCTGGCTCACACTGTTCAATAGGAGGGAACTCCACATAAGATGAACTTTCTGTTTCGTTACAGGTGAGATTGTAGCTTTTTTTGGCCATGAAGTCTACTTCAAAATCTCTTTCGAGCTCCTCATCTGACAAGGGTGTGTCAGCCTGACTGCAGGCAGGAGCCGTGGAGGAGAGACACCTGCTCGTACCATCTAAAGTGATGTCATTCTCTAGATCAGGGTCAACGGCAGACTCGGCGGTGACTGTGTACGTGACGTTTGCCTGTCTAGTCTGACCCTGCCAGGTTTCGACACAGTCACTACTCAGGTCATGGTCAACTCCAGCATCGGAGCCCTGAGACACCTCATCGGCGACCAGGATGCTTGCACCTGGGCCGCCGGGGTCTGTGCTGGGCTCCGCTGCAGCATCTGAGCCGCTGGACATTTTGTGTTGACCAAACGACCCTGTCGGAGAGAGACAGTTTTTAGGGGACATCCAGCTGTCAGGGAAGGAGGGATAAAGTGGAGATGGAGGTGAAGAGAGTATGTTCATGTTGTGATCTTCCACGGGTGCATCAGACTTTATTTTACCGTATTCCGGTCTTTCGCGTCTGTTCCCCTCAAAGTCGTACAGGAGGGGCTTGAGGGGTGACCGTGTGTGCCCAGTGTCCGCACACTGATTTGGGGGTGTACCTTTGCTTTGGGACCCCACACCTGGTGCAACTGCACACTGACCATTCACGTGGATTCCGTCCTCATGGCAAGAATGTGTTGGAGACAAACATCCTAGAGTGATTTAAAAAAAACCTTAATGGCATTAATCTGATTAAGTTCTGATATTCTAACTCGTTATCTTAAGTTACAGAACAGTCTGCAAAACATATTTCCAATTTTGAGCAGTTATCTATATTCAAGGAAAAAAGACACTTTCAGCTTTAGAGATATATAATACAAGAAGTAAGCAAATTATGTTTAAGCAATTAAACCTGTCAGTCTGTAAAAGCACCTAAATGACTAAAGGATAGTGAAACATTTTTCAGGCACTAGGGTACTGTAGATAATATAGCAGCAATATAATATAGCATATGTTCAAACTAGACACAAAGTTCAGGTGTATACATACATATAATACCAATACGAGCCAACAGTTACCGTTCTGATTAGGTACATGTGCTGTTTTTATTGGGTGGTTTAATGGAATTAGCGGTACTTACCATGGGAGACGCGTTTGCTCACAGACTCCTGCCAGCTTGGCTTATGTGGGGAGATGCTGTTGTTGTTGTTCAAGGAGTCCTGAGTACAAACAACAGAGTCAGCAATGTTCAATGCAGCCTGTCTTGCTGACTATCAATCACTCCCTCACCCAGCTCTGATTCGTCCCCTCTTATAGGTTTGGTCTGCTGGGGGCTGGGGGGGGCAGGACGTCTGCTCACCTGTGTGACTGCGGAGAAAAGGTTTAGACTGGTCGGCCGGCTCTTTAACATTCCAGCAGTTGGTGAAGCGGGCATGGAAGTTGACGGAGTTGGAGGAGCATCGAGGTCTGCATCTTCATCCTCATCCTCCTCATCATTGCCTTCTTCTTCTTCTTCATCATCAATCATATCAAACTCCTGAAAGTCATCCTGGAAGGAACAGATTGGGTGGTGTAGGTTGTTCTTCTCCAGGATCAGACAGTCCTATAGGAGATCATGTGAAGATGTACAGGAACAGGGAGAGAAAGTGAAAGTGTTTAAGAACATTAAAATAATCTCCCTCTCTCTCTCATTAAAGACAGTGTTCTCAGTACTTATCTTCAGTTACATTTTGCTCAGTCTGCATTGCTTTGTAAGTAACTGTACCTGACACAAGTACAATAATTCGTACACTCTGGTGGGGAAAACATCACTTGCAGCTGAGGTAATTCCCTGCCCAGCACACACGTGGTTCACTAAAAAGGAAGATTTCACATTTTCATGTTTCATGTGTTGTCATCTTCCGTCGCCATAGCAACAGCATAATTTAACAGGCCTACAGGCACACTTCAAGAGCTTGCATAATTTTCCTGCATAACTGTTTTTTAAGGACACAAATCCATCTCAGTGCTCCACTCAACATTTCTTACCACAAAAAGCAAGAGTTCTTTATATTAATGACAGAAGAGATTAGCCATCTATTGCTGCTATCACTTAACCTCTGCTTTTGATATAAATCAAGAGTACTGACTGGCACAGGACATGAAAAGGTGCCTTGCCTCTCTTTCCAGCCTGCTGCATTGGTGCCGTGCTGCTGAGTAGAGCTCTGCAGAGCCTAATCTCCAGCTGGGCCCTGCTCCCCCACTGCACCCCCACTGCAGCTGTGGCAAGGTATCACACTGATGCTATACAAACATTGCATTTGGGCCAGGTGCATCACTGGGATTGGCAGGTACACAGAACCACAGACCTCTATGGCCCCAGGCGGACACAAAACCCCCTGCACCTCCGCAATTCCTGATTTTAAAGTCCAATGATTGCTCCTTCTCCAAGACAAATGGCTACACGAGTGGTCAACAGTATACTGATATCCACAGCACTTCACTCCAAATCAGAGGTGATGGCTGGAAATGTCTGATTTACAGATCACAGCTTTGTCATCTCCTATATGCCAAAAGACTCATTTAAATTTTTGTAAGTACCGGTCTTGGTAGACTAAGTACCAGACTTGAGAACTATGATAAAAAACATATGAAGGAAAACGAATGATGATCTGGTCTTAGAAGGGAACATGTTTCTGTAAAAAAAAAAAAAACACTTAAAATTCCTGTGGTTCTAGAATGGACAGCATCAAAATTACTGATTCAGGAAAAGTCAATTTTTAAAACATAAAAAGAGGTCAACAGACACCCAGAACCTTCTGGGCTTAATGAAACTCTCACACGAAATCCCAATGTGGCACTCGTTTTCCAATAAAAAGGAAACACTGCATATTAAATTAAAAAAAAAGTGTGTTAAAATATTGTTCTAAAAACCAAAATAAGAAGATGACTTACCCAAAGGTACAATGTACCCGTATGACTCCTATGATGGCATAGCAAGTAAAAATAGCGAATGGTGCTTATGTAACAGTTTTCAGGGTAGTGGGCGGGCTGGCGTTGCCTTGCTTCTGTAATTTATTAGCTGAAGCTCACTGTTTGTACACATTGATTAGAGAAGCACCTCTGTGTACTAGTATTAAAATCGACTTACAAGTTCAGCAGATATCTGTTCCACTCGACTGGCTCTCTGGTAAGCCAATCAAAACAAGTCCTTACTGTCACACCAAACGTTTCACTCTATTTCCTAACCCAGAGCGCTGAACAAAGCTTGAACCTGGTACAAACCTCAATCTACTCAATACATCCTAGAACTCCTGTCCACTGAACACACTCTGAAGCATAATGGAATTTGAGTAAAAAGGAAATCTGTCCCACTAACCTTTTCATATGGGTCAGAGTCATAGTTCAGACCAATTCCGCAGTCGTCCGTGATCTCCGATAGGTCCTCGTCGTCAAATTCCTCCAGGCTTATGTCCTGGGCTGACCTGACACAGGAATGTAAGGAAAGATTATCAGTATCACATATTTTATCATCATCCTTCCTTCCTTTGCTGTTGGAAGATAAAAGTGCAGTAAGCCTGTCATCCTGTCACCACCAATGTGTGGGACCATCGTCCAGACATCAGACATTCAAAAACATGCTGCCTATCACAGTTCATGGGAGCACTCACCGAACGCTCAGGATTTTGGGCAAACACGAAGGTGCAATAAACAGAAGTTAACCGATTCATCATTCATCCATAAGCATGCTGTCAACCATTTAAAAAGGAAATTGCAAGCGAGATCCTCCTTTGTTTTCTACCTCCTTTATTATGTACAACTCAGCAACAACACTGCGTTTTGTGCAACTATACAACATCGTGTTTCAATTTACACCCACTGTAAGCTGACAGAGACATCTGCTGAGACACATGACTGAAAGCCCATTGCACTGCAGCATTTTGTAGTTTCTATGGTGAACCCACCTGCCTCAGACTGCACTCTGTGCAGAAAAAAAATACCATACTGAATCTGCAGAAGAGCCGCTTGAGGCTTAGAGTATCCTCTCAGCGTACACAGACAAAACACTACATGAGCAAAATTAATTAAAGCCAACTTTAAAAATTACTAAAATTTTAAAGCACTCAATACAGTACAAAATGAATGTTTCAATTATATTCCTCAAGCACAGGAAAACTGTTTTTTTTTTTTTAAACAAAAACAGGTATAGAGTACATGTATTCATTAGAATAATACAGGCCTAACCTACAAACTAGTGTTCAGAAGTATATTTTTCACAAACTGACTTCATATCACAGAAATCATGACTTCATATCACAGAAATCATGACTTCTTTCATCTTTCTCAGGCAGGGGCTCTGTCACTTTAATAGATTTACTGTCATGCAACAATGGAAAATTCATGTTCCATACGTGCCATCATATTTATCCTTTAAAATTGTCTGCCTTGCATAGTTGCTACTTTATTTTCACTGCAATAAGAAAATCAATGTGTAAATGATACCGATGGATTCCACCACATTAATTTCTAATGTGTTTACCAAGTATGCTGGCTTGTGCATTTTCAAACACTTGTTTTAGACGACACACAAGAAAAATACTTAAAGTGTTGCTCAAAGCTGCTTTTGTATGCCAGTCTTCATGTAAAACTTCACATGTTCTCCTGCAGTACACACAGAAGGCCCAGTGGAACGTGTAAACACTGGAACTGGTGTTTGGACCACGGGGCAGGAATGATCTTTGACATTCCAGCCAGTGGGGGTGTCACAATGGGACCCTATTCTTTGGGCTCCTGGATCAGCTGCCTCATCATCAGCTTTTCTGCATTATGTAGTTCCTGCACCCATGCCATCTTTTTGGAGGGGTCCACGACTTTTACCCAAAATCCCATGGGAGGCTTACAGAAAATTCTCTCGTGGGCTCAGCAGGACTGACTCCTTGTTAGGTTCTGGTTCAGTTCATGACTAAAATAATTTAAAGTGGGCTTAATGTGAGAGGAAAAAAAAAAACTTCCTTCTTTCTCATTCCAGGAAGAAGACAACAAATGTAATGGGAAGAGTTTCTTAGAACAAGGCTTTAATGTGTGACAACAGTTACCATTAAAGGAGTGTAATATTATATATATATAAAACTAATAGGAAAAAATGTGATGAAAAAGAATAGTCAGGTAGATTAAAATAAATGAACAAATAAATAAAACATAAAATGACTACACTGCTATAATGAGCACTTCATGTATGTTTGAGCACATCTGAACTATGTACCCACCAGATATGTCACCAGAGCTTCTTAAAGGCTGTACCTACCTGTGCACCAGCGTCATCATGAAAACAGTAATATAGCATTAATGTGAACACATCGTCTCCCTTAAGAAAATAAAAGCACTGCAGTGATCTTTGGTATTTACTGTCAAAGTTTCAGTAGACATAAAATAACATGCTGAACATCCGCACTTTACACCTGCATGATGAGACCCCATATCACTTCTTACCCCACACAAAGTGGTGCTCCACTGGTCTCATTTACGCACTAACAAGTTCAGCTCTTGACTTTTCCAAGTTATCTAATGTATGTTTCATAGCTGTTAATCAAACGTTGACCTCTCCCACGTTGTATTCCATTACGCGGTCTGTCATTCCTGCCCTGCTGCTGATGAAAGACACTGTTAAGTGATCTGGTGAAGTGACATCAGACAGCATGCAAAAAAGACATTTACCATCATTCTTCTGCATGATCTTAATTACAATGGCCTCACAAAATGAAAGAGGGCAATTAACACAAACAAAGAAAACCCTCTAATCGTTTGTTAAAAAGCCATAATTCATTTTCTTATACATTAGTACATTAACTGCCACCTTGGCATGTGCTCCTGTTGGTTATTATATCACTTGTTTACCTGACAGGTTAGCACTCGTATATGTATTTGACAGAAATCCCTTCTACACTCCACCTGATCAATTCTGGCTCACAATATGAATGACCCAAAGCCTTTGTAGTCAACCGTAATGCTGTGGGACAAAAGACAATACGTCCCAGTATCAAATAATAAGGTTCCACCATATCACCTCTCTGCTGATCAAGCCAACGGACAAAGACAGTTTAATGTAAATAAGCACATGCCTCAAGGCCTCGTCCTATAAAAGCCCCACAATGTGAGATCTTTGTGACAGCAGAGACAGCCTAAGCCAGATGGTGGACTGGGAGGGAGGAACTGGTCATCATTCTCCATGTGACTCCATACTACCTCCTGGGTTGGCCTAAATAGACTGAATCAGCCAACAGCACTGTGTTTACAGAAAGCATGAGTCATGACTTCTGGTTGATCATTATGGTAATTCAAGCACGACAGTTTATCATCAGTGATAGAAATCAATTTGAAACTACATCTTTGATTTCCTTCAAGCATCCTAGTTATGCTTTCAGCAAAGATCCACTGAGCCCTGCTCAAAAGCTGGATGCCCAAAGACAACCCTCATGTGATACAAAGCTACTAAAGACCCAAAAGGAGCAGAACGAGTGTGAAGAGTGACCGCGGTTCCATAAATCTTAGCACAAATGGACACCTGAAAAGATTTACAGACTAATGTTAACAACACCTCAACACAATGCTGACACCTAACTCACTTCCATCCTGAACTCATCCTAGCAACACCCTCAAACCTGTGAACACCGATTAAATGTACATACTGAGTATGAGCCAGGAAAAAAGTCCCATGATGTCATTATCTGTAGAGGTGTGGCACTGACATGAAAACTCTTTGCAGGCAAGCAAATGTAACCATATATCCTACAAGCTCAATTATACCTCAGCTGGTTTAAATACAAAACAGAGCAGTCCTAACCAATTAGGTTCTACCACCTCACTGTTACTTATCATTATAGCACACTGATGTGTCTAAAGATAAATACTGTCAAATCCAAAGCAGGTTATAACTAGTTTTAAACAACAAAGAAAGTTAGATTCTGTAATGGCTTGTGTGTTATTTGTATAAAATAAGTATGCACAGTACTGTATATCATGTAACAGGCTTCTCTGAATCACATCTACAGCTGAAACAAACACACAGGCTACTGACACCAGTTTGAAAACACAAATAAAAGTATAATTATAAAGGCACAAATAAAAAAAATATTTAAAACTATATATCATTAAATTTTTTTTTTGAATGCTGTTAAGTTGTGGAGGGTATATACTGCAAACTGTACACATCTGCACTGATGTTGTGGCTGGTATGGTTTTATATGACTATGTTTTCAATTCACGTTGTTCTCTCTGTCCCCATCTTGTGCTCTGTACTTGGCTTTGTTATGAAGATGCAGGAGGGACCTACAGTACACCTCATATTGTACAATCTTATTCAGTGGCTGCCATTACTGTATCCTTTTCCAATGTGGACAAATTTTTCAAAGTGAGGATATTCTGTGTAGTTCCAATCCCAACCTCAAACATGATGAAACAGTCCAAACTGAATTTTGTTTTTACATGCCTGATATGTGTTCTGTCTGCCACAATTGAAACCAAATTTCTCAGTACACAATTTTGTGTATTACTCAGGATTATCAAGGTGTTGAAGAAATCACTTAACCTCTCCTGAAATCCAATTCAAGATTCTAAAATAACCTCCAAAACACAAGAGTGTTTACAAAGAATAAAAATGCATAGATATATACACATTTTATTTACGTCTCTTATTTGTTCACATACAGTACCATTTGTTCACGTACAGTACCAACAACTTTTCTATGCAGAAGAAAATATCAAATTTATACATTTACAATAAAACTGGTAGCGCAACCAGCCAACCAGCAGGGAGTCCGGCAGCCCTTCTCATCTCAAGGCCATTGACCAGCTAACCAGACCAGTACCATTCTATGGTGTTATTATCCCTTTCAAACCGTTTGTGTGATATGACCCTACTTCACACTGGATATAGAAGCAAAATACAGCAGTAAAAATGTACCAAGTGTTTCATCAATAAAAAATTAAGTAAAAGGTGCATTTGAGGTAAAAAAAAAATACCTACCTCAAATGCACTTTACTTGGCTGAAAACAGCATGAGTGTAAATGGTACCCAAATAGCTCTCCAAGTCCAACTACACTAGATCCAAAAATATCCGTCAAAAATATCTGTCTATTTGAATAGACCAGGGGTCGGCAACCCTCAGGTCCTCTACCCCTCTGCAATAGCATTTCCTATATCGGAAGAGGGACCAAAAATGGCTTTTTTCATAGTGAAGGTTGCAGACCCCTGGAACAGATGTATAACAGAATATGTACATTAAACTAGGGGCCCTAGCAACACAGTCGATTAGTTTACAAAATAATTGTGTACAGTACTGTATTTAATTACAAAACATACCTACAGTATGTTTCCTTGTTTTAGTACTCCACGCACTTTTTGTGAATTCTGAGTAAAAGTAATACTCGAGCAGATATCCAACTGGTCATTCTTAGCAAGCTTTAGTGTTTTGCATTCTTTAACATTACCATCAGTCGTTTCCATTTTCTGCACGTTTTTCAGCTTTGTCTACATTATGCTTTTACATCATGCAATTTTGTCTACATCAAGCTACATCATGTAGTTCACTATTGTTGTTCCTTTTCTGTAGATTGGAGCAGTACTTGTAGCCCTTTCACCTCTTTGTACACATGTACACATTTTTTGTAATAGTCCCAACACTACACATTTACGTTTTTTAGCCATGTATTTGCAATATAACACAAAAGAAATGCTACAGAACACTGCCAACACATAGCGTACGTGGTTAATAGAAACTGACGTTAAGAGAGATAATTGAGTTTCTACTGTACATCTAACGTCCAATGCATCCCAACTTCTGATTTGTCCAATCTTGGTGCAGAGTCTAGACCTCAACTAGCTTGTCTATAATTTGTCCCTAATGGGTCCTGACCTCGCCTGGTACTCAAACACAAACAGGTTGGCAAAACTATCCTGCATCCTCTAAAGTGTACGTTCTGCTCTTAGTGCTAAAATCTTTGCACCCCAAGAGAAACTAAATTCTTCTGTTTTTCTTTCTGTATATGGAGTGTTATGTAGTCTGCAGGTATTTTCCAAAATGCACATAAATGTTTACGTCCAAACATTTCAGAAAGAAGGGCTTGAAATGCAAATTATTTTTTATAAAAAGAAGCACGTGCAGAAGTATGTTAAAATATAAATAAATAAATAAATAAATAACTTTCCCTGTGAGCATCCTGACAGTGTTTCAGCTACAACAGATGCACAGAAGTTTGCAATGGTTCTGATATTAAGATATAGGTTATGGAGGGGGGGCGTGTACATTTTTTCCCAAAGCTTCTCTTTTCAAAAATATCCGTATAAAATCATACAAGTGCCAGATAAATCATCTGTACTGATCCACCTCTGTAAGTTATAAATATAGTATTAGCATATAAATCACTCAATAATGACTGACAGTCACTCACACTGAGTTGCCTTCCTTAAACATACATCAATAAGACCTAGTTAACTCCAATTCTTTGTACTTACATCAAAAAAGAAAGAAACACGCACCAGCTCTTCTTCAAAACATTTATAGGCGACAGGGCGTGGGCCTCGATGAATCAACTCAGAAAATCTCAAAAGCATCGATCAAAAACTCACCACAGAGAGAAAGCTTATTGACTGCCTGTGAAAAGGCGATCTTTTACGTTTATATCAAATCGACTATATTTAACAGCGCATATTCAACTACATACATACGAAACACACGTAAATACGACACTGATGCCGTATTCTATAAAAGGTTTATGGATACAATAATATTTGTTTTTCGTATGATTTGTTACGGGACATCATTACATTGCTGTTACATTTTATGACATTGGGCATTGTTTCCTCCCTGGTCCCCGGCGCCAGTTACTCCGCACTACACATCACGACCAAAATATGGAGGTGGTGTCGGAAGCCTACCTGCAACCAGGAGGAGAGAGGCAATGTGGAGTAGAGAGCGAAAATATCTCGGCCCTGTCCGCCATCTTCTTCCAGCAATGGCTTTAAAGCGACTGCAGATAATCACGGGGCACACTACCCATTCACAGCCAGAGACGGTGGAGACAAGCACGATCAATAGACACACCAAAGCGCATCGACAATGTTCTCGTCCTACGGCTGGGCTGCGGATGCCACACGCACGACGTCGCTAAGCCACACTAATTTCGACGCGATCATTCCAAGAAAATGTAAAAAAATATATAATAAAATAATTATTTTTATTTAAAGCCTCGAAATTCAAATTTTCACTATCCTTGTCCTATTCCTTCCTGCACGTCTAAGCAGTCATTTTGGTTTCATGTACCCAACGTCATCGGTGGAAAGACTCGCTACCAGCGTCCGAGCTCTGTTTCTGTGTTACGTATAGACAGCATCAGGATGCTGCTTACGGACGGTGCGGAAGGCGCAGTATCAGGATGCTGCTTACGGCCGGTGCGGAAGGCGCAGTAACAGGATGCTGCTTACGGACGGTGCGGAAGGCACAGTAAAGATGCTGCTTACGGACGGTGCGGAAGGCGCAGCATCAGGATGCTGCTTACGGACAGTGCGGTAAGCGCAGCATCAGGATGCTGCTTACGGACGGTGCAGAAGGAGCAGAGCAGCACACAGCACTGCGGACAATCCTACAGTTGTCTGCACCAGCCGCCGCCAATCCTACTGATCTCCTCAAATCACTGGACGGACAAGCAAAACAAAACTAGAAAATAAAATGGCGTTAACACTCACATAATGACGTGTCCAGACTCGGCGTAAATAAATACATAAATAAATAAACAATCCAAAAGGTCATGTGACCACGTGTTAATTTGTTTACTAGTGAGCTGAAATTGTACGAAGACTATCAGCCGATGTGGAACTGAGGTAAATTAATTATTGATTTCGTTTTCTGGTAACTTTTTCAACGTTTTTCCATGAATCAAGGAAATTATTCTTTACTTCAAACCAACGTTGCACAAAGCAATTAAAGATTAAAATATCAATCAATCAAAATACCAATACATTACGTAAAGCATTGTAGAGACTACAAATTTTTACAAATTTTTCTTTCAAGTATATTATTTGGCATATTTTCAGAGTCAAATATAACCACCAGTGCTTATCCTAAAAACCAATGTACTTTAATTCAATTTTCCACAGTTTCTGCTTATTCACAACACAACGAGTCAAACTCTACACTTACATAGAACACTTAGTTATATTCGTAAACTTTACGACAGCTGTTTGTGTAATTGATAGTAATATAAAAAAATGATGGTCCAAATGGAACCATATAAACACTCTCGGTGTTAAATTAACACCGTCGTTTTTGCTGTGCAGTGTGCGCGATTAGAGTTGATGTAGGTCAATTGAATCGACAGTAACAAGCTTGGTGTAGCTGTTCACTCTAGCTTTGAAATAAGTCGTAGAATGTGGATTAAATAAACAGAATCGTCCAGAAAGAAAAAAATATAAAGAAAACGGATCCCTGATGACAGAGCATAAACTAAAAGGTATTTTGTCCTCATGATACAGTAAGAAGTAAGAATTGCAATATAACACAATGTTTACATGGTTTGTACCTATCTATATGGATAAAATATTGTAGTGGCAAATACACCAACACTGCGGCACTGTGCCGAGCTGGGTAGTATGAAGTGTACCTAGGGACACACCAACACAGTGCCACCTGTAAATAACAGTACAGTGTCCTTGTGTTATTGTGTGTATTACTTCTATAAGTGTTGTTTTATGTTTGTGTGTATGTGTGTTAGATTGCTGTGTTTAGTGTGTGATAGCTGGGGGCCTGACATGCTGGACGCTGCCTTTGTTTTGCATCTGTGTGTATTCGTGCCTAAAAATGCCTTTGCTACATGATCTTATTTGAGCAGACATGAGCAAAAGGGATTCCATCATTACAACATACTGAGCTGGGTCAGCAGTCTCGTAGTCTACACTGTATTTTCCTCTTGACAACACACTTTGTGCCTTTTGCAGTCCATCTTTTACATTATTCAACTGCTTATCATCTGAGGACTTGTAGATTCTTCCCAGGCAGTGTAGGGTACAAGGCAAGGAAAACCCTGGAGAGACTACCAACCCATTACAGGGAACGTACACTAAGGGCAATTTATATTGTCCAGTCAACCTATTCAGCATGTCATTGTGCTGTGGGAAGTATGGCCAGAGTCACATTTGAACCCACAAGCAAGGAGGTGTGAGGTAACAATGCAACCCATTGAACCACTGTGCCCCCTAATATAATACATACAATATGGCTTCAATATAAACATTAATAAAAGTGATAATCTAAAGTTTCAGTGAATGCAGTGTTGAGGTAGACAGTCTTGGTGTCTTCTGTTGTAACACTCACTGATAACTGCCCCACTGAGGACATCCCCTTTGAAATAAGTACCAGAGTGTGCACGCCAAATGCATGTGGATGCTTCTAGCATTGTAAACAGGAGGGGCCCAGTGCAACAAAAGATAGTAATTATTTTATTAGAGTGAAGAATAATTATGCAGATTTTGGCACCTCTTGAATAAGAGACAAAGAATAAAACTAAATAGAATAAATTACACATAATGGGATCATGATTGTTGGTGTCTGTCTTGACAATGTAACTGCATCACATAATTAGAGAATCTCAGGGACAGGATCACCAGCAATAGACATGCAGATGCTCCAGACACTGTGCCAACCTGGCAACCTGGACAGACTGCCACACAAGGTCAGTGCTCGCTGAGCATTGCATCAGACTTCTCAGGCAGCGGAGGCCTGTGTCAGCACGTTCACTTTCTCTCAGTCCAGCAAGGTGACTCACTCACAGAGAGAGATCATTTTACACCTGTTGTACAAGGCTCAGATTTTGCAGCCTTCAGCCATGTTCCCTATAACGTATGTACTGTTTAAGCATTATTGGGAAAGTGTTGCAAAAGAGTACAGATATTTGCCACATACTGTAAATTATTCATAAGATTTACAAGAGCATTGGGGCAGTAAAAACTTTAAAAAGCAGGTCGTCTTAATCATTCAAATAGGTAAGAGTAATTAATAATGACAATTTTACAAGAAACATTGAAGGTCTATGACTGTACTGACAAACTGAAGACTTGAAAATTTATTTCAGGAAAGGTCCTATCTGCTTTCAAACTGATAGTATAGTGTATTTACTTATTAATTCAGGCAAACGTTATTAAAGTTTGCATGTTATATACAATTTGTTTGAATGGTGTTACGTTCGCAGAACTTAGGCACAGGAGTTGGGCGAGTCTAATGTGCAAAAGGGGTTTTTAATACAATAAGGTA
>JABJVR010000052.1:13924829-13960334 GCA_025773905.1 Chitala chitala
CTGAAGAACTGAACAGTCTTGTGCTGAAGGTGGTACGTCAGCGATGTATTTGAACCACGGAAAGCAAACTGTTTATTACAGTGAACGCAGTAAATTTTGTCGCCATCGTCAACTTTGCCGTCAGCAGTTAGCTTAAAACCAAAATGCTTCTGCTTAAATGCTTAACAGCAACGTTGGTTTCGTTACTCGCCATTGTTGTTTACTGTCTAAACGGAAATAGAAATCTACTAAGGTAAGTAAGTAGTATTGAAGCAAATAAGTAACCGAAATAAAAATGAGTAAAAATTAAATACATGAAAAATTACTGATTAAAGAAAATTTAATCGATTTTAATTTTTAGCGATTAATCGATTAATTCATCGTTAATTTCCGCAGCCATAATAAATAGAATCAGAATCAGAAAACATTTATTGCCATGTAAGTATGTTTTGCCATAATATTTCTTTGGGGCTTTATGGACTGGGCTGAAACACACAATGATGCAATTTTTAAAGGGTCTGTGTAGTTTATATATAGGACAAGCTTGCACTTTCTCTTTCAGAGAATGAGTCTCTGGTATGAAGACAGGATACTCTGCACAACTTTTTTCTGATCTTATCTGCTGTGAAAGGGACTTTAACTGCATGTAGAGCAATTTGCTGGCGAACAATTATGTAAGACGATCAGTTGTTTCCTCTAAATGTTTACTTCCTTGGATGGAAGAAAGATATGAAACCAGAAACAGTGGTGTCGTCTTTGGATTGTGAAACACTCATCTTTGCTCATGGATCACCAGGGCAGTGAAAGAACGCAGAACCCCGTTCTAATTACCTGTTAAATCTCAATTCAAGGCCATTGCCAGATGAATGAAACATACAACCCTATTGTATCCATGGGCTGGTCTGATTTCTCCTGACGTTTGTCCCAATAACCCTTCAGATTGTGTTACCAACAAGGAAAAGTTACAAATGAAGAGGTTTGAATAACACAAATATCTCAGATTGTGCCAGAGAATTTTACACAAAAGCTGAACGTTGCAGAGGCAGTGACACTTTGGGCACAATTTTGTGAAGGTTAGAAGAAGGTTCTCCAAGAAGTTTCTGGTTGTTGTAACTGCAAAATAAAAGCAATGTAAGAAGTGGCTGTTCACATGATTATCCAATGGGTAAAACACACCACAAAGCAAACGTATACATGCTACATACTGTATATAGGTCATTGGTTAAAGAGGTGAAGAGATTCAGTCAGGGCAGCACAGAAGCTGAGAAAATGTTAGTTCACTCTCACCTTTTTTTTGCCAGTTTTAGCTCAGCACACATTTTGTTTTCTTGACTCACTTTAACACCTTGCAGGCTGTTTCAATATGATTTGGACCGATTTTTTGGCTATAACCTCAGCTGCACCCGAGTCCATACTTTTCTGTTTACAAACCACAGAAATACATCGAGTAAAAACAGCTGACTTTCATGGCCTTACTGCCTTTGCTGGATCTTTCTGGAGTTTACTCACTTCACAACAAGATGCTTGTTAGGAACCAAGTCATAGAGGTTGCACTGCTGCTGACACCAACCCAGCTGCCTGGCACAGCAACTGTCCAACCTGCCATTGATGTATAACATCTTTTGGCTCAGAGAGAACTATTACTCACCACATTTGTGAAAATGTCCCGAACAGCCTTTGCATCTAAGACCAGCTGCAGAGTGAACCCCAGTGTGAATGTGAATGGTGCAAAACATATTCACAAACACATTTATTACATGTGGAAAAGTATAAACAATCCAATATCAAACAAAACATGCTGCTCAAGTTTAATTGCATACAATGCGAAAAAGACCCATTAATGCTGTGGTACAAATATTATTCCTGTTGGACTCTCTAGTTGTAAAACCAGTATAAAACTCTTTGGTTTCCTGCTTTCTGTAAATTGGACTGGGAGCTGGATACCCATACATCGTTCATCTGGTCATGTTGAGTGACAGGTCAACACACAGCAGTTCTCATTGGTCCTCTCATGCAAACATAAATAGAGAGAAAAGAATAGCCCTTTTGAAGTATCACAGAAGTTCATCACTGGGCAGAAATGCAAACCAGCCCTCATGTGATATAACCAAATAAGCAACGTATGGAAAAATAATTCCTTCTCGTCAGCAGATTATTTATATAATAGTACTTTTCATAGACTAAGGCAAATGACAGAGCACAAGACAGGCACTCAATGGTACAACACGGTCAATAAATATTTGACCAGGGATGCTCCAATGGGAGATTACCTGGATACTGGTACAGAAAACACAAACAGCTTCAGGCATGCTGAAACACATGCGCAGACAAGAAAGCAGTCTGACAGAACAGGTGATAGGAGACCAGCTTCATGCTGCCATGTGGTCCTGGGTCCCATACTCCTCAGCGTCCATGCTACCATTCTGGTTCTTCTTGCTGTCCCCATACAAGCCCTTCTGTAACTCACATGACATCACAAACAGAGAGGCCACAGTAAGGAAACCAGGAGCATCTTCTTTGTTCAAGTCCCATCAGAGTCCTCTACATTCAGGAGGGGCACATATCTCATCTACCACCTTCTAGTAAATGCAGAGGAAATTTTTATATGATTTTATATGATTTATATAATTTTAATTTTTGGGTGTGTGGAATGGATCATCTGACTTTACATTATTTCCATATGGGAAAATTCGCTTTGATATTGAAGCCTTTTGGATTACGAGCACTGTCGCGGAACGAATTATGCTCGCAATCCATGGTTCCACTGTATTTTAAAGTGGCATTAGAGCCAGTTAAATGAGATGAGATTGTTCTGCTTAGTAAATATAACATCTGCCAAAGAACACCAGAGACTGGGGCTCTTATTTGGGATGATAATTATACACAATAGTGCTCTTTTTTCCTGCTTTGGGAAGGTGAATGTGATTTAAAATGTGCTTCAATTATATGTCTTAATTTGTTTCAAAATTTTGTTTCAGAGGATTTCAGCTCTGAGTGCTTCACCAGGACCACGGTTGCCAGGGCAGGCGTTGTCATCTTACCCTGGTGTCTCTCTCAGCAAACTTCTGGAACATGTTGGCATAGATGCGCTTGTCCTTCTCGTGCTGCTCTTTGATGTGCTGGTGGCAAAGGGTCACGTGTACGCGCGCCGCCCTATTAGTGGGGTACACCTGTAACACCCTCTGAAAATCGTCCCGGGCCTGCTCATACTCCTGCATGGCAAAGAGGGCTTCTCCCCGTCGGAACAGGGCCTTCTCGTTACTGTCATCCAGCTCCAAAGCCTGACGTGGTAGGGTGTGTACAAATAATTACAAAACTATTGTATGTGCATATGACTCTGTACTGTGGCTTGCAATGAGGCGATTCTGCAAAGAAGGACGATAAAACTAAATTTAACAAAACCTTGTTGCAGCTCTCCAGCGCCAGGCTGAGTTGTTGCATCCTCAGGTAACACATGGCAAGGTTGAGGTGTGCAGCCAACTGCAAGGCTTGCACCTTTTGCTCATCCTCTCGCCGAAGGCCAGATTCACGAGCCAACCACGTTACGATCCTTTTGTACTGGCCAACAGCCAGCTTGTATTTCCCCTCCTGGAACAGACAGTCTTTTAATTTCCAAAAGCACCTGCAGGAACTTCACAAGAATGGAAAAAAAAAATCTCTCTCATTCATCACTTAACTGCCATTTCTCTCTATCTCGACTCGTATTCTTTCAGTCAGATTTCACCCATGTATTCTACGTATGGAAAGTCTGCTCTGGTAAATGCAAAATACTTCTGAGAGCAGCAAATAAACTATTAATATGAGAGGAACATCCCCCCCCAAAAAAAATCAGAATTGTGAAAGCGTATTTTGTTAAGGAGGAATATAACAATGCTGATAAATTCTGCTTATACAAACTTTAAAATACTGAGTTCCCTTCCCCTTTGCAATGGTGCTCTCCTCCACTTTCTGTGTCGTATTCATTTCCCAGGATTCCTTAGCCTGCAAAGAAGGAATATGATTATATAATCATCGGAACAGGAAGCAAGACACCAGATGATCTCTACAATTCCCTCATGGGACAGAGCCTGTTTTCATAAAAGACGAAACTTTACGTAGCACAACCGTGCGACTGAGCTAACACTATCAAAGTTAGAGGGCGACAGCAAACAGTGATCAAGCCCCAGAGAGGAGTCACAAAGCCATTCCGAGATCCCTCCATCAACCGCAAATTTAGCCTGAAAAAAAGATGTAAAACCTGCTGACAAATTGTGTCACCAGTTTAATTTACAGTGATAAACGGAATGTTGTATGCTTAAAGCCTGAGCGTTGCTGTTTTATCGGCGTGTCTGTGCATTTGTGGGAGGGAGGGACTGGAGGCTGGATGTACGGCTGTCAGATACATGTTTACCCTCTCAAAGGCTGTCAGTTTTATTCTGTACTGAAGCACTGCATCTGAGGGAACCTGGAGCTTTGCATTGCCTGCATTTCCAAATCCATACCTGGGAAAACAAAAAAAGAGAACAGGATTAAACCACATACACACAGTGTTGTCAGAGACCTCTGTTCACACCCATAAAAACACAGTTAAAGATTACAGAAAGAGCCGACAAAATCAGGCAAACAAGACGGCAACGCAGCTCTGCAAAACAAAGTCCAGGTTTGCATTACCTGGAGCAAAAGAAGCATAGAAAAGCATGTCATCAGCAAGTCCATTACTGTCTAAAATAAACAGGTGGAACATAAAATTTCAAAGCACGCTAACAGCGTTCATGTGCTGTACTGTTTGTTATTAACTCATGGTCTGAGTTAATAAAGTAAAAGCAACATGTAATTAAAACATTAAATGAACAGATGGACGTCCAGATATAGACAAGACAAAAAGCTGAATTTTCAGGCAAAAAAAAATCAAATAATGACATTGGACTTTAAAATGGCTTGTTTCTTTTTAAGGCAGCAGACCCATTAATCTCCTGTGGTCATTTATTTGTTAAAATAAGGTGTGTGCATGTGTGTGTTTGTGTGTATGCATGCTCCCTAGGGTGCGTTATGTGTTAAGAATGCACTTACTTTGGTACGATGGTGAACAGAGACTCCTCTCCCTCCTCCATCGACATAATCGCTTTCTCCACCCCCACTGGCAGACCCAGGCGTTCCCCGTCCCCGATCTCAAAGCTCAGCTCTCTCTGGTCAAAGACGGTGCCACCTAGCATGCCCTCCAAGCTCACTGGAGAGAATGCCAGCCACCAACACACAATCAAACCCCTTTCAAACCATCAGGAAAACACAGATTTACACACAGCAGAGTGCACCCTGTCAAACTGTGCCCCATTTTCAAGTGATGCTACCAAAAGCAAAGGTCTCCATTCCAGACAGTATCTATAAGCCCCAGAAGTGGCATTCTAAAATTTGGGGTGTTCCAGACCAACTTTAAAATTCAGACTCAAGCACGTTCAGCACAATTATGTACACTCTGCTGGCTGCCATTCCTTTCACTACATTTTGTGACTGAACCAATTTAACTTGCTTGTAAGAACAACACATTGTTACCAGGAAAAATAAATGCTATTTATTCAGTCTTGTCTACAGACAACAGGAATGAGGAATGGTGTTATCTTGTACTGGACTGCAGCAGTAAGCCTGAACACAAATACTTCAAGAACACACCTTGTACAGCACAACCCTCACTGGGCTTGGCGTATCCCCCACCCCTAGTTACGATCCTGCGAACAATGCCTCTGTCCTCATCTTCAGTGATGTCCTCCCCATGGAACTCAAACAGCTCCACCTACAGGTAAGAGTGTGAAATGCTGGTCATATTGGGTGCCGAGACCGTTGCAGCTGCGTGTCGTCACCAAATCAGACGTGATGCTGGCTCTCAGCACCATGACCAATTTTAATCACATATTTAAATGTACATGTCAGTTCATTATGGCATTCAGCAAACGAGATGCTCAAGGGCGGTTCACCCAGTCAGAAATTAGTTTGTTGAAACGTCCAATTTACTTATAAAAATATACGTGAGAATGCACAGCCAACGGGAGAAATGCACCTCAAACACCAGGGTGGCATGAGGTGGAACCTTTGGTGGGCTTCCTGCTTCTCCGTAGGCATACGCAGGTTTACAAATGAACTGGCTAATTTCCCCAGCCTTCATTGTGGCAACTCCCAAATCCCAGGCCTTGATCACTTCACCTGCAAAAGAGAGCCTTTTCTTCATAATACCAATCTTGTCTTCTTCCTCCTTTAATCTAAGACACTTTTAAAACTTACTCCCCAAGCCAACAACTGCTCCCTGTCCACACATTGGAAATTTTAATGCACACCTGTGTAGCTGTGCGTGGAATGTGACATACCTTTCCCAATTTCAAAAGAGAACCTCTCATTCTGATCTCGACTGGAGTCAAACTTGGTGCCGTCTAACAAGGTGCCCACATAGTGTATGTAGATCTTGTCTCCTGCCATGGGGAGCTCAGTCCCTGTGCCCTCCCTCTTTAATAGCTGCAGCAAAAACAAGAGAAAGCGTTCAGAGGACAATTTATGGGGGGGGGGGGTTCAAGTAGAAGAGGCTAAAATTCTGAAATTTTTAATAAAAGCCATCATAAAGCCGCGAGGACCACTAATTATGCAGACTGTTACAGCAGATTGAGAGATATTAATTAGCGGTCAGAAATCATGTTTAAATGCTTACTACTGCGCATCACTAAAAATGTGTTCCTCCGCCAGAGAATTTGGTTTGTTGCGAGCTTTATAAGAACATTCTCGCTTAATGTTTTAAATTCAGTCATACAGGAGCAGAATTTCTGCGCCTTTGCGCTGTGACACCTATCTATGATCACATAACGGAATTAAGGGTAAAAAAATAATATTCTCAGTGTAGCCTTGATAATATTCATGGACTCCATAAATAAGTAGAATATGTGTACCATATGAAAGGTGGCACGACCCAAAACTGACCACGCCTTCTATCTGCATCCTGAAAGCCTACATTCGATCAATAGGCGCCGTTCACAGGAAAGTGAAATACAAGTACGAAGTACTGTGACAATATACAATTTATAAAAAAGATATACAATTATAAAAAATAAACAGAACGTAAACTTTAAATTAAGCAAAGTGTTATAAAGTAATTCACATTTTGAGTGTTACCTACGCTACTAAACTGATCTCTTCATATGAACTTGCATGCTATTTCATGCACGCACGCACACGCACGCACACACACACACACACACACACACACACACACACACACACACACACGCATGCATGCACACGCACAAAGTCCAATCCAGAAGCGTGTCTGTGAAACTGGGCGGACCTGACACACGTGTTTAAGCAAGGACTCTAAAAGTCATGTCATCACAAAAAATAAAAATTATAAACTGTCTTCATACTTGTAACTAATAAAATAACAACACAAAAAGCCCACGGTGGATACAAACGTGTACAGCGGGCAGGGTATTGTGACTGGCAGCAATGGGGAGACATCTCCTAGACACTGTTAGCGCCCGTAGTACACATACATGATTACAATCCCCTCGCCGTCTAGTAGAAACAATAGCTGCCTGGAAGGCGTCCTTCACTCTGTAAACAGTGTTTGTTAGTACATTTACACCGATCATTGTTAATAAGAGTTACCAGCTACAAGGAAGAAAAACTATACAATCTTAATTCACGTTACGCAAATTAACGAATGCTGATCTATTTGCATGGCATTTGCAAAAATTATAAAAAATATTACATTATTAATTACAAAAGAAACAAATTTTAAAATCATTGTCAAAAAAATCACTCATGGAGCATCAGACAACAGCGATTATCTATGTAAGCATTATGTTCATAAAAGCGTTTAAAAATTAACATAAAACAGCGAAATACAGTAAGATACCTTTAAAACCCCTCCATCTTTCTTCTGAGTAATATCTTCTCCCTCCATCTGGAAGGTGTGTTGTCCCTCGCTGGTGGTCACTTTTTCTGCAGTCATTTCAGATCTGCGCGGCGGAGGGTGCGCTTTTAACAACCCCAAAATATGCAATACGACTCTGCCTCAAAGTTTCACCTATTACTACAGCTGCTGCCAGTACATCACGTTAATATATATTACCGACATGAATGCGAGGTCAGACGTTGCTGAGCGTAAATGTGTTTATTCAGTTTTGCGAGAACAGATGTGCACGCTTTCAGAAACACGCCCAGTCTGCCTCTCCACTTTACTAGTTACTACTAACGACAGAAGCGCACGGAAAGCGCTCCGGAGTCTGCACACATCAGTCTGCTGAGAAGTGCGCAGCAAAGTTTACTATCACCAGTTACGGATATTGCGTCTCAATCTGGAGTTTGGACACTATCTTGTAGGTGGGGAACGTGAATATTTGAAGTGAAGATTTTTTTTTCAGGATCAGACAAAGAAACTGTCCAGATTCTCTGCACCTTTTATCACTTGCTTTTTGTCAGAGGAAGGGCGCGGATCTTACCAGAGAAGGGACTAAGCGCACCTCGTTCTTCAGCAGGAGCTTGGACGCTGCCTTGTAGGATGCTGCAGCGCCGCCAAGTGTACCTGGCCATTCTGCGCCCACATGGCAAATTTTAATAAGTACACGGCATGGCTCGTTGACAGTTGACACACAACAAACACGGCAGACCTCACCCTGGTTTATTTGGCTTTCGTTATTTGCTAAAGTGATTTTTTTTATAAACGATTTAATTACACTGGAAACCGTAGATCAAATATTTGTTACATTGCCGGGAAGGCAAAAGTGTCCCTGCTTCTGATTCGATAATCCTCTGGCACTGTTCAAATCAGTACATCCAAGGCAAGTCACTTTAGATAAAGAAACCCATCTGACAGGTCCCGAAGACAGTCCTGTTGCGCGCAGTTCCCTGGAGGCAGGATTTAGTATAGTTGAAAGGTTTTATAATAGAACTACATTACGGTACATTATTTTTTGTAACCTCCTTGGTTTTGCACCTCTTAAAGGGAGCCCACCTCAGTATGTTCTGTCACGAATCTAAATCTCACAGCTGCGTGGTACACGTATAACGGATTTAAATTTGTCTACTTTCTGTAATATACCCGCTTGCCTGTTTACAAGCTGGTTTGTGTGACTTAACAGGAGTGCACCTGGGATCAGTCTGTAAAATCACCATTTTGTTGATTCTTATTTGAGGTCTGGGCTTAATTCTGAATGATTCAGTGAGGCCCACTCTAGCTCTGCTCCCTTTGCTTTTTCACCTTCATCCTCTACTATTCATAATTTCAAAAGGATTTTTGATATTTTTGTCAGGGTCTTATATGGACACTGCTCTTCTCATTCTCACTCCTCCAGTCGTCTTTTAAAACACGTTATTTATTTACTCAGCGTTGGATTTATTTTGATCCACTCTGCCAAAGTGATTTTTAGGCATACACAGCTAAAATCTCATACCAAGAGTGTGCTGGAGGCTGAGGATGTAGATCTATCCCATCTTCTGATTCATTGAGGCTATCAAAAATACTGTTAAGACAATATACCATAGACAAGATCACCGAAATAAATCAGAAACATAATGTGCAGTATTTTCGGCTCCTGTTTCTTGCTAAGTTGATAACGAGAGACTTGTTAATACATTAAAATGTGGGAGTTAAACATGTGGAAATCACTTTAATAAACTCTGCTCAATATTACACCAGATTTACAATACTTTCAGCTTTACATGGTGTGAATTTAAGGAAAAATCTCTTGATTTTGAGCCAACAGCTGGCAGCACTGCCCATGATCGAAACATAAATGCAAACAACTTGAAAAGAATCCAAAACTCACATGTGGCTGGATGATGGAAAAACCAAATCCAGAACAGGACACCCCTATTGAAGTGCAGTAGTGCCTATAACCATAAAGCGATTACAGTGACAGGTTCACTTTCACAAATTCCTTATAGACACAACTTACACATGATCACAAATATGACTGTGTGTCACAAAGCAAACAGTGAATTTTCTGTCAATACTGGCCAATTGTTTGAAATTCTTTGACTATATAGGATTCTTTTCCATATGAATGTACAAATCTGCCAAAGTTGCTGTGAGTTGTGCTGCGCTGTACTGAGAGGTCCGTTAAACTGCTGACCTTCAGAATATCTTCATTCTTATGTTGTCTACAAGATCCGTGTTCCCATAGATGCCCCGAGTCTGTTTCCCATGACCCCACAGTGCACCACTACAACCTACACCCCCCAAATGCTTTGGTGATGGTTTATCAGGTCGTTCTACATCCCTGCGTCAACTATCTCAGCCTGGCACATCGAGTGACTTCCACACAGATAAATGACCTGTCCAACTGGAAATTCACTGGCCCTATGGCTTTCATTGAAGATGTAGTTAGTTTATTTACACGTAGAAACTATGGAGACTTGAATGCAGGGTTGTATGGGAACACAGGAGCAGGGGCAAATGTGAGTCACAATGAACGTGCTCTCAAATGCCACCGTAACTTAATTTTACATTTATAATCATGTGACACTCCAGCAGAGACAAGCAGAGACAAGCTGGGAGATCCACTTGAAGTGTGCTGGCTGCTGGTGTATGGTGGATCTGAGAACTCCCCAGAGGCACTATGTGTTCAGTCCAACAGCGCAGCCATGCCACTCCTTTATCCCACACATTCCAGCAGACCAGGTTCAGACCAAGCAAACACCAATGTGAAATTGGTGCTAAAAACTGACATGGTTCTATGGGCCTACAGAGTAATGTCTTTTACCCTGGCTGTACATAAAAAAGTGGTGTAGTGGGGGGAAATGTGTTACAACAACAAATGCTTAGCATAATTTTGCTTAGTAAGATGATTTAGAAGAGTTAACAGAGATTATTCCAGTATGAAAAGGTATTTTCACAGTTAGACAGCGAAGTCAGACATTGTTACCCTAAATAAAATGGAA
Organism: Chitala chitala; assembly: GCA_025773905.1. Classification (NCBI taxonomy): domain Eukaryota; kingdom Metazoa; phylum Chordata; class Actinopteri; order Osteoglossiformes; family Notopteridae; genus Chitala; species Chitala chitala. The sequence continues at coordinate 13,935,705 of JABJVR010000052.1, forward strand.
AAACACTTAGAATTCAGTAAAATACGTACTTGAGCACTATGTAGTCACTTAATTTTATTACTAGAGTGGCTGGATTCAGTTCTCTCCATCTGCGACAGCAGACCAATGTGGCTGAACAGCCAGCAAAGATTGCCTCTGCCCGCTGAGCAGTCGTGTCTGTGCTCTCAAGCCTCCCAGTCATCCTCGTCATCCACGGTGGGCTGCTGGGGTACAGGCAGCGGAGGGATCACATCTGACATGCGGGCGAAGGCGCTGCTGGAGCTGGCAGTGCCGTCAGTCACCTCTCCTCCGGCAGGACCTTTTCCAGAGATGCCTGTCAGGCAGAGCCAAGAGACTGCGCTGTTACAAAGCCCTCAGTGTTGGTGTTAACACAGATAATAATTCTGTGGGAATTCCAAGAAAACCCCACTGTTCAATTCACTTACACATTAGGCTGCATGGCCTTTGTCAAACAACATTAAGTACCGAGTCATTTTCTTTTGCCGTTTCTTCTAATAAACGGGATCACTGTTGGCGGCTCAAATGAGAAATGAATTTTTTCATAATGCCATTTTTATCACATTAAAAATAATTTCTAAAATGTTCAAAAACATTCTTCTTAAATAAAAATTTTATGAACCAAAATGCAAAAAAAAAAAAAAAAAAAAAAAACAACATAAAAAGGTAAAAACTAGTCAATTTTACTACATAGATCGATTTTGACTTCAGCATGCAACCACAACCAGTTGCGCCATTAGATATATGCTAGACAACATTAAGAAAAGTTAAGAAACAAAGTACATTCAGTTTATTTTACTTGCATTGCTGGAAAAGGACAGGCGGATCACGAACACAAAGCAATACTAAAAAGAAAACATTCGTTTGAAAATAAGCAACAACTTAAAATACGGATTTATCGCAGCTGAAAATACTGCTATCCCAGACCCTCTGCACATGTAGTATGGAGAGGAGCTAGCAAACATGGCTATTAAACACTTCAAGATACTTTGATGCTGATGGTCAGTTAATACTTTATTTGCAATTTACTGGTAATGTTCTTTCTATCAAATTGTCATATAGCAAGCATGCTGCACGATACCACAGTCCATCTCCATGGTGCGCATTGTCACTTGTATTGCAATGTATAGTGGCAGGATGTATTGCTACATCCTTATTTATTCATGTATTAATGTCATCTTGTTAAATATTTACTACATTGTGCTGCTAGCATTCTTTATGTTAAAATATCACATGCCAACACACACAATATCTAGTCTGTGCAGCATACTTTAAAATTCTGTCTGGTCTGTACTGTCAAAAGCTTTGGGAAGCCCTGATCTACAGGGACCATTTTAGCCTAATGTACATTATGTACTCACGGTCCGTGTCTCTTTCACTACAAATATGACACTGGACAACTCCAGAGAGGATAAAGCCAAATTTACATTTACATTAATTCATTTGGCACACTCACCAAAGATGACCAGTGTTATGTGAGAATTTTGTTGACCGCCCGAGGTTTGTTCCTCATGAACTATTAACAATATATAACACTATCGATGACAATAAACAGATATTGCTTGTTGAGAAAGACACAAGTAATGAACAAACCAAATCCTAACCAGAGGAAACTAGAGGGCAATTTTCTTGGTTGAACTTTCCTTCAGCAAACAAATGCCCATTATTAAGATGTTTTTCACAACCCTTTATGGTGTGGGGCTTATTCCTGGCTAGTAGGCAGGGGCAATGCTCACCTTTCCTGCGCATAGCAAGCTTGTTGAAGAGATCTGACATGAAGTCTCCTCCAGTGGCTGTGGCTCCCACTGCCAAGGAGGGAGAAGATCAGGGTCAGCACGCATTCTGTGAGTGCTGCTCTGCCCACCCTCCTCTTGGGGGCGTGTTTACCTTGCTCCTGTTCCTTCTGCTTCTTCTTCTCCATCTTGCGCTCTTTCACGTTGCGCAGCTTAGCCTTGCCAATGCCACCCGCCTTGCGAATAGACTCCAGCAGGCTAGCTCTGCCATCTGAGGGCTGCACCACCTCTGAAGGAGCCCCTTTCAATGAGCCTGGACCCAGAGACAGTCAATCACACAGGGGTTAAAGGTCATGCTCTACAATGTAAAAATGGCTGAAGGTATAGCTGTCTAAGCAGCAAGCTGGTTATACCAACAGCTTGGGGTCCAGCGCCTGAATCAATGGCACTGCTGAGAGTGTCAGTCGCAGGGGGCGGGGGAGGAGGAGGAGGAGCAGGCGGGGCGCCCGGAGGAGGGGGTGAGTTGAGAATAGAGGCTTCAGGAGGCGGCGGTGGAGGAGGTGGGGGCGGTGGGGGAGGCACTTCGACTCTTGACTGTAACCCTAAAATAAAAGGTAAAAAACAGAACAGCTGATTGTAGAAAAACAATATCAACCAGTCACATTCAAATCCTTTCGTACAGCGTATACAGAATAGAACTCAAAGAAACCCTGAGAAGATAGCCAGTGTACCGCTGTCATAAAGAACATCCAGAATGAAGGTGAAAACAGGCACTATGGTCCTGTAATATAGGGAGCTGAAACTCAGGCTACCTGGGCCACTGGGCTCTTCTGGCTCACCACCAAAAGAGGGCAGCTCAGGCATGGTGGCACTCGTGGGCACTGAGGGTGCGAAGCCTGGGCCCAGGTCAGCGCTGTACATGAGGTCGTCGGCAATGCCGGGCAGGTCGGGTAGGTAGGAGGGCACGTCGATCTCTGGCACCTGGCCCAGGTCTGGCACGTAGAAGTAATTCTCCGCTGTCTGACGAATGGCAGAGTGACACAGTGAGATGTTTAAGCCTAAGCCCAGTTTTATACAGCTAAGTGCTCCTCTGGTCCTTTCAGCCCAATCAGGACCCTGTTCTTCATTTGAACTTCTGGTAAAATACTTGTCCAGATGTCTTGCTCAGTTTAATAGTGACTTTCAGTATATCTGATAGTGGGATAGACACCCCCCTTCCACCACTGCACAGTGCAGTGAAAGACTGTACTAGAAAGAATTTTCTCTCAGTGCTTTATGATTCTGGAACCTTATGGACTGAGCTCCACATCTAGGTAACCTGTTATGAGGAGCAGAGAGAGAGAAGGTATGCATCACACAATCCTGTGATGTGGACCAGCAGAAACTGACCAGAAATACACATGTTGTCACACGTACCATTACAGACTACAAAGATGTTACCACTGTTTTACACCGTTGTATCGAACCATATCCTTTAATGAACAGCGTGCTTTCCACAGTGTGAGATTCACATGTTGTTGGTGTGCATGAAGGCAGCGAGGAAGATACTGTGGGTCTCTAGGTAGCCTGTACCTGTCTCTCCAGTTGCTCTCTCTTGGTGATGGACAGGGGAGCATCGAAAGGCTTCTCTTCCTTCTCTGTTTCCAGAGTGTTGTGAGTCTTGGTCACTGCACCAGCCAACGGGTCCAAGAACACATACTTCTTATAGCTGTCAGGTGGGGTGTGTGGGGGGGTGAAAGTGACAAATCACTACTTAGAACTCTTTATTAGTGTGTGTGAGTGAGAGAGATTGAGACATCAAACTTTACGTTCTGTGTAATGTTGCGCATTCTTGTTTTTTTGTGTGTGTGTGTGTGTGTGTGTGTGTGTGTGTGTGTGTGTGTGTGTGTGTGTGTGTGTGTGTGTGTGAGAGAGAGAGAGAGAGAGAGAGAGACTGAACTCACAGGTTCTCTGTGGTGTTGAAGAGCAGCAGGGAGCTCACAGAGCTAATGTTCCTGGGCAGACTCCCCAGACCCTCCTCAGCCTCATCCTCCAGCGACTTCTTGGTGTTAATGCACACGGGGAAATACACCAGCTTCTCCTGCAAGAGACAGAAGGTGGCAGAGCAGAGAGAGGAAATCAGCTGTTAACATTCATTTAGTCTTAGCACACAAAGATCCTGACAGAGGAAAATCTGATGATAGGAGGGTGGCTTCAGATTAAAAAAGTTAGAAGCAGCCTCATGACAACTTGACAATTGGTATTTTGCAGCCCAGTTGCAACTGCTTCTTTACATGTGCACTCTGAGCATGGGAAAGTTGGCTGTCTCAGCTACAGAAGGGAAAGTTTCCGGTCACGTTTTAGGGGGATGACGAATGTCTTGCTTCTGATTACATCAGTACGACAGCTGCCATTATTAATTAATCGGGCCTTGCTGATTAACAGTGTTATTACTTAATTCCACAGACAGACCTTCCAGGCTGACGGTGGGCCATGGTGATTAACATACTGCTTTCCATATTGTAACATTAGATGGTAACAACAAAAATCAAGGGAACTGGAAACAGGATGTACTGTGAGGCCAGTGTACGACTGTGACAGGGTAGTACTGAAGGAGTACAACTGCATACACAAATACAGATCGTTACTCATCCAGCTAGTCGATCAACCCACCAGCCATAGCCAAGAACACTGTCAGTGTCTCAGCATCAACAAACACTGTTATTGAGCCAAGTGCAGTGGTGCTGTGACGCATTTACATGAAAGAACTGCAAAGCCAGCCTTCAGAGATGCATAAACCTCACTGGGAGCACAGTCGGAAGACGGGAGCAGTGTGCACTTTAACCCAAAAATACCATGCCATGAGAACTTTCAGTACTGACGGTGACTCAGGACTGTGGAACCCATCCAGGCATCACAGTGAGACACTCAATATGTTGAGATAAAACTAACAGGCGGTTATAAAACAAGCATATGGAACAGCCGGTTGGCAAGGTGGAGGAAACACAGAGCTGCATGTGGCTCTTTAAAGTACAACAAATCACACACCTTGAGAACAAGAGCCGCGAGATCACTGGGGAAGCGTAAAGTACATTAAAGTGCCCAGAGATGTTAAAATAAAAAGGACACAAACTCTAATCTTTCATCTTGCAATAGGACAACTGTCAGCAGGCTCCAAGTTAAACTACTAAACAATATCACATCTTATTACGACAGTTCAGACTGCCTGTACAGAACAGATTGTAAGGGTGGGTTAAAAATAAAAAATTAAAAAATTACACAGATTCCCATAATAACCACGATTCTAAACCTCTACGATTCTGAATCAATTCAGAAACCAAAAATTGATTCATATAAGCTATTAATAACATCATGGTTCTGCCTAGCAGCGTTCATGGAACAAAAATGCAGAGCTCTGCAGTGAGGCTCAGGGCAGCACCCACAATTTATATGGCTTGCACACACAAGTAGAGTCTCGCTGTATATGTTCAGTGTTTGGTATATACAATACGTAGACTATGCAAGACGAGGGTGAAGTATTTTGGGAATACTGCAAACATTAGGTCTCACATCATCCAGAGGCTAATGTTAACAAAACGGATTATCAAACTCAATTACTGGCAAAGAAGAAAATGTGGATTAATTTTATTTGCATTTATGTTAATGCATATTAAGAGAGACAGACCCATTAATTTTATGCAAGTATTTATATCTGAATGATTTAAATTTCAGAACTATACAAAATCCTGCTACTGTACAAGTTTTTCTAATTTTGTTGGAAAAGGAAAGAAAATGTTTCTATGCAAGTTAGACATTCCAGATGATAGTGGTAAATTAATTCAACAGCTTCCTGTTCAAAATGTGTTAACTGCATTTTTGTAGTCAAATACAACACAACTGTTCTATCTTTGTATAAAGTGTCATGGCTTTTAAAATTAAAACAGCTGTGTAGTTCCATAATCCGCTCACTTTCCTGAGTTTTGTTGCTCCCACACTGATCAAGACCGGTTGGATCCCCTTATCAACTGAGTGACCACCAACCACAACTGAATAGTTGCATAGATGCAAGTAAAACTCAGTCATAGACAGCCTTCATTTTAATGAACCAAACCGGTTACGAGTTCAGAATCTGAAATGAATCACAACACCAAGAATCAGAATCAAAACGTGAGATTCCCAACGGGTCTAACCCCTAACGGACTGAAGTCCCAAAAAAGCAGATGAGCCACGATGAGCATCTCCATGGTTACGTGTACACACTGAAACGCTACCTATTGATCTTCCAAAAAAAAAAAAAAAAAAAAAAAAAATCACACATGGGAAGCCAAAGAAGGAGCAACACAGACTGTCTGCAAAACTCCTGGATGTTCACTGTTAAAGGCAAGAACGTGCACTCGTAATTATCTTTGACCCGCTGAGTCGGCACGCTCCGCTTCTGGCGCGCATGGAGACCGTGCTCAGTGCCCAACACCAGCAGGTAGTCTTAAACACCCCGTCGACTGCCTGAGACACACTATAATCAAAGCTCCCACCTGTACACAAACACACGCTGTTATTCCCCCTCTCAGCTGCACTCTCCCCATTTTGTCTCGTACCATCTGCTGCAAGTTAGGCATTTGGAAGTGATTAGAAGTCTTTTCTATTAGGGAAGAGAGGGCAAGTATCCATAATGCTCAACAGCAGGAACCCTGTGTACATAAAGGTGTGTTGGTTTCCAAAGATGAAGTTATTTCTCAGTGCCCACGTCAGGACAGTTTGGATTAATTCACAAAGCAAAATAAGAAAAGGTGATCCAAATTAGGTATACAACAGTTACCACACTTCAGAAACACACCTGCAGAGGCTAAAGACAAAGCTCAATATGTACTACCTCACAAAACATGGTAAACTACACCCTGGATTTACTTTGTAGCTGCTAGTGTCACACGTGCCTCTGTGAAAATTAGGGATGCAAATTTTAGAAAACTGTTTTGACTGACAAACAATCATCACTGGTTAGCAAATAATCGTTTAACTGACAAGCCTATAATCATGCACATGACTTATTTAAAAACTGTATTTCAAAGTCAAAAACGCTTTATAATCCTTTACTTCTGACTACAACGCCTTTAATTGTTCCTGCAGCAAACACCAATTTAGTTGATGGTACTTTTAACACTTCTGGACCTTTGGCTTTACCAAAGTGTATTAACCTTCACACCAGCAGTGGAGAACTCCCACTCTGAAGGCACTGATGTCTCAGGTGCACACAAATAGCATCTTGCTTTATGTTGCAAAAAAAGCCATGGCATTATTATTATTATTTTTTGTCACATTTGTTTTCCTGGTCCTCGGCCACTCTCACTGATAGTGACCTCTCAGTCCTCTCATTTCTGTTAATATTTGATGCAGTTTCACTATTCCGATGATGGAAGGGCTGGCTGTAAGAGCTTGAAAATGTTTACTGCCAAAGTGGTTTTGCATTGAACATGTGATATTGGTGAAAGTAAATGCTGCATTGCACATTTTACTTGGTACTGAACAGTAATGTCCATCAGTCTGCTTCATTTGATTATTCTTTTCTCCCATAGCCTATGTTTGTTCATTTATTATTAATTTACAACCAGCATATGCAACGCAAACATTTATTACAAAAACAAAACAGCTACTGCTAAACTCTTATATTGATTAATTTTTAACTAATTGCACCATCAAATTGGTTGAACCATTTGTTATTCGGTGGTTAATGGTTAACTAATTACTCCTCTAGTGGAAATATCTTAAATCTCCAACATCAGGCACCAACGAGCTCCTCTCTTTGCCGTGGAGAGCAACTCGACAGCTGAATGTTCATGCACATTACCTGCTTTGTCTCTATAATTAATTACATTTTCAATGCTAATGACTGAAATTTGGTCACAATTTTTTCAGCACCAGTCAGAATCAGGAGCCAAAAGCCTGCGTCTTAATGATATGCATTTACGTGCGACATTTGAGAGATTAAAAGCAGCTCAAACTGGTAACATGAAGCTACGCTGATTAAAGATTACCCATTAAAGATTTCACACATGGTGGCAGCAGACACTCTGTTTTTTAGCACGCTCTGCCAGCTCCAAGCCCAAGGTCTGCCAGGTGTATTACAGAAAACCTACAGGTACTTGCCAAAGGGCTGCACACTTTTACTGCATCTGCACTCCCGTTTCCGTGGCAACGAGTAGGCTCCAAATGCACGATTGTGCTCTATGTTTAGTTCCACACAGTGTACCTGCTCTGTTTTAGGCAATATATAGCAGCACGTCTTTATCACTTTCCTATTTTCTTCTTCATTTAAATTTCCACATGAGAGAAGACAATATAAAAGTGCTTTAATAAGAGTCATACTCTTATAATAAGAGTATGATACATTCTACTGTACTTTTCAATCACGTACATCACAAACAGGCACAAAGGTATACTAACACTATAATAATCTGTGTGGCAGGACATATAGTTTGATCTCGTGGCTAGACAACTGGGTGAATAGGAATACTAACATGGCTAGTGTTGCACCATAATGCAGAGCTGATTGTAACCAGCAGGTGGCAGTAGTACAATAGCCCAAAGGGCCCCTGTGGTGCAACTGAGAGCCAACCCTGACTTCCCACACTTAACTAAGACGGTGTAAGCAAGTGTGGAAGTGCTTCTGTGGCCAGTGCTGCCCTACGAAGGGCATTCTGAGTCAGCCACAAAGCTGAGGCTGCCTTCCTTCACCACTAGGCTTTTAGACTTCCATCAAACATTTAGACTCGTCTTCTCCCCAAGCGGAGAGGCAGGCGCCAAGCTGGCAGCACAAACTGGGGCACAGTCCGTGCAAAGGAAACACTGTGTGCTCTGATGAATAAATCAAAGACTTAACACTAAAGAGCGCAGGAGCAGCATTGCCCTAATGGACTACACAGGCCCCAAGAGGCTGAAAGAAATCGGACAAGGTTTTCTCCCTTTACACCTGCATACACAACACAGCTGGTTGCTTGAGGTACTGCAGCACAGGTGCTGTGGCCTGTTATTCTTACCCAAGACTCACAGCACCGCCTGCTGTGTACATTTCAAACGTAGTGCTCATGGTATATTTCAGATGGGTTGTCAGATTTCTCCATTAGAAGCACAAGTTCACAATTAAGAGCGGAAAGGCTCCTAAGCAGTTTGATCTATGCTGTGTCAAAGTTTGTTGCCTTATTACCTGCTGTGCCTTTTCATCCAGGGGGCGGTGCTTGCTCTGCACCTTGTAACGAGGGCGCTTCTGGGAGGCGGGGTCCGTGGCACCCACAAACATGGAGGAGTACTCCTGAAGTTTGTCGGGAGCAGGGTACTTGGCACTGGAGAACACCTGTCACAAGTACATGGGTATGACACAGGTACATGTAAGAATACACAAAAGCAGTGAAATGACAGAGGACGGTCTATCCAAACATGGGGAGGAGTCAGGATGTAATGTATGACTAAGATGTCATGTGGGGAGTGAGTGCATGGCAACAAACTGACATGGCAGTTGCCAACGTATCTCCCATTTAAGGGATGTTCAACAGAGAGAGAAGCTTGGGGGGTAGGTGGAGGGGGCGGGCTGACTCCTGCAATGTGGTCAAGATGAGAACATGAACAGGCAGTTCTGGCAAGGTGCATACCTGCTATTTCACTCCTATTAGCAGCCTAATGAGTGTTGCCTCTCATTGCCTGTGTCCATGTGTGCAAAACAGGCTGTGTGTTTTGCAGTATGTTTGAATGTGTGTGCACTTTTGCATGCCTGTTTAAAGAAAAACTCAAGGCAGCGTGCGGCTGCGTTGTTGTGTGTGCGTGTGTGTACGTGTGTGCTGAAGGACACCCATTGACCTTGGTGGCTTTCTTGCTACCCTTGATCTTGTCAACTCGAGCCTGGGCCAGCCTTATGCGTTCTGTGACAGACTGGAGGTGGGACCGGTTCTGCTCCACACTTTGAGACACCCTGAGGAGGATCAGGTCAAAGATCAGAGTAACTGTTCCAGACTAACAGGGTGGGGACTATAAGATAATTAACTCACAACATGATGGAGACTAATAATTTCCAGGAACAGAACACACGACACATCTTCAAACAAATATGCTGCATGTGTATCCTAACTTTTTCTGGTACACAGGACTTACCTGAGTGAGATTACCATGCTGCTAGCACACAGTACTGTCACAGCTTCATTATTGTTGGCTCTCCTTGCAACACAAGCAAAGCAGCTGCCTTTACTCAAGTACCTGAGCCTGTAGCCAGAGAGTGCTAATGCTCTTGCTTCTGGTGTACCTCAGAAAAGTGGGGGGTCAGGAGAGTGCTGCACTGTGCCTTCCTGCTTCCAGCGAGGTCCATGTATGTAAAAAATGGCCCCATTCCAGACCCCAGGGATACAGACTCATGATGAAGCCTAGCCCCATTCTCTACCTGCAAGCACTTCCTCACTCAAATCATAGTGCATCCTCTCTTTCTTTACTACTTCTCCTTGGTTCACCCGTCTCTCCCATTGCTGGCGTGCCATGTTCACCCGTCTCTCCCACTGCTGGCGTGCCATGTTCACCTGTCTCTCCCACTGCTGATGTGCTATGTTCAGCCATCGTGATGACAATGGAGACTCTAAACCTGTTTCACTAAATGTCGTCTTCACCTTCTTTCCGTTCTGCCCCTCATTTCGACTCTCTGTACCTGGTGCAAGTTTTATGTTTGTCACCATGGAAACCAACCAGGTGGCTTTAAAAGCTCACACAATCAAGGATGGGCACAACCCTCCTGCTTTCTCTTCACCCTTTTGTATTTTCATCTGTCTGGGATGACAGAAAAACGTGTGCATTTAAATCTTTGGCAGACCATGATGTTTGGTTCACATTAATCTCAGTCAATACCTATCACCATCTATACCCATAGCTCCAGCTTCATCTCTCAAATATGTTTAGCAAGACCTGACTCATTCTTAGATTTTCATACAACAGCCCTGTGTACCATAAAAGAAACCAGTGTTTTTGTTAAATGGTACTATGAAATAAAAAAGAACAATTTAACATATACGAGAGTAATGAGACTAATGTCAGACCTATAGGCATGGAGAGAGCAGACATCTGTGTGAACACACAGATCAGTAATGCACACAGAATTTCACCCATCCTGTTGTTTTCTTTCTTTTAAGATGTCCTGAAGGTTTCTGAAGGTGGCTAAAGTGGGCTGGGTCACAGTCAATGACTTAAAGCCAGCCCTGTTCTGTCCACCAGAGGAAGTTGCAGGGTATAGATTCCAAAACGAAAGTCAATCAGCCACCAAGTTAAAGGCAAAAAACGTGCATATTTACGCAAATGGCTCTGAGTCAAGCGCCGTACAGAGTCTGGACTTTAACTTGAAGATGTTCAATGATTCAATTTGATGCTGAGTGAGTAAAGAATGTGACTGTTAGCACCATCCACACTGAGAAGAGCAGTGAGGTTCTGCAAACAAGCCATATTCAAGATTCCCAGTAAAGCCCTGCACTATGGGGGGACACAGAGAACCTGACCTGAGCTTTACACAACAGACGGGGACTTACAGCACGCAGACACGGCTAGTAAACAAGGGTGACAGTCCTCCACAGATGACTGTAACCATTCACAACAGCTAAACTATTAACATCCAAAACATTCTCAATGCAGGCTAAAATTATACAAAGTCAAACACCCAAAATCTCATTTGGGTTGTTAGTTCTGCTTCTCAGTTCCTATCAGTTCCACAGTGAAGGACTGGTTCTCATTGGTACTCATCATTGAGCTGCTAAAAACTCGTCACAGCTGCCGACTTTTCCTTCACGGTTCAGTGTAAATTACAGTCTTTGAATAAGGAAAGGAAATGTATTATTTGGCCCTGTATGAGAAATGAAAGCACTGAAGGTCTGATTTTAAATTTTCTCACACCTGCTGAAGATATCGGTGGAGATCTTTTCCAGGTAGTGTAAGGCATCAGCAATTTGGTGGACGGCCTCCTCCCGCCGCAGGTCTGGCTGGATTAGGGGCACAGAGTACACCTGGCCCTCCAGGTAATGCTTCTGTGTCATCCTGCAGAAAATCAAAGTATGTTAGTCACAGACCCAAGCCATGGTGCCTCCATTTTAGAAAGCAATGGAAATACAGCTAGTCATCCAGCATATGCTCAGTCTAATTAATGTTGATATTTACTTGCTTTTTTCACCTTTACCTGCTTCAGTTTCTTTTTTTATTGGCAAGAGAAAACAATGCCAGCAAACACAATATGTACTGAAGTAAAAGAAAACACAATCTACATGCCTGGTGTTATTTTAACAGGTGTCTTAACTGTAATGTGATATCAGTGCTACTAATTTCATCAGTTTAACACATTATTCAGAGTTTCTATGCCTGATGGAATAGGCATACAGTCTCTGAAACCCAAACATTAAAAGCAGAGTGAAAAACATATGTTTGGAGGAACGCAACAGAGAGTTTGGTACTTCTCAGCACTTTGTCCAGAATTATATAGAAACAACTGAGGAGAAGCATCCAAGTGTGTCTTGAATATCAAACAGCATTGTGGTAGCTACCTTTCCTCAGAGTACAGCATCCTCTTAACCTTCATATTGTGTAAGTTGATAAAAGAAAAAAACATGTGTATGCAAGTTTTATTTTAAGGAAGTCTTTTTGTCAATATTTTTCACTTTACTGTTTCACATTTAAGCGTTAATGGAAAGTAATTTAGATTCATTTAAGACAGGGTAAGACAGTACTTTGTAGTCCCAACCAAGCAATACATACAGATTCTCCTCCTTGCACTCTCTGGTGTCAGGTCATCAAATCTGCTTTCTTTGTTAAAGTAGTCTACCTTATCTATGCCCATCCACCATCATTATAAATAGAGGTCTCTCCCTTCTTCATAGCACTTTGTAGGAACTGGGAAGAAGGTACCGCACTGGACCTATACATTAGCATGCATGATCAACAAGGCCATGTATTACCATAGCCAGACAGCCATTTACAATTATCACTGACTAGCTACACCACCAAGGTCTCTGCAACCAAATGAGCCCACGTAATCACAGAAATAATAATTAGCCATCTAGAACACACTTGTTCACAAAATTATGGACTGATTCTTTTAGAGAGAACCACTTCATTAAGAGAGACACCTTACTTTAAAAAACAAACACCAAACTCAAATTTGGTGCAAAAACTTTGTATTATAGTTATTATAATACACCAAACATTTAGTATTAGATCCTAAATATATATCCTGATGAAGTTCATTGGGGCATTATGGTTAAGGTCTAGGCTACTACAAATTAATAAGTGACTGGATAATGTATGTATGCATGTATGTATGTTTGGAAGTTCAATTACAGTAAAATAAACTTTCACTTCAGCAGCAATAGAACAAAGTTTACACAAAGGTGCACAAGTTGAATTTCAGTGGTTTCAAGAAGTTTATATTTTTTTATTAGAACGAAGTTGCTGTGAAGTATGGTGAGGCAGAATTATTTCTGTGCAATACATAGCCTGTATTGTGTCATTAAACAAGCAGTGAAAATCAGTGTAAAACTAAGTCAGAAACAACACACGCAAGACAAGACTGGAGTCCAATAAACAACACTGTGAAGGTTAAAATACTCCAGCTGTGAAAGCAAGCCAGGCCTTAATGTGGTGTTTAAATCCTGCTGGGGTGTTTGTGGTATAAATGAAAAGTTGCACTACTAATCACAGAAGGTTCTACACTTCAAAAAGCAAGGGTCCCTAAAACACACTGGCAAGAGTCCCACTTAATGAATTATTCAAGAGCATCATTTCATTACACCACTGACAAAACACATGAACATTTGAGCAATCTACAAAGGCATCATGGCTCTGAGCCTTGCGCATCACACCCTGTAGGCATTCTGTCATCTCCCATGCAGAATTTTGTATCACACCTGTGAAACTAGTACATAGGCCAAAGTAACAGTCCAGCACAGCATGCTGCTACACCAAGCAATCCAATCCGGTCATTTCTTCACAACTCACTCCACAATGCTTCTACCCATAAGACATAACTGGCCAGGAGCCCAGATTACCAATGACAACACACTTGTGTCTATTCCACACAGTTACTGACCACATCCTGTATGTACAATAAAACTTATGCACAACAAAAAGGTGACCCCTGATTTTTAACTGAGCTTTTGCTTTCTGTGGGTTGAATGCCCACATCTTACAAAAAATAATGAAAGTTAAGCATCTAAAGAGGAACAGACGCCCAGAGCGTATCAAAGAACAAGTAAAGGTGGAAAAGAAAGACCAATCTTTTACATGGGAAATTCGTCAACTGCCCATTTATCAATGTCTGTGGAGTCTGTAGACAGTAAAGTCATTCAGTTTTACTGAAAAGATGAGCTTGTAGAAAGATCCTTTGTCAGTCCTGATGTCAACCATGAATAAATTATAATTAATTTTGAGAAAAAATATAATAGAATAAAGAGCAAGATTTGGGCAAGTGTTCCTGTATTTCTTATCAATTCAAACACATTGGCGTGATGAACACAACATTCATGTAACTACTACATGCATATAGTTCTAGGGTCCATATGTTGCTTCTACATAGAACCGATATTATAGAAAAAAAGAATTCAAAAAATAAAAAGCAGTGCTGGTACCAAAATGGGACTGAAGGAAAATCATGACTTACTGCTCGGTTTCTAATACCATACCAAGAGTTATTACAAACCACCAACGACTATAAATGCAACAAATAATTTTCCCCCTATGTAGTAATGGTAAATGGGATGTTTGCTTATTTTAACATAGTACACGTATGTAAAGCAGGGTCTTTGAGAAATTAGCATCTGAACCAAAGAGGTTACTGAAGAAATACATTGTTTTGTTAGCTGTCAACGACACTACAGCACGCGTACAGTCACGAGACAGCCTGAACGACTCTTGGTACCAAAAACGGCTATTTAAATAAGCTGATTTCATTCAAACGCCAGTTAAAGGCCAAAACTCTTCATCGCAAAACACATTTTCCACGACCTAGAAACACCCTGATAGCTAATGCAGACGGGAAAAAAAACAAACGACAATTTAGTCAGCTATAGTCAGTAAGCTAACTTAGTTTTCTATTATATTATTCACATATTTTAAAATAGTTTAGATTGTAATTTACTTGGATCGATATTTAAGTGCTGAATAAACACAAGCACTTTTTATTTTAAACTTGTTCATTCTCTTCTTCTCCTCAGCATCTCCCACGGAGTCTCAGTGTGGACCTGACGATCTATCACCCTGAACAAAAAAATGTTCCCTGATTTCGGTTTTTACAGGCCTTGTCAGTTGTAAGCGTTGGTCTTCTCGTTATGTTTCTTCTTGGCTACAGACGTTTGAACCGCTGAATGTAGAAACTAAAAATCATAAAAGCGAAGTCTTACCTGACCATTTAGCAAGCTTCCACTAAGCTCTCGACATTAATGATTTCCATGGTCTGCATACGCTCGAAACAAGCTCGAAGAACTTCCGCCTACGTCACGCCGCGTGAGCTGCATCCCAGGGCGTAACGCGCAGAACATTTCACTTTCACTTTACTGCGTAGATCCATGGTCATACTTTTGTTTTCTAAACGTCTAATATTTAACCACGTGAATTGCAAATTTTCTGGCTGGCCTGGGGAGTGTAATCATACGTCTGAAAATTACAAAATTAGTTTTATTTATAAAGCAAAGCATAAACGTTAATGTTGTTACAGACACTTTTTAATTGTTAAACATACAAAATTAGGATCTTGCTGGAGTTCTCTTCATTTACTGGAATCCTTCAAAGGCAGTCTATAATTTCATTTGTATATCAGTCTCTATATTAACACTAGCAGTGTGTGTGTGTGTATATATATATATATATGTGTGTGTGTGTGTGTGTGTGTGTGTGTGTGTGTGTGTGTGTGTGTGTAATCTGAAACAGCTGTAAATGTACTGTACTAATGTAATGCTTATCTTTTATATTTTGGTTACACGTTGATTTTTACACACTATGATATTTCAGATTATTTTCTGTTTGTATTGAGGACTGTCATTTCAAATGTGGGCTTACATTTTCATCAATTAGAACTGAGAAAAAAATTATTTAAAGTTTCTCATTTTCTCTTTTTCACACTCAAGTCTGACATTGACCTGGCATCTACCTGAAATGGCTTTCTGAGTATGACAATGAGCTGGATAGCAGGAAAAAAATCTATTCATGCACATTTTTGTACAGCCTTCAGGTGCTGGGGGAAAAGCATGTCTGTATAAGAAAAAAAAGTTTAAAGTCAATAGAGATTCTAGTAAGCAGAGAAAACACATTAAGAATTCATATCTATTTTTCAATGGTGGTGGAAAAGTACCATATGCTGGTGTTTTAACTGACATCTCCATGGTAACCTCCCCTGACTCCTAGGATGTTTATTCAAATGTGACAATGAAGACTTGTAGCCTGACACATCAGTCTTTATTCTGTATGCCCATTGAACAGCTGTTGAAATTTTAAACGTGGTTTACTACATCTAAAAACATCAGCTTTTTGGTACATCATACCTATGCATGTGTACTATCTTAAAAAAAACAATTTCATTAAGATTGAAGTAAAACATGAAAATAACTGTAGACAGTTTTATCATAATAAAAGAGTGGAAGCAGGAACCCTTGTCTGTGTGTTGTCACTAAAAATGGGCTTGCATCTTAGATCTTTGCGGTTCTCTCAACGTTCATTCTTAATGATCCCTGAGCAATTACAAAAGACTAACAAAACAGCTGGTAGTTAGGATTTTTTTTACACTTTTAAAGAAGGCTTAATGCATGATTATGTATTCGCAGTATGGATGTTGACAGGGTGAGGCCAGATCTATCTCAACTAGCGAGACATAACAATAATACTGACCTAATTGTTCGCATGTTACTGATCTGTCCTTGATGTGCCTGTGGCACGGTGAAAAAACCGGAACTGTATCTTTAAAGATGGCAGTTTAATTAATATCCACCATATACAGTATATTTCTTGAATGGCTTGATATATTTCTTTATCCCATTAAGAAGACAATACATAGAAGAAATGACACCACAAATATTATTTAGTCTTATTCAAGGATTAACACTATGCTGTTCTACTCATGATATCTTGAGAAGGAAAAACAACCAGAACGTGAACTGTATAAATGAACTGTTCTGTGTTCAAATGTTTCTCAGTGGTGAGCTGTTGCATTTGTTTTTGTAAATGGTAAAATAATCAAATTATCATAAAATTAATATAAAATATTGCTGATTCAATTTCATGTCTTATCAAGTAAATTTAAATTGTTGATGTCGTAGCACTCTGAACTGCAGGACAGTAGTGAAGACTGAAGGAAATGGCTGTTTTTTCACTTTATCATCAATAGGAACTTTGAATATTGCTGAAAATAAGACTCATTAAACTTGTTTTTCTTCTGAGTAAAACAAGCATTTTTAACACTATACCACACAGGACACTATATGCATTTCCCCTTTTTGGCTGCACACACAGATGCATAAACATAGAATTAACTATAAATGACACTAATTAGATACCTGCACATCTGTTGTGCTGGAAAGGGTTAAGTTTTTATTCGTTATCGTTGTACGTGGTGATAGCATCCTTCCACTCTGACTCCTCCTCTAATCTCCTCTCCAGCATCAGGACCATATCCTGCATCTTTTCAGTGTAAGCAACAGAGCCAGAGGGACTGCCAGCCCAGCGCCTCCACGCAGACTGCTCTCAGATAGGAGAGGAGGAGAACGCCTCTCGGTGACTTTATCCTGACATATATAGGCTGGAATCTGGAGCTAGCGAAATAAACGGAGAATAACAGGTATGGAGAGCCTGTTAGATAATCCCATGAAAGCTGTCCTATATCTGAAAGAACTAACCACAATTGTACAAAATCAGCAAAGTCTGATTCAGACCCAAAGACGCCGGATTGACGAACTGGAGCGGAAGGTGGAGGAGCTGACCGGTGAGAACCGACAGCTGAAGAAACCTCTTTACCATCACCACCACCATCACCCTTCCCCACAGAGCACAGTCCGTCTGCATCGACATCCAGCGAATAAAGTCGGGACCGCTACCGTACGCGGCCAACCTACGCAACAGCATCAAAAGCCCGCGTCTCAGCCGATAGGATCGCAGCATCCTCCACCACTACAGCAGCAGCATCAGCTGCAGCTCATACCGGCGTCTCAGTCCCCGGCACAACCCGGCCAGTCCAGCCCGGAGACTGCAGAGGACATTAAGAAAAGCCCTTGTTGCAAATCTCTCCTTCCACAGACACCTACGTCGCTCTGTCGAACGATGGGACTCGCAAGGAAAGCAGAGTGAGTCGGCTGACTTTGCTACAGAACAACGTGTTTCACTGTCGTTTAATAATACACTAAGAAATCCACTAAATAAAGGCATGGATCGTTTTAAACATCGCTTAAATTGATTAGAATCTCATTAGGCTACAATGGTGTACGAAAACCAGTAAATGTCATAACGTATGCAAGCAATAACTATACATTTTACAAATTGAGCTAGAATATTAATGCTGGTTGTCTTTATAAAGTGAATTACAGTATTAAAATGCGTCTCAGCGATTTAGGATGAATTATATATACAAACTACATTTTAGACACTGTAGACACAATCATCCATATACATTACGAATTACGGCATCTTTCTGTAAATATTTTATTGTGAAAATTTTCAACGATGGATTAATTATGCAATTTCCCTGGGCCTTTCGGCTAAACTGCTCCGTGAGTGGGAAATTGAAGCGGTCCTAACTTTATTAGCAGGTGAAGGGTGTAGGTTGTTAGATTTCAGGTAAGAGTATGGTGCCGTGTTTAAACACAGCAAGTCTGACACGATATTCTGTTTTTAATCAAAGCCCCTTCCATGAATAACTAACAGGCCCACAAAGAAATGCAGTATTTATCACACTTAATTAGTTAGATCATATTCGATTACCCATTTAAAAACTATACGTCATAACACTGTAATGATTAAAAGAAAAAAACTTTCTGTATACACGAATAAAATCTGCACTTACAACAGCTGGCGATGAAATGCGCTACTTAGCAGACAACATGCAGTATGGTTGAAGAAAATGAGTCGTAAAGAACAGTTTTTAAACATGATAAATGTAAATGTTATGTTTAACACGGGACTACATAACACAGTTTTAAACATTTAAAGTGTGGGTTAAGTATGTTTTTATAGCTTTTGTTAAAAATTGTGTGTTTTTGATGGAAAACGTAAAGGAAATTATTTTTCCTTGTATCTTCACAGTCAAAGGTGTTCATACATAAAGTCACGAAATACACAGAGAAAGCTGACGCCAGAGAACTGACATTTAAGACGATGAAATCTCATTTTCTGCAGTTTGCATGTTATTTGTTAGCATAATAATGGCAATGATATTGATGTTTATTGTTAGGCCCTGAGTAAACAGCCACAAACAACTTTAATAATCTAATGAGACATGGGAGAACCCATCCCTAATTTAAAGTTTACTTTAATGTAATCCTTTTCTTCACTCGTGGACAAAAACCATTACCAGAATATATTAAGGAGCTCACAATTGAGCTATATTTCCCATGTCACCTAATTAACATGAATAGTTAGAAGAGATATTTTTACTTGTACGGGATAATTGAGGTGTCAAAAAGACAGAACAGTGTAGCACAAACACTGAATGAATTCCGCAGTGAAGGATGTAGCAGACAGGCACCAATGACCATGTCATAAAAGATGATGACGTTCCTGGTAAAGTGATGCTTTCTCATTTTCTGTAACCAGAGTAACCTGTTTATAGCCCACTGCTGTTTTTCTCGGCACCTTTGCAGTTACTGTAGTGAAAGCAAAGACTGCAGGAGGTTTTAATTAAGGACAGTCAAATACCTCCTTGTACAGTCTCTTTTGGCTTTGTTAACCCAAGGACTGGAACCTCTGGAAAGGTGTACAGAAAGACATTGTGTCCTTGATGTTCTGGAACATGTTGTCGCCACAGTACCAGACGGCTTCTTGTTGGACTTCTTGGTGCTTCTTCTTCATGCATCTTTGGTACTTTAGACACAGAGTTCTCTGAAGAGCAGCTGTAACTGTCAGGTCCAGCGTGCCATGAGGACTCATTTGCGACACCTTATTGATTCTTTTTAAAACCTCAGAGCTCAAGTAGCTTGAATTCAGAGTGCAAGGTATTGATTATTCCAGGGCCCTTAAATCCTACTAATTTTCTGATGGTATGCTATTGTCAAATCTTAATTGCAGGTTTTTCAGCCAGCCTGATGAAATTTAAGATTGGTCATCAAATTGTTGAATAGATTACTGGTTTGACTCTTAATAATTAGCTTTTGTATTTTTGTAAACAGTACACTGAAGTGTGTTTGTGTGTAGTCAGTAGCTGTTTAGCTTGCGGGTTTCTAAACTTCAGAAGGCCTGCTATGCATGGACATTTTGGGGCAGTTAACTTCCTGACTGGATTCCCATGTTACACCAGTCTCCACTTGTGTGACCAATATGATTATCATCATCTGCTGTATTCATTTCAGCCCCACATATTATAGTACCACTACATAAATACATATGCAACTCAACCATAATTGTTTCTGAAAGGAAGGGGTTAAAATTAGAAGTCTTTGGGGCTGTAAAGACCTTGTGTATACAGCATGCCTGGAATTATATGGGCTTTGAGCTGGGTGTCCTCTGAGACATGCCCTGGAAGCCATTCTGCTCTGGAGTCCTCACACCAATCCACAGGCTCCTCTGTCGCAGTTAGTCTGCTGATTGCCTTTCTCAGTGTCCCCATATTTCTCTCGGCACTTGTTTATCGATCCCAGCAAAGGGTGGCACTATGTTCACCATTAGTAGCAGGATATGAGCTCGTGCATCTACTTGCTGATTGGAGCGGGAGCCGAGATCTCTTATGTGTTAGCTGATAAGACAAGGAACTGAGGTCACTTGCACATTAGCTGAAGAGACCAGGTGCTGAGGTGAGTTATGTGTTAGCTAATGAGACATAAAATATGAGGTAGCAATGTTCACTCCACCAAATGACCTCCCAGCTCAGACACATAAAGGTTAAATTAGTACAGAGTAATAAGGGTTCAGATGTAAATGATTAAATAACTTTAAGATGAGAAGGAATGCCTAGAGACATCCGTTACATTCCCCAATGTGTTTTTACTGCTTTACCTGTTAGCATAATGGTAAATATGAGTTGTGTAGTATGTGTTCAGTAGTACCAGTACAAATGTTTTTCTCTGCAATTTTCAGGATATGACATCTTTCATAAGGGTTAACATTTATTTGTTTAGCAGATGCTTTAGTCCAAAATGACTTACAACATTTCACATACGTTTTGTAATGAGCTAGTGCTAGGTGTCTTGCTCAAGGACATCCCTGGTGGCTAGGATTCAAACCAGGAGACTTCTGTGTCCCAGCCTGAAGCGCTACCCAGTGAGCCACTAGGCCACCTTATGTCAAACTTTGCCTTCTGTTTAAAATATTGTCCAGACCACATGTTCTTGTGCTTCTTACTACAACAGGGTTAATCTCTCAGGCCCTGCTGCCCTGTATCCTATTTCCTGATTACAGTTCAACTTGCTCAGTTGGGTAGGAGTTCTTTGGAACCACAGAACTGAGGCTGGTCTGATGATCAGTGATCAGTCCAGTTTTTCAGCCGAAGCTTGTCCTTTGTGACTACCGAGACGACATTTTGTTCTATGTGTTCCAAGAGGAATTACTTTTGACAGTAATGGTGATGATTCATTCTCTCTAACCTTCTTCTCATAAAGAGCTCTCAATGGAGACTTCAGCTTTTTCACTGTCACACATAACCCCAGAAGGACAGAAGAACGGGTCGCTTCTCTCCCAGCACCCTCCATTCCCCTTTCACCTTTTTAGGTCAGGTTCATCAATTGACTACCCAAACTTGCAACGGTGAATAACTCATATTGGGTGACCTTATGAACATTTAGTTTCTAAATTCCTACATTTCAGAATGTAATTGGTAAAAAAAGAAATGGAAAAAAAAACAGATTAAGAATTTGGAAGCTGGGAACTGAACATTAGTTGTTGAAAAGGTCAAATATTAATTTTTAAACTAATCAGTTTAACTGAACATCAGTATCATTTTCATTAGGGAACAAAGTGTTTAAAACAGTGCATGTCAAAGACAGAAGCTTCATATTATTTTATTTCCAACTTATTATTAATATCTTGGGGTTATTTTAGCATGTGATACTGGCTCATGAAGATGACTTTGAAACTAAGTGGTCTGATTTAATACAGCCTACCCTTTCTCTTATTATTTCAGCCTGTCTTTAATTGTTTTCATTTCTGCTACAGAAATATTGCTCTGCTAAAATGCTTAATAAATTTAGTGTTTCTTATCTGAAATCAAGGGGAAGTGAAGTGCCTTTCTTTTCTATTTGTCTAATAGGTTCTGTGCGGTTGGTGAGTTCCGTGTGTGTGAGCCCTTCAATGCATGGTAGAGATCCAAGTGTGCAGTCTGACATGTTATCAAGCTGCACTTTTACTCTGCCCTTAAAGCCTTCCTCAAAATGTCAAATGATAATGTCTTTCCGAACAAGTCAAAAGGCAGAATTGTGTGTTGAGCCATGGTGGGTAAAAGAAAGTTGTCAAAGTGGACATCTGTTCTTTTTCTAGATTTTGTCCTCTGTTGAAACAATTTTACTGACCATTTCATCCCAGAGTCGTTGGAGTATGTCTGGCATCTATGTCAAAGCATTATTAGAAGTAGCAGTAATACACAGAAAGATTCCATGTTTTTGTACATCATTGTAGATTATGGCTGCAGTTTCAATTATAATATCACATTGTTATTTCATGAGCGGTAACAGTTCAGGACTCCTGGCCTAGAGTGGACACGGGCATATTGGTAGCCAGCAGGGATCTTTGAACCTTAAGGTGGAAACAGGCGTGTGTGGCCAGGTGGAGTCTTTACAACTTAAGGTGGAAACAGTCATGTGTGTGGCCAGCTGGGGTCCTTTAACCTTAAGGCGGAAACAGGCATTTGTGTGACTACCTGCAGCTGGGGTCCTTGAGCCCAGTGTTCTGACTGCAGCGGCCCTCATGTTCTCTTTGTTGTTCTCTTTTGTGTCCTATCCACTGGTAGTCTGTATTGAGTAGTTTAGACAGACTAAGAATTTTATGACAGGTGATGAGGGATCAGGAATTATTGAAGTAACCTGCAGCTGTGCATTGTGCCTGAAAGGAGGATAGTCGACGGGGACCATACAAAGTCCTACCACCCCCCATGACAATTCCTTCATTTATTCAGCAAAACGCTGCAGCCAGCTTCATCTCCGTGTGATTCATACACGATGGTCCCTTTACCAGCTGATGTTTTGAGTGTGTATTCTAATAATTGTGACACTACTTTGAAAACGGAGGGGGATTTTGGCGGCGGTCCCTTGAGTTCGTCCAATGAGACCTGAATGAGTCGATTTAGGTATAAATAATTAACAGTGTAGGAAATAACCGAGATGTTTGTCACATTTTGTGGGTGTAATCAAACAGACTCTTCAGAATGAGCTGCAGTGAATATTGCTCCACGCCCACTCAGGAACAGTTTCTTATGCGGCAGATCCCTCGCTCTCGCGTGACTCACGTCTATACGTGAAATCGGTGACATAACCACGGGTTATGCAAATGTCACCAAATGTCTTAATTTTGTCCTTTTACAGAAAGCGGGAAGGAAAGTTGTCCCTAGATGCCCCATGTTGCCAGGCTATTTCCATCTGTTTTTTAAGACATGTTATTTGTTCTCACAGCTGTCGGAGGCTGTCGCAGTTTTTGCATCTTCAATGCAGCCCCTCTGCTGGCTCCAGCAATACACAGCCTAGGGTCAGCCAGGAAGATTTAGTGAAACAATGGGCCTGATTGAAAGGGTGACGGTCAGTGAAATATCATCTGTCAATGACATTGTACCTGTGAGTGACATAGCACCCATGTGAGCATGGTTAGAAAATGGCACACGATGAGAGTGACAGAAGAATCTCTGAATCCCCCCACCCACACATGCACACTGTCCCAGGGACAGTAGATAAACTGCTGTAAGGAAGGAACCACTTTTTGATTAACTGTGTTGACTAGGTGACTGGGAAAAGCACCGACCTTGGCACTTGATGTTGTCTCTTTCTCTCACTAGAATATACATGGAAAGAGGGCTTGGCGTGCCCACTCTCAACCGTATGTGCAAGTCTTACTGCTGTGAAGTCACATTTGAACCTGGCTTTTCGCATACTGCGGCGCCGCCTAAAGAAACTGCTTTTCTGCACTCATTTGCATTAGCTTCTTACTTAATTGAAATTCCAAAGAATTTTTTTTTTTTTGTGAAGGCTTGTATTTTTATGAAGGAATATAGATTTACATTTAGATATACGTTAAATAGGAGTCTTCTAATTGTTTTATCCAAGGCAAAGTGATATGAACTTTATGTATTTTTTTATGACGCATCTGGATTTGTGGAAGACACATGCCTGTCACGTGGGAGAGCCTGGAGTGTCTGCCCCTCCTTCTGCTCCCCCACACCTGTGCTTGCACCTGCTTTAAGGATTTAGGATTTGTACCATACTACAGTAATCCTGGGTATCCTTACAGATACTTTAGTGGTTTGCGGTTTACACAGTGTTGACCTAAATGTCAAACCTTTGGATAGTTCTCCTAGTCATGAGAATGCGTCCTGAAAACAGGAGCAGTCCCACTCATAGCTGTTGGGTTTACAAATCAGTTCAGCAGAAGATGCTTATTAATTTGCCTGCCTGGCTCTGACATGTGGCAGACTGGTGGAAGGCATCCCAGAAGGACTGCTTACACAGTGTGACCTGTGTGATCGGCGCTTCCGGAAAAATCTGTAACACGTTCCCTTTAAGTACTGCTGTATCTGTAACCTGTTATGTAAGTC
>JABJVR010000052.1:13960434-14056345 GCA_025773905.1 Chitala chitala
GTACTGCATTTTATTTTTGTGCATTTTAATGCTAAATATTCTGTGGGTGCTTAAATCCCTTGTGGTAAAAAAAGCAAAATCTACTTACTTATGTTTTTTTTTTTTTTTTTTTTTTTTAATGACGTATGCTAATATTAATGAATTGATTAACTAACTTGATTAGAGGAATTCTCACACTTATCAGACAGACATAGTTGTTAATAATAACATTGGAAATGTTTCCAGGAGAACTCTTTGGGGTTTTTTTCACTGAGGGTCTGCCCCAACACAAAATCACATTTTGTCTTCAGTTAAAGGGATAAACAGTTTACTTTTCTGTTTGTGTTTCCATTTCATTGTTAGGCTTCAGTATGACTGTTTGCACAGAGCTGTGC
Source organism: Chitala chitala (assembly GCA_025773905.1). NCBI lineage: Eukaryota > Metazoa > Chordata > Actinopteri > Osteoglossiformes > Notopteridae > Chitala > Chitala chitala. The sequence continues at coordinate 13,960,809 of JABJVR010000052.1, forward strand.
AGATGCTAAAATGTTAATGTCACCCCATTGACCGGAAGGTGTGGAAACCTCAATAGCTTCTTCACGAGCAGAACCGGCTAGTAAACGAACACAATCGAGCCCTCTTTCTGTGCCGCGGGCGAATTCGTCCGGTTATTGTGTGGGTGGGACTCTGTCACATGGCGAAAGGCGCTGCGAGTGATTTATGAAATGCAGGCCAAGCCTTGCAGTCTCAGCTGAGGTCCACCCCCATCTTCCTGCAGGGTGGGCAGCATGAGCCTACCATCCCAAGGCTGCCTGTGTTTCTGTCACCCGTGAAGTGTTTGAGGCTGCCTGTGCCTTCGCCCCGACCCGACTTGGCCAGGGTAGGGGGGGGTTGGTTGCCGTTGCTGCGACCGCCAGCGCTGGGCCTTTCTCAGCTCTGACACAATGCATTTTTTCCATGCCATAAAGCAGATAGTTTATTATTCTAATACAATGGGAACCACATCTGAGGGTCTTTATCTTAAGAAAAGGCCCCTTCTTTTAGACAACGGCCTGCTCAACTCTCACGTTAATGAGTGTGAGCTCTTAACAATCAGTTGACTCAGTTAGTCTGTTATTCTTACAGAATAAAGTGCTGAGGGCACTGTGTCACACTGTTTTACACTGTTTCACACTGTTTCTTTTTTATCCCAAACCACGCTATATGTTTATTGTGCATCAGCATTTTGTGGTAGCTCATTTTCTTTGGGTGATAACGACACAAAAGGATGAACTACACCGTTATCTCGCTAACATATAGAAACCCCAAGGGTCACAGTTTATTTTCAGGTCTTAAAATGACAAGTAATGTTGAACAGAATTATGTTGTTTTTGCGATCAGACTGTGGGAGTATTTTTTCAGCAGTATTGATGACAATGGCACTACAAGAAGTCAACAGAAACGCGTAAGTGTAAGATGAATACTTGGGATGTAGGCTCAGGTAAATAGGAGCAGCGGCACCAGTGTGATGCAGGGGCTTCAGACTTACTGTCTCTTGGTGTCTTTACTGCTGTACTGCACCTCTGCATATCGAGGCCCACGTAATGAAAGCCTTTCATTGTGCCATGTTGTGGATCCAAAGCATTGCTTCACTTTGAAGATGGCTTGGCCATCTTAGGCTAAACACAGGGGCGATCCTTGGGAGGCTCATTAGCCAATTAATCATCCAAGGAGAGTGTGACATTGAGAGGCACTACCCTGCCTGCCGGCCTGGTAGTCAGCCCAGACCTACAAGACAGCATTGTCCTATTGATGTTTTACTTGACCACTGTTAGGAGGCCACATGGCCCTATCCCTCTGTCAGCCAATCCGGTTCCAGCTCTGCATGTCTGATTCCTTACAGCCCAGCACACACCTACAGGAAGTCTTGGCAAGATGTTCAGAAGCGCATGCAATGGAGTCAGGGAGGGTCAGTGCACCTCGAAGGGCACTTTGCTTTTTACCTAAGTGAAAAATGTTCATGCAAAAGGCATGCAAGCACATACGTACATGTGCTAACTTTGGCCCAGAATCTTTTCATAATTCTTTTGCAATTAATATTTGTTGGCTATGGTACAAAGTAATTTGGACCTGTTCAATCCGAGGACCAAAGAAATCAGCTTACTGAATAATCGGTTTTATGTTTGTAGATGGAGATGGGTTCTAATTGTTCAGAATTCACACCATCCTTTCCAGACATTGTTAATTAATGCCAGTTCATATTATACACATTTATTATTAACTAATAGTGGATCCAGCACAACAATGACATTTTTACACTGTCATGAGCAGTGTTAAAAATATGTGCTTTCCTCAGTGGTCCAGCAGCTGTGTCCTTGGGGAATTCGAGCTTGTCAGCTGTCAGGTACGGCTTCTGTGACTGGTACAAAAGGTGAGTGTGGCAGAGGCGATACAGAGGCATGAAACTCCAAGGCCAGATTGAATGACAAAAAAATGCTAATTATGTCACTGACTTTAGCCCACTCAGCATAAACTCATAGCAGTCTTGTTGTCTTTGTCTCTGTTGGGTGGAATGTTTTAGCTAATGGACTTGGAAAATCAAGATAAACAAGAAGTAATTTCGGGTTGGCATGAATTTTACAAGGGGCATGAAAAAAAGCTTTGATCTTCATAAAAGATAAACTTCAAGGACAATGAGCCCAATAGACAATGAGACACATCAAAGGGACTGATCTCTGCTAGTGGAAAATACTCACTGCCACACATTGTAGTCATGTCCACTGGTCTGGGCTGTACTTTGTGAGTAACTTGTCTTGTGTTTCAATAGGTTTGTGTGACCCACTGCCTTACAAATGCCCTTCAGCACAACAGCCCATCACCATATCTTAAAATGTTTTAATACCGTACTCTGGTCCTTATGTATTGGATAGGTCATGCACCTAATGGTTAGCTCATCAATACCCTGCACTTAAAATGGACACAAATCCATGACTGTGAATCAGTGTACAGAGAACCTCGGCTTTGGGGTAGGGGGGCATTTTTGCTTTTGGGTGCTTTGTATCTTTTAGACTAGTCTCCCTACTGTTGTACTACCCTATAAAATATGAGCACGGCCTCGGGCTCACATACCCGGGCAACATTTCTTCATAAGGTGATTTAGCAGTTTCTTTCAAGACCTTTAAATAAACCAGCCAGGTGTTGATGTTTATGCACCCAAGCCTATTAGACCAGCAACAGAGCCAAAAAAATCAAAGGCATTTTCTTGCATTGGAATCAGGGATAAGTCTTTCTGGTGACCAGCAATGCATGACCCTGGGTCAGGTCATCACATTGCCCCAGTTCCATCACCTGAAGGGATTTCTAAGAGTCTTTAGCCACATTTCCTGATATCCTTCAGTGGAGCCTTGGAAGGTGGCTGGTCGGGTGCCCCTTGGATTGGGGAACTGTGCTCCTGTTCCCTTTTCAGCCCAGGCTGGGAGCCATCTTTCTGCCCTTTATAGATCACATGTGTGCCTTCCGTTTTGCTATCACTTTGTCTGTTTTGGCTGGAATTGCTTCTGTTACTTTTACTTTTAGCATTCATTCCACTCATATTAATTTAGATAAAATGAAAGTTTTAACCTCAGGTACAAAAGAAGAAAAAAGTGGGGGGTATGCTTTTATATTTTAGTGTAGCAGCTGACAGGAATGACCTCATTAGCACGAATGCGGCTGTTCAGTTAAATATCTAATTTATGAAACAATGAAGTGTAGACAGTATGAATATTTTAAATATCTGAACATTTTAAAATATACAGTATTTAACAATTCCAAGTCTATTTATATGATCTAATTTATCCAAAAAAGTAAGAAAAGAACGCCCACAAAAAACCCAAATAATTAAAGTAATTTATGTTCTCTTTCTATTCTGGCTTATTCTGGGCACTGTGCCTGTTTCTCTGCCTTTCTGCCTGTGCACACTGATTGCTCACAGGTCTCAGTGTCTGTACACTGAGCGCTCACAGGTCTCAGTGTCTGTACACTGAGCGCTCACAGGTCTCAGTGTCTGTACACTGAGTGCTCACAGGTCTCAGTGTCAGTACATTGAGCACTCACAGGTCTCAGTGTCTGTACACTGATTGCTCACAGGTCTCAGTGTCAGTACACTGAGTGCTCACAGGTCTCAGTGTCTGTACACTGAGCGCTCACAGGTCTGAGTGTCTGTACATTGAGTGCTCACAGGTCTGAGTGTCTGTACACTGAGCGCTCACAGGTCTCAGTGTCTGTACATTGAGCGCTCACAGGTCTCAGTGTCTGTACACTGATTGCTCACAGGTCTCAGTGTCAGTACACTGAATGCTCACAGGTCTCAGTGTCAGTACATTGAGCACTCACAAGTCTCAGTGTCTGTACTCACACAGCTGATAAGTGTCAGTGTCTGCACCCTGAGCGCTCACAGGTCTCAGTGTCTGTACATTGAGCGCTCACAGGTCTCAGTGTCTGTACACTGATTGCTCACAGGTCTCAGTGTCAGTACACTGAATGCTCACAGGTCTCAGTGTCAGTACATTGAGCACTCACAAGTCTCAGTGTCTGTACTCACACAGCTGATAAGTGTCAGTGTCTGCACCCTGAGCGCTCACAGGTCTCAGTGTCTGTACTTAGAGTTCTGCAAATAACCTCCAGTTGACATAAAGCCCTGAGCTACAATGTTTTCTCCATAAAACAAAAAGTTAAGTTCTGCTGTGAGTATGTTTGACATGGCTTACCATATGTTCTGCTGTGAGTATGTTTGACATGGCTTACCATATGTTCTGCTGTGCCGTGAGCAATTTTCATGTACTTAACTATAACAAACATATACGTATTTATGTCAGACTATGTACACATATTTTCTGTATTAGGAAATTTTAGGATTTCAGAATCAGAAACATTTATTGCCATGTAAGTGAAGGTTTTTTTTTTATTTTAGGCAATTAGTGGAAACAGTTAAAACCTAGTTTTACTGTAGTAGTTACATTGAAGTTCATGCTGAGCTAAAGTTGATTTGGTGTAGTTAGGTCTGCAATCTCAGTTATGTTTAGCCTGAATGTACTGCTAAGTCATCCTTCATGTGTAAGGATGCATTTACGTGTGTATATGTGTTTGTGTAAATGCTAGTTTATATTTATTAATCTCCGTGAGTGTGTGTACACGTGCACTTTGAGCTAGTATGTTTGTTCCTTAGCACTGATGATAAAGTGCATGCCAGATTTTCAGCAGGTAAACTGAAGCAAACACATGATCTTGGTGGACAACCGTCAGCCTTATTGACCAGCATTGTACTTTGACAAACCCTGTTCATACAATCGCAGCTCATCAGCTGTTCTGTCAGCAGGGACTGACCGGTTGCACATGTCTGGCTGTTACAGGTTCTTGCTCTTCCTATGTCTACTAGGTTTTGTGTGTGTTCGGGGGTGGGGTTGTGGGTGACTCCATACTGGCTAGAATGTGTTTCTCAACAGTGCAGTGTTCCAGGCCTTACTGTGTTCACTGGGCTGAGAATGATCTTCTTAAGCATGATGGTGCCAGGACACTGGCATTCCGCTGGTTGTTCTCACCTAGTGCTTGTACCCCATGTGGGGGGGTGGGGGGTCACACTGTCATGTGGCATCTGCTGGCACACCCCTGAGCTGATGTCCTGAAGGTGGACAGTTTACATCTTAACGCCCTATTTCAAGGAGAACAGCTCCCAGATCCAGGTGTAAGCAGTAAACTACGTCTACTCCTCTACTGAGCTGACTTGGCGTGTTGGTGCTTAAGAATCCATCCATCTTTGTCATGTGCGGCAGGACATAATGCTGTTTGCAGTGGACTGTGGGTAGCTTATTGATTGGCTCACATAGATTACATTGACTGCAGAGGGCTGTTTGGTCTATAGGATGCCACCCAAGACGTTAAGGTCTGGATTCAAGAATTTATCTCTGTCATTGGACTTTTTCAACCTGACGTGACCATGTTCTCTTGACAATGGGAGTATCGGCCTTGCAGTTTTGGAGATGCCGAACTGTGTAGGAATAGCCTGTGCTGCTGTATGTGAGGAAACCCTGAAGCTACATCCACTGAGATTAATGAAGTCTGTTAGCTGGAGGCGAGGACTGTGCTTTGCCAGTGCTGGCTTGCATCTTGGATGTCATTATCGAGAGCGCACCAAGCTGATGAGCTCCTCCATCACAGAGGGAAGGGAGGGAGTCTGCACATTTTGGGTTATTCTTTAGGAATTTTACCAGTATGATCACTGGGATCATGTAGGTATTGTCTATTTCTTGCATGTTTTGGAAAAAGTAAGATACGGCATCATATATATTTTTACTTCATAGTACTTTATTAATCCCTAAGGGAAGTTACTCTGCGTTTAATTCATCCCCTGGGGGAGCAGTGGGCAGCCCAAAGCTTGGATAGATGGTCTTGTGCTGGGATGCACCTGTTGACCGAGGGGGGGGTTTGAACCAGTAAGATACCTATTGAGCAACCAGGCTATTATCTAATGGACAGATGTAAAAAAATACATTTGAGTTAAATATCAATCCTTATACTTAATATTATTAACCTGTTTTTTTTTTATTTTTTATTTGTGGAGAAACTGTGATGCTGTGTGGGTCTTTAAAGCAGTAATCCTGCTTTAAGTGAACAGACTGCAAGTGTTTTATACAAACCCTGTAGTGTTTCATTACTGTCCAAGAGAGGCAATCGCATTACTGCATTCTTAGTTTAGAAACACAGCCTTGTTTCTGACGCACATCACTGCTGCACCTGCCGAGACCCCTGGGACGTCGTGCTCATGGTATCACCAGACCCAGTGTCGTCTTCTACAAGTCTGTCTGTCTTCTATAAGGGCTCAGCAGGTTAATATTTTATCCACTGTTGCGTATAAGTTTTTCTGTTCTACTCTTGGTATAGAAAATAGACTAGCTAAAGAAGGAACTGACTATATATATATATATCTGACCTCATCCGTTAGTGATGTGCCGTCTGTAAATCTTTGTGATGAGAAGGTGCTGTGTCTCTGTGTGCTCTGCTCTGCACCTCAGAGGGTCTCAGCAGAGAACCGTGTCCACTGCGTGAAGAGTGTGATGCAGTGGGGGGTTTGAAAACCCTGACAGAGGAAATGAAACCCGTCTGCTCCGTTTGAGTCTGTCTGAACTTTATTATCTGTGAGGGAGGGATGTATTAACCAGTCCAACTTTAAAAAGTAGTGTTTCAGTTTCACAGTCAAAAGGCATGTCAGCATGTTACATTTTTCTAAAACTGAGGTGTGTTTCCTTCCTTTTTTAGGTTGGTGTACAGGTGAATGCACAGAATGAAACCTAGCATTTGACCTGGTGCTCAACCTGGTTTTGGGTCTGAGGTCCAGGTTGTGTCTAATTCTGTATATGGCACGGCTCTTGGTTCTCTGTTCAGATATGTCACCAGTTCCTCATTCCGCTATAGTGTGTGTGTGGCTGAATCATGCTGCTGAATAACGCTTCGCACATCTCAGTTGTTGCTCTGTAGTCCATCCAATGACAGCAATTTTTTTCTGATAAGGGCGTAGTGTTTGGTTTTGCCTGAGATCCACATAGAACTGAATTCATAGTTCCAGCACGTTGCCTTTCCTGTACATTGTCACTGAAAACCCAGTGCAGAAATAGGGACTGCAAATGTGAAATTTTCTCAGGTGGTCGCGAGTCAGACGCTCGAACACTGAACGGTCTGGGGGTAAAGTGCGAAGTGGCAGCTCATGCCAGTCTTACGGCACACCGTGCAAGACTGTTCCCGTTAAGGTGCGATTAAAAACAGCAGGCTGTTAACATTGACTCATGTTGTGCTCCCTGACTGCTGGAAAAAAAAAATGTTTCTAAAAGCGCAGCCCTCCACCCGTTCCTCCATCTTTCGTCCTCAGTCCCAGTAAACTTGAAGGAACACAACCTCCCATTCATCATCTCAGCCAATCGTGTCCCGGTCCTTTTGAGCTCTGTGAACAGAGCCACCAGGAGTCCTCTCCTTGCCCCTATAAAGTGACCCCCCCCCACCACCAACAGCTCTCAAAGTTCCATTCTCAGAGAAAAGAGAAGCTGGTTCCAGCCTGAACTTTGTGCCGCATTAAAGACGATCGCCATTGAAACATTGGGCTCACCATTCTAACCCTCCTTCCCACCACCTTACACACATAATGTGCAGTGTGTGTGTGGGGGGGGGCCCCATCTCATCATGAAGAGGCAGCCCAGCATGAGCCCAAAAGCAGAGTGGGCGTCAGGAATCATTTGGGTTTCTCGGAACCGTTTATGACTGAAGAGCAGCGGTGTTCAGAAATAATGCCAATTAGACTTGGTCAGTCACCCTGCCCATAGAAATGTGCGAACACACACACAAACATTGTTATTGTTGCAGCATAATGTCCTTTCCACCTACATATTCTATATCTTGATGTTTTTTTTTTTCTTTATTAAAAAATAAAGTTGTTTTCACATTCTGTGCCCCAGAACAGTGTAAAGTTGTTACCTGCTCTAGAAATCACTGGACACGGCTCAGTCCTCTTGAACTCCTAACCAATCTGTTAGGGGTTGTTTAAAGACCAGAGGAATAAATGTAAATAGAGCCCGCTTCCATGGAAACCCAGTGGAAGACGATACGCCTGCATTGGTCCACAACAGAAATCTTTCGTAGCATCTCTGTTCTTTGATATTGTCCTTATTGCTGTCTACATAAGAAACCCGTACATTTTATAGGCAATTAGCACAACTGGTGTATTTCAGGGTGCACAACATCTGAAAAGAACGTTGTGTGACGTCGAGGTCTGCCTGGGGGGTGGTAGTTTCCGACCTGAAATCATTGTCTTCCTCATGGGACAAAGGAAGAGAGGATTTTGTTACTTTGCTGCGCTTTTGTATGGGAGGGGGGCATTATGGTGGTCACGGAAGGAGAATAGAGAGCCTTTCAAAGGGTTAGCGCCTTCTATTGTTATGAGCCGCAACCATAGCTGACAAACGTCAAAGGGGGCTTTTCAGATTATTCTTCTAAAGGGTGGCAGCCACAGTGCCGGTGAGACGGAAAGCAGAGGTCTGCCCTACGCAGGAAGCATCGTAAAACTAAGCACAGGCGCTCAATGCCACAAACCATCCATGGACGCTGGATGGCCATAGCAGGCAAAGCTAACTGCCATGGGAGTTTCTCATTCACAGAGTCCCATGGATGACAGCGTTGTCATCTAAGAGGATGATGTTTTTAAAATTTTATACACGGGGTTTCTTTTTTTGTTTGTCAAATGAGCCAATGTTTGGCACAAAATCTCCAGAGTGTTTTGACAGGCAGCTTTCATCTCCTTATTGGTTTGATTGTCTGCTCACTCGTTTAACGAGCCCAGTACTGAGGACATCATTAACTCGAGAGCATCTACCAGTGCAGAATGTAGATGTTTAAAATACTTCAGTCTCCACGTCCCTGCAGAGTCGACCTCCACGCATGTGATACTGGGTAATGTTTAACCCCTATTGTTTGCTGACAAAGAGTTGTTTTAATCCTGCTGTGAGGGGAGGATCTGGTCAGCACACATGGCTGAGCGTGCGGGAAGGTGCGTCTTTTAGCGTGACCACCACTGGCCTAGCAGAGCTCTGGAACTGGTGTCCCGCACAGCCGTTCAGATGATAGAACATCTCTGACCCTATGGGTGAGCATATTTGCCAAGGATAGCTAACATCTTTCAGCCATGCAGAGATTCAAGGTAATGTGCTGTAGGTCGTGTAGTGCAAGCGGTCACTAGATGAACGCTCTGCGAAGGTTTTGGGGCTTGCTGAGAGGATTCTCATGTGTCCACAGGGCCATGTCACCTCAGGAGTATTTGTCAGTGTCTTGACTCAGCTGTTTTTATATCTAGTTTCTGTGGAGGCATGTCTGGCTTGTTGTGTTTTACATGTGAACATTGTGCATATATATTTTTTTCTGGAGGTCAGCCTGTCTTACTCTTCTTTTGAAGGCAGAACCCTCCTCGCTTTGCTTTATGAGTCTGCCTTGCTGTATTTCTGAGGAGAACACTCCTTGCTTGGTTTGGCCAGAGAGCTGCCTCATTATAATTTAGGAGTGTGCTATCTAACTGTTTTGTGTCTAATATTTTATTGAGAGCTGTGTGGTGTGTGGTGTAAAATTATGCACTTACATTTGCACATTTTAGTACCTTACCCCCGTGGTCATTGTTATCACCACTACAGGTATTTTATTTTGTGTTGGTCTCATTTTTCTCGTTTGGCGCACAATGAATTGAGAATGTATTTGTGTATTGCAGTACTGTAACCTGCTGTATCATGGCTGTTTTTTGCTGCACTGGACACTGGAAATTTCTTAGACATTCTTATGACTTAGATGTTCTTATGACAAACATGCCTTCAAAGCAAAGCCAGCTACGCAGCTGTTTTGCATTATTATGTGCTTTGATGTATGATCTGCTATGCATCGTAATGCAATGTGGCTTACAGTGCGCCTTGCTTTGTACGGGATTGTGGTCACGTGTAGACGCCGGCTATCCACAGTGCATTCTCAATGAATACATTTTAGGCACAAGTCATGCACACTTGTAGATTCATGGAGTGACAGGCCAGAGCTCTCCTTTTCACCTAGTAGCAGCACGGGGCAGAGGTCAGCTTTGCTGGAGCAGACAGCTGTTACTGACATCTTCATGCAGTGAGGCAGACCTTGCTCTGAATATGAATGTTCCTGCAGTGTGATATTGTATGGGTCGCGTATTATATGTATTGTACATGACGGTGTATTAAATGCATGCAAATGTGTCGATTTCAGTCTCAGAGCCAGTGTATCACAGCGAAATAAGATGAGTGCTTTGATACCAGGGTTGCGAAAACATTTTTTCAACGTTGTAGTACCTGATGAATGTTTAAACAGTTGGCTTTGATTTTAAGTTTTATGGTTCCTCAACAAATATTCATGTCAGTAATTGTCATTTTTTGTTTGTCAACTGTCTCATGCAACTTTAAAGATAAGTATTGTCTTACCAGACTTTCATTCCAGCCTGCTGCTACTCAGAGGTTCTACCCTGGTTAATTTTGCTGCTTTCTTATATAAACTTGGCTTGTTTGTGGATGATACATTAATTCTGCTCTCCATCTTCTGAATATTAATGAATTAAACTCTCCTCCTGCAGTAATATCTGTCCTTGATTATGGACTGTAAAACAGAAATATGATCTGGCACAGACGCTGAAGAAAACCAGACTTAGATGTTCATTTTATCACAAATGCTCTTCAGAAAAATAATATGTAGTGTAAAATGAGCATGACTGATAATAGGAGGAGGGAAGTAAAATTTTTCTCTCTGTCACTATTCAAAGTCGCAGGTGAGCAGGACAAAGGTAAAAAAAGGAGACCTTTATGATCCACTCCTTCTTCAATAACTTTACTATTAGCTCTGTGAAAGTCTATTGTATCACACAAAAATAAGCAAATAGAAGGATATCAGATGTTTTAATAATACCTGCCTAACTACATTTCAGGTGTGAGTGTGAATTCAAGAGGTGTGGTTGAGGACCACAGAAGAATAAAGAGGCTGAGAGTAACGCCACAGGTAAGTCGACACTGACTATACAGTTCTGCATTTCCCCTCAAGTTTCACATAATACTTTATAATCTGCAAAATGCTTGCCTAGGAAAAAGAGTGTGAATGGCTGCGGACAGTGAAGAATTTTCTGTTCCATTTGCTGTCAGTATTTTGAGCAGGATTATAAATGGAACCCACTGTTACAAGCGGTTTTTTATGTGGACGAGCTGCAGCAGTCGGCGGAACAAAGGAACAAACATGCACACATTGTAAGATTATGTCACCAGTAAACATGTTTTTTTTCCTCTTAAAATGGGAAATTCTTTCCTTATCTGGAATGGGTTGTTGTGGATCAACCGATGTCTGCGGCCTTTCTTGTAAGTGATTGCTGAACGTGACTCGGTTGTTTAATGTGCTTCTGAGTCATGCGAAGAGTCACGATGCAGCCCTTTTCAAGTATAAAAGTTCAAAGGACCCAGGTATGAAATACAGGGCCAAGTTTCAGAAAAGAGACAAGTGCTCTTTTTAGTCCTGTGGATTTTCAGTCAGTTCACCCCCAAAGGCAATGCAAATTAAAAGTACGCGATACATTTATCACGTACACTCAGGGCAGAGCGGTTGTCGTGGTTACCTGGCTGATTGGAAGGTCAGCTCTCTCTGCCAGGAAGTTTGTTTCATCATCTGAAGCTGGTGGGGGACATAGAGGTACATTCAGTGCGATGTCAGAATTCATCAAAGTCTGCATGGTTTGCTTTTATAGCCAAATACTCCAAAGCTGTGCTGGGAAGATCTGCTCCATCTGTGATGGCAGGTGACGTACCAGGAATGCTGGTGTGTTTCTGAAAAGTGCATTTCTGTGTAGCCATGGTCATTGTTTTAGTGCTGCAGTTCAGTGTATTTTACTGTTGTGCTCAGTGTTCAGGAAACCCAAGAATGCAGATATTTAGGGATGAGCCCTGTTGATGTGCTTTATGAACACTAGATCAGCGGGTTTATGTACTTTATCACAACATTATCACCAAGACCAAAGATCTGCAAACGTTGACTCCTGGCTTGCAGTTATAATAAACTGCTTGCTTGTGGCTCATATGAGTTTTTAGTTAGGTCAGGAGGTATCTGCTGAGTTCAGTAGGAGCTTGCAGCGCAATTCAGCTATAAGCTAACATCTTGATTCAGCCAGGAAGGAAGAACAATTCAGCTAAGTGCCTGCAGTGTAATTCAGGAAATAAAAAGTAGCTCAAAGTTCAGCTCAGAGCTCGCAGCACAATTCGAGCAGAACCTAGAAGCACAGCTCAGCTCAGAGCTTGCAGCTCAGTTCATGCATCTGAAAGACTTAATAGAAGGGAAACCTGAGGGCTGATATGTCAATGGGTGGTAACCTGGGCTAACAGAGGAGTATGAAGCACACTCATGCATGAATGCTTTGTGTGCTCCTTGTAGAGCTGCTAAGGTTTCCATTCCCCCCTTTGACTTCTGTCACGCTCTCTCTGCTGTGTGCTCAACTATTGTGTGTGTGTCTGTGTGTTTTCTTGGGGGTGTGGTGTTGTGTTTCGTGTGTTGGTTTCTGAATGCGATGTGGGTGAAACTCTGGGACTAGGGGCAAAGCAGACCTGAAATAAAAACCATGGCCAGTGAAACCAAAAGGTGCTGGCTTGCCTCAAACCCATGCTCAGTTCCTTTGCAACTGCTATACCACTTTTCGGCATCCTGCTTGTGTCAATACTGGTAGGTGCCATAGAATCCCTGATGTTAGTATAAGCAGGTGTGCAATTTTTTCATTACATTATGTTGTGAGATGACATAAAACAGGCTTCTTGTTGCTGCTTACATTGAAATATTTTAGTAGCCTGGTGGCTCAACAGATAAAACATCAGAGTGAGATGTGGAAGTTTCCCGATTTGAATCCCAGCCCGGCCACCAGGTGCGTCCTTGAGCAAGACACTCAGCACTAGCTCCCTGGGTGCTGAGTGCACTTAACTGCATTTAACCCAACTCCTAATGGCAGCAGTGAGTAGCCAATCACATGCAGCGCCCAGGGAGCTAGCGTCTGAGTGTCTGTCTCAGCTAGCGTCTGAGTGTCTGTCTCAGCTAGCGTCTGAGTGTCTGTCTCGGCTAGCGTCTGAGTGTCTTGGCTAGCGTCTGAGTGTCTGTCTCGGCTAGTGTCTGAGTGTCTTGCTCAAGGACACCCCTAATGGCTGGGATTCAAACCAGGAGACTTCTGCATCCCAGCCTGATGATCCACCCATTGAACCACCAGGTCGCTAAAATGAAACATTACAAAGTGAAATGTAATAAGTCGCTTTAGATAAAAGTATCTGCTAAATGAATAAATGTAAATGAACAAACAGTCATAAAGTGACTTTGGCATTAACTGAGTTGGTGTTTTGAACTGGAGCCATAAAGTCACAAAGGAGATCTGTTTCAGAAGAGAAGTCCTTTGAAATACGTTTGAAGGCGAGTGATAAGATGCGCTCAGTGATCACCCATAGTCTGTGGAGCTTTTCCCGTAACATGATAAGAAGATGCTGTTTTATATATTGGCACTCAAATGAGAGTGGCTTAAATGGAATAATGGCCTCTCTGTGAAGGATACATAAAAAAAACCATTGGTGAAAATTCAATTTTCTGAAAAAGTTATAGCAATTTTGTAATTATACTGAATAGGCTTTTAGACAGAACATACATTAAACTGAGAACAAATGACTAATGTTTTCACTTTATGTGTTTTCTTACACAGCAGAATATGTTTACAGCATTGATAATTGTAAATTAGATAATTGTGTTTAAAGAGGCCCAGGGGAGCTGTTTTAATGGAAATATGTATATGTGCTGGATTAATGGACCTAAAGAAGTGTTTTGATAAACACAAATTTTAATTATATGTTGAGAAATTTTAAAATTAGGCAAACAAACACTTCAGGGGACACGTGCATAAGTGACCTGATTTTCGTTATGATTGTGTCCTAATTTGACAGTGAGGGCTTGTTCATTTTGTAAAGATGTTGCTAATGTATAAAATACTGTCCCTTACATATGTTGGGTAACAGTCAACTGAAGCAGGCATATGTAGATTTAGGATGGTGTTGTTCTGTCGTATGGGTGAACTGTCCCTCAGGTCACACAGGAGGTGATGGTGGGGTTTATGGACGGTACTCTGGATGTCTCATTGCAGCTGTGCCGGGTGGTAACTGGTTAGGATTTGGAAACTTGGTGGCTAAACAGAAGGTCCCTGTTATTTCAGGCAGAACGTGTTTGTAGGGCTCTCTTCATGACTATACCAAGCCCAGTGTTACACCATGAGGTGGCCCCATGGCAACATAGCCAGTGGGAGGTTCTGGGTCACGCAGCCTGGCTCCTCTTTAGCCAAGCTGGGTCCAACTGGTGAACAGACTGCTGCGGTAACCCACAGGGTGCAGTGTCCTGAGCCGGCGGTTCTGCGGCTGTGTGGTGCTCCCAGTAGGCGTCCTTCTCAGGATTTCCATACAGCAGTGAGCAACAGAGAAAACGCACTGAAAATAACTATATTTTACAGCCAGCATTCTCCAATGCCAGCGCTCTGTTTCACTTCCTCGCATGCTTGGCTTTTTTCTTTCAGTTAGTGGGTTTGCAAAGTTTAAAAGTAAAAAGGGCTAACACACAGTATGCTGTAGACTTTCTAGATTTTCTTTAAAAAGAAGAAATGTGATTTATGTAAGCCATGAAGATGTTGCATATGCATACATGTGCTAGTTTTGTAGCCTGCTGTTATATGTCATGTTCCGCAGAACATTGTTTATTGTAGGTAATAATAGTGTAGCTGAATTATGTATAAACTAAGGAGACAAAAATTTATGCAGAATAGCTTTTGACAGCCAGTAAGAATAATGGTCTAACAGTATGGTAATTCTATGACAAGTGCAAAGATAGTAGGAAACTTTTCATAAATGTCCATCCATCTATATGGAGCCACAGGTGGCCTGGAGCCTGTTATAGGCTGCCTAGGGCGCAACGCAGGGGAGTGCTTGGACAGGATGCATGGTACACACACACACACACACACACACGCGCGCGCGCACACAATAGGCAATTTTTGGCCAGTCCACCTAACTAGTATATCTTTGGGGCTGTGGAAGGAAACTGGAGAATGCAGAGAAAAAGCAAATGGTGACGGCAGAACCAGCAGACTCCACACAGTGCCAAGACCGAGATTTGGATCCACAGCCGTGAGGAAATAAATATTAATATTATAAATGGCTGTGGAACAGGACTCTTGAGCTGAGTAAACAAAATGTCAATGGGAAAGGTCTTCTGTTTGAGTTTCATTATACAGACTCAAAACTGAATGCCTAGGAGGTCAGATAGTGACTTTGGAGATTGTGAACCTACACCAAAATTCAAAAAGTCGTTTACTGTTGCTTTGAATACTTGTTTCTTTTTGTGGTTTGTCGGCTGAACTTTGCATATGAAAACCTTTACCGTCGCGAGTTCCGGACGGGGGACGGAGACGATGACGGCTTTTGTCAAGCAAATTTGACTCCAGCCTTCTCTCGCAGGAACTCACGGGTCGTGTCCTGCGTCATGGCACGTTTGTGAATGCTGTGCTCAGTTTGACCTTTCTGTCGGAGCCTGACACCCTCTCCCTCTAGGAGCACGGACAGTCAGCTGACCTGTGAGGGAGTTGGCTTTTCTATGACGTTGGCCGTGCCTAAAGACTGAAATTGGATTGTTTCTCCTTTTGTACCGTTCTGAGGTGGAAGTAATTTGCTTTCACATGCCTTGACTGAGCAGAATAGATTAGGAGGAGTTTGCATTATTAGCTTTACGATCACAAAACTTTTAACATTCATACATACTGCAAATATTCACACGTATAGATCCATACATATGTACGTTGCATGTGTTGTTTCCTCGCTTTCTTAAGTTTATATGTGTTTTTAGCACATTCAGTTGTTTTATTCTTTTTGTAATTTTCTCTGCAAGTTATGCCAGTTCAGTACTATGTAATTTTAATTAGGGTTAGGCTGGTGCAATAAAACAGTCACATTTTCTTAGTGAAATCATGACATTTTCCCTGTGCCTTCTGCACTTGTGTGTTCCTTTCCTATTCTTTTCCCCGGAACACAAAATTTGTCGACTCGAGACGCACAAAGAACACGAAGCGAAGCGGGTTAGGGGTTCTGGAGGAACAGGTTCAGAAAAGCACTCTGTGCCATTCTCTGTTCCCAGCATTCATCGCCCAGACCTGCAAGGCTGCGTTATAACAGATGGTTTTTAATGTCCTATACTTCTGATTGAATTTCTTTGCTCTCAGATGTGTGTGCATTTGACAGCGGTGGGGGTTGGGGGAGTGCGTGCACGGAGTTCAATGTGAGAATGGCAGGAGGCAGAGACTCGCTAGGGCTTGGGTGGCATGGGGAGGTGGGGTGACCTTGAGGAGAAGCACTCTGGGGCAGTCTGACAGCCCACCCCACAGCAGCACCTGCGCCCTCTCCAGGTTGAACACTGACAAACAGGCCTGCTGCAGGTGACTGCAGCTTCTGTGTTGTTTTGAGTTCCGCTCTGTTGCCTGGGCACACCTGTTCTATAGCACCTTCTGTCCTCAATGGAAAGCAGAGAGCCTCAATCTGTTTATAGAAGCAGTCGCTGTATGTTTTTAAATATGTGACTTATATACATAGCATTTATAAGCAAAGTTTTAGAAAAGGGATGTTTAGTACGTGTCATTTATTACGTTTGAATTTCCATGCAATTATTCGGCACCTCCTTTCGTCCAAAGATAATTATAGATCAGTGCATAGAATAAAGGTGTTAAGGAACTGACAAAGAGTGTTAAAAACATGCAGCGTGACCAGCGAGAAGGGAAGTAAACTTTGTGACTGACTGAGTTCTGTGCAGGTCCTTGGCAGAACAACAGGAGAATATAAACATTCTAATTTACAAAATTCAGCTGTGGTGACAGGGGGGAGAGCAATGGATGAAATGGGGTTCGTTTTATCAGCGGCCAGTGAGTTCTGTTGAACTGGGCCTCTTAGCTGTTATATGAAACTTGAACGACCCAGGGCAGTTGTTATATTCATGTTATAGATAAATGGCACATATACAGGAACTACCTGAATGATACTACTTTTACTGTCATCGCTATTGAAGTTGCCGTGGGTTTGGTGTCATCTCAGCAGCTATAAAGGATGCATCCACATGTTCCAGCAGTGCTAGCACGTTTAACCCATAGTGTTCTGTTATTGAATCATGCACCTTTTAGTTCATTAGAATATCACTCACAAGGCAGTATCTCTTAAAAACGTTGTTTCCACTTAATGACTTCAGTAAAACCGATGAAGATCTTTATTTTCTTTATTTGAGCTTCCCGTTTGACGTCTCCAAAAGCCCCTCGGAGATTAAATATTCATCCTTATTTTGCCTAGAGGAATAGGAGTGCCCTTTTCTGATGTAAATGCCAGCCTTTATGCATCAGAGGCGAGCGGCCTTTTCCTGGAGATAATCACAGAAGGAACTGTGACCCCAGAAGGCAGAAAGTTAATGTTTCCAGACCGTTTACAAGGCAGATGATGGATGTTCTTCTGTCTTCGTCATATGTTCCCCAGCGTTTGACGGAGTGGTCTGTCTTAAGAGACAATTGATTTTGGTGACTAGCATTGCCTTGGATAATCAACCTCAGTACCAGTTCTTTTTTTAGATCCCTACTGTGAAAGCAAGTCCATTTTTTTAAATCCCTATGTAATACTTAATAGCTGTTCGTAGTACTGGTTTTTTTTGTAGGACTATGCTGCCTTGGAAAGTTGCTGCATAAACGTGCACTTCAGAGTAACAAAGGTCCGTGCTAGTGCGTTTGTGTGTGTGTGAATGCGTGTGTGTGTGTGTGTGTGTGTGTGTGTGTGTGTGAGAACAGAAGAGCAGTAGTGTAATGGCACATGTTAGGCACCAGGATCTTCCCATGGCACACTGTTCAGCCTTGGTCAGCACCTCAAGCGTGTATGCTAATGAAGCCAATGTGACTAATAGGGGCGGGCACTTAACTGGTGAGTGACCCCGCCCAACAAGCACTGTGTCACTATTCATGTCCAGCTGAATGTGTCTAAGAACCCAGCTTCTAGGAAATTACAACATGGGCTATCAAAGACGTCCATTGTCCTCACCAACAGCGCACACTGAACAGTGCTTCGACGTGGGCCTTGTTGACTCCATAAGCAGTCATTCCATTTCAGCGTCTTAATCATGTGGGAAGAACATGCTTTGTCATGGGGGGACCCACCCTCACAACGTCTCACAGCTCTTACAGCTCGTCCTTCACCTCCATTGTAACATGTAAGGATGTCCTACACATGATTTCCACCCAGTCAGGCTGCTTGCATGTTCTAGGCTCTTAGGGGGCTTCTGTGGTATTTAAAGATGATAGACCATCTGTTTGTATTACTGTGTACCTTAATGATAAGGCATTCAAAGACAAAATTAAAAATAGGTCAACTTCATTGCATATGTTGATGCTAAAGATGTCCTGTACTTGTCTGTGACACCTCCCTGCCAGTGCCTTGTGCTTGAAGGGCACGATTAACATTAATTTACTTGATCATATTCCCATTTGCAATGAGGGACTAGTTTCTGAAGGCTAGGCTTTGAGTGGATAGCTGGAGTGTCCAGCTAGAGGGTGGTTATCTGCTGAGTGGCTAACTAGAGAGCATGTGTCTTCTGATGGGATTGGTAGGGAGTGGTTAGCTGGTTAGTGGTTATCTGGAGAGTGTCTAACTTCCTAGAGGCTAACCACTAAGTAGCTACCTGGAGAGGGCTTGGCTTCATAGGGGTAGCTGTGGTTTTCTGTTGTTAATGTCTCAAGCACGCAGGCCGTCTTCCTCTGGTGAAGTCAGCCGCTGTATTTGCATTCTGTTGATGGCAGTCCAGGAGAAAAGGTGTTTTGTTTTGTGAATGCTTGGGTTGGGGGCAGTGCTGGATGTGCCAAGCGCATTTGTGCTCCTGTTTTCCTGAAGAGGGGCGGATCAGCATTCTGTGGGAAACGGGGCAATAGGGTGGAATGTGTCTAAGTGAAATGCTGACACACACATTCAGGGTGAATTAAAAATAAAAGAAGTGTGTCCTCGCTTTCATTATTAACACGTCAGCAACTGTTCCTACCAATTGGATTACACTGTTTCGTTTATAACGCAATAAAGGCCTGGCAATTGCTAGCAGAGGGAAAACTGGACAGTAGAACATGTATATTGTACATTAATCAAATGTTCATCGATTTTCAGTACAGTCTTCTTTGCACTTTGCTGTCGCGCAACACAGAGGTTCACATTGTAGATCATAACCACGGTAACCACAGCATCCATTTTAAAACCTTACTGTATTGTAACGTATAATGAATGCATTAACTGAAACATATGCACAGACACACTGTTGGCACAATGCAATGGTGATATGTGTCACAGTGTGCAAGTAGGTCCCAAGAAAGTGGGACCTAAGACAGATCTACAGAAAGACCAGGATACCCACTCCAACAAACAGCTGCGATCACTTTGCGATGTACCTAATTTCCCCTGCCGTTAAAACACAAAAGACTGGACAGACGCAGTGGGAGGATTAGGGATATATATACTAGGAATGGATGTCACTTCCAGGAAATGGTTGCCAGCGTGATTGGGGGAAAGTGTTTTTAGCAATGCCAGTGCGGGCAAGCGCCAGGTCTGGAGCCAGTCTTGGCTGCCTCCCCTCCACACTCACCCCAGCCACTGAATGCTGGACCACTTCCCAGATCTACCAGTCCTCTGTATAATCTCCGCTCCTGTCCTCCCCATAAGTGTGCTGTTATTATTGCGTGGTCCTTTCATTCGGTGATGTTGTGATACAATGATTTCCCTTGAGGTTGTGGTATGATCAATTCTGTCATTAATCCATTTTCTATTAACTGGTTGTCGCACGACCCGTTTATGGTACAGTTTCGTGTCTCCTTCTACACACACACACACACACACAATATCACTGTTTACAAACACGGACATGGTGACACTCCATCCGCACAATTTAATAATTAATCTTAATCTACATGCATACCCCTTGTAGGTCATAATGACCAGAACGTTTTGTTTTTTTCCCTTACTTCCCCAATGACATATTGTCATTGTTAGATTGCAATTCTGAACAACTTTTTTCATATTGTCTTTGTCTTTTGATCCCAGTCTTTACCTTTTTCCTATTTTTACCACCTTTGTGTGTAATTACCCTGACCTGTTTTCCCTCTTATTGCCTGTACCTTCTCTTTGTTTTAGCTATAACTTATATTAATTAACCCGAGCCTGTGAGCACTCATTGCATCCCTTCTGTCCTTAATGTTATGGCATGATTACTTAATTCCTTAACATTACGGGGTGATGCTTTGTGTGGTACAGCCCTTTGCTCTCCTCGTCTGCTTACACACAACGATGCGATCTCTTTGTTCCTTAATGCCGTGTTGCAGCACTCCCATTAACATTGTGGAACAATATATTTTGTTCCCATTAGATCCACAATCATATGGACTGGCAATGCTTTTAGGATTAGCTCTGTTGTCCTCATGTCAGGTGTATGTCATGTAGATGTAAAATAGCACACGACAACCTATTATGTTTTTCACATGCGAAATGACACCAAGTTTAATATTACAGTTTACTTGAACTACTTAATGTTCTTCCTATAAACAGTATTTTATGATTACTTAATGTGTCTGAGGTGTGGTAGAGTGCTGCATTTAGCTTTGTGCAGATACCCTTTTATCCCTAAATGACTGCTGCAATGCTCAGGCTGGGATTATTGATGTTAGGAAAACACAAAAGCTGGTCTCCAGCTCGGGTGCAGGTCCTACAGTGCAGTCTTCCCAGAAGCCTTCCTGCCCATCTATTCAGGCCGCCAGGCTTGTACACAAGTGTATTTGGGCCAAGGCACCCAAATCCAGGGAGCGTTCAACCTGCACAAAACCAGTTAGTTTGCCAAGGCTGAAGTGGCCGTCCGTGTGAAAATTACAACAGACCGATTGACAAGACTGGGCCAGGAGCAGATGAACAGACCAATGTGTCCTAGCAGAAGGAGAAAAGCTCCACTTTTCAACACAGCATAAATATGCCAGCCAACACTGCTCTTAGGACTGAAAGTGGAAAATGAAATGGCACCGTCGCCTCTGTGACCAGCAATCAGGCTTCCTGTGACGCTCCGGCTTTCAGACACGAAAGCTGTGATCACAGACCATCTTCTGTAAAGTTAAACTTGGTGTCTATCTTACTGATTTAATTATAACAGCTCAAGTTTTGCTGTCGTAAATCAACATTACTCCGTATTTATTTTAAAGCTGTCAAGTTTTTTTTTTTTTTTACCTTACATTTCCTCTTTTTAACTTTTTTTTGGTTGTGGGGGTAGGTATAAGAAGAAGAAAAATCTGTGCTTTTCATGCACTGAAGGATTGTATTTGAGCAGCCAGTTGAGAGAGAGCTGAGTTTGTTTACATCTGTGGAGTTGTGTCTGCTGTTTGTAGAGTGTGGCAGCCTGGTATTAATCCTGGCAGCAGGGGACAGACGTCAATGTGATGCTCCACTGACAAAAAGCAATGGTGCTTGAGTGGATAATACAGGGAATAATGCAAGGCAGCAATGTGCTCATCTTGTTAAACATTATCTTTCCCAACATAATTTTGCACAGTGAAATAAACCTGGTTTCATAAAAAAACTGTCGTCTTTTATTACACTTTAAGAAATACCTGTTGATGTTTGCCCATGAGAGAATTCATTCATTTTCATGTGTTCTGAAGTAGAGCCGTTTACCCTTTAGGATTCTACCAATTTAAAAATGTACACAAACAGTATTAATCATCAGTATTAGATTAAAGTGGGAAGTTAGGAACCACTGTAATCTAACTGTGACTAAATCGTAATGAACCTCTCCATCAAACCGTGACTAAACGGCACATAAAAATGGACTCAACTCTTTACACTTTCTTGTTACTCTTGTCAGCTCACTAAATGAAACAGACTTTGTAAGTCTTCTATTGTTCTGTGAGAATTTTTACTGTTTAAAGCTTTCTGTTTTAATAACTTGGGAAAAGCACTGGACGATTCTCATTTAATTCTCCGGCGCTTTCTGCTATTTTCTTCTAAATCACTACTGAACCAATAGTCAGAATGAAAAGAACCATAAAGTCATTGAATGACTTGGACATGCTGTACTGGTACTTTAAAGTTTGAATTAGGACACATTAATGATGAATGTCAGGAGATGAAATGCGTGATATTTTACTGTGATCTTATTTCAGAATATCCTGGTTGTCCTTCGTGCTGTGGGATGAAATGACAAACACCATGCGTCTCTCCTCTTATCATTTATCGTCTTACTCTTCTGGGATTTCCTTTTTTTTACCCCTTACATAAATTGTAAAATGTTCAATTCTCAATTGTAAATACCGATGCAGAAATAATTTCACAAATACTAGCTGATGTAAACACAAGCAGAATTGGAAATAAAACACATAATGAAACAAACAGAAGAGACATCAAAGAGTTTGGGATTGATATGGAGATTTGATATCGTCGGAGATAGGATGATCTTAGCAGGAAAAATGAAGAGTAGCTAGTTGGGCCCTCCTCACAATGGAGCTCTTTTTTGTTATTTTTTCTTTTGGGAAACAGTAACTCAATCCAAGGACACTTTACACAGTGATCCATTGATACCAGATTGTGTTTCCCTACTATCTAGAGATCATATTATGCACTGTAACAAAAAGGTTAAAATAATAGGCTGCATTAAAAAAAGACTGATCATCAGCAAGTTTATCACACAGGACAGGTGAAGGCCTCAGAGTGACTGAGTGTTCATATTTTCTTCTCTCCTACATACAGTGTGTTGTTGTTAGAGAATGTTCCATAAAACGTTACCCAGCTGGAGTACGCCAACAGATTGTCTCGATTTGAGGTCTAATGCATTTGGCATTTTCTTCTGGTGGTGGACGTTATTGGTCTTCTATCATGTTGAGTTGAGGATTAATGTCATTGGCATTTACATCCATTGGTTAACAGCAGTGCAGCCCAGATTGTGTTGAGGTGAGTCTTACCACCTTTGGCGTTTGTTACAGGGAGTTTACAATATTAGGCCCAGCAAGATTTGAGAATTACTACCTTTGGCACAAGTGGATACCTTAGAGCTGCCAACTGTACCAGGGAGAGAGCCAGTTTGCCTAGTCAGCCACACTCAGCTGTCTCCTTACAGGTTATGCTGTTCTGAAGCCCCACCCCTAACAGACCCCCATTGGTCCTGCTGTGTGGTTGCATCATGCCTGCTTCATTCTCAGTGGTCTTGCTGTGTGACAGACACGCTCATAGCTTCTGCTCACCAGTTGCACGGTCACACCACAGTCCCTATTCTTTTTACCATCTGTCTCAGCTGATTCTCCAGGCTGCAGGATCACCTTCCCCTGCACGGTGTTTACCATTAAAGTATAAATATTGCTCCTACGGAGTCCTCTTTTGTCATCAGGGAGGGTGCAAGTAGTATAAATGTACTGCATGATAAGAGGATCCATGTGGTTTCGAAGGCACTATGAATGCACCCAGGATTTCACCACAAAGACAGGTTTTGATGCAATGGATTATTAATTAAAAAGGATTAATTAAGGTAATTGCCAGAGGTCCAGTCAGAGGCAAACACACTGCAAAACAATGTAGTATTGGTCAGGACTGAATCTGATACAAGTGATAGAGGAACCCAACCTTTGGTCTTCTGACTCCATGTGTAAGGGATACCAGCGATTGTTCTGCATTTTTTTTTACTGGTGTTTAG
The DNA here is from genome assembly GCA_025773905.1 of Chitala chitala. NCBI lineage: Eukaryota > Metazoa > Chordata > Actinopteri > Osteoglossiformes > Notopteridae > Chitala > Chitala chitala. The sequence goes on from JABJVR010000052.1 coordinate 13,984,582, forward strand.
TATAATACTGCAGAAGATGAAGTCTACAAGCTCTAACTGGCCAGGAAAGCAGTATAAGTGACAATATAGGTCTTTCTTTACCAGTTTAAGACTCTCATTGGGCTATGTTATGCCAGAGATCCCAACATCTGAAGTCAGTTAATCTTTCTTAACTCATGATGCTAACACAGTACTTGTGAAACTTTTATAAAAAGAACATTGATTACTGGCCTCCATGCATGTGTGTTAACCTGCCATTTCCTCATGAATACATTACATGACCCCATTTCTTCATGACTAACCGTGCCTGAATGTAATTTAGTCTGTTCTCTGATCTAGGTCGTTATTCATGAATATGCATAAAGAGAAATCCTTATTGACTGATCAAATGATTTTCTTACTAGTGTGTATCTCTGACGCTGTGGATTGCAATACAGACTGAAAGCAGCAGATGTTACAGGTGTACTTTGTCTGAAATGTAAGCTGCTTTGTAGATGATTAATCCTCTAAGCGCTTAGACAGTCTTTTATTCGGATGCCTGAGTGGCAGGTGTGACTACCTGCAAAACATCACAGGCATTGATTTACAACGAGATCTTGACAGATGGTTTTTTGATGTTATATTCTAACTATGTAAATGTAATTAATATTTGTTTCCAAATCTAATACATTACCCTGTCTGAACTGACTTTGTAGCGTAAAAAAAGCACTGCATCTGATACAGCAGCACTGTGTTGCTTTCTAATAGTTATATAAACGTTCAACTTAAGTATTTCTCCTAAATTGATGGAGGAAGAACAGGGATTTACTATCAAAAATAAGCCTCCTAAAATGAGCTTCACAGGGCTGCAAAGCTGCGATAAATTAACTCCTAAACTAAAAAAGATGGATTAAACAGAAACTAAGCAGAAAAACCAAGATGTTAGCAGCTACATGAAATTCTAGCCAAGGTTATTTAAACCTTAACGAGTTGGTCAGTCGTATGGAGTCCAGTGTTGCTTTAACTGTTGGTAGGTTAAGTGAATGGATGGTAATCAGTTTCAATGGTGAGGGTAAAGGTCATGCAAACCCACCCTATTGCTGATGTTCTATCATTGCTTTGTCTCAGTATACACTTTGCTGACTATGTTAATGCCTGGCACTGATGTTTTGTGCCTCAGTCTGTTTTTCTATGAACATGCATGTCATATTTGCTTGATATGGGACACAGGGCACGATTACAGTACCAGCAAAACAGCCCGCTCTATACCTACATAGGTTTTGTTCTGCTTTCCACATATGGCTATGAAGAGATTGAGAACTTGCGCTACTTTGCCTTGCTGTCTGATTTTAGGATGTCAGCTTTGATACATCTCCATAAATGTGGATCTCGTCTTTGTAGTGAGCTTGCAGGTCATGATTTATTCACAACTGGGCCGATTTACCTGGTCCTTTCAGCAGAGACAGCTGAGTGCTTTAAAGCTCGTCTCATCCTGTCCCAGTATCGTTACAGCCCTCAGACTGAGTGTCAGGGTCACATTCTTGCCCTGATGAGGTGAAGATCAATTTTAGTTTACAGTAAAAAGGCACCACTTATGAACACCATTAGTCTGGTTATGAAGAATACTTTAAAGCACTTCTGAACAATATTCTGGTGAAATAGTTTAGCAATTTTTTTTAAGGATTTAGCATTTAGCATTTTCACAGGTGTTTTAAAGATGGTAATTTTGCTAATTGGCGATAGTTTGATCCACTTACCATCCTCTAATTTCCTAAATCACTCATTTGATTTAAATGGAAGTGAGACGTGTTGCATTTCAACCTTTACCTTTAATTGTGCTGTTTATGTAAACAGTGAAACAAAGTGTGCGGCATTGTCTTTCGCTCTGTGGATTATCTATTTGTGTAGCCATTTTCCAGGAATCTGGGCATTGTGCCTCAGTGTGTCAGGAATGTCGTCCATATGTGTTACAGTCGATATGCCAGCCTAATGACAGCTGTGATCAGTGCGGTTAAATGCACTTACATTGGCCCTGCAGCTCAAAGCACAGCGAGCTGGTGGTCTGGTCCGAGCCGGACTCTGCAGCCAATTACTGATAAATGACGTGGCCCTCAGACTCTTGTGTATTTTCTGTCGTGCACCTGCCAGTCTGAGGTTCGTATTATTTCAGACTGATCTCAGTGCATCTGCTCTCGCTCTCTCTCACCCCCTGCTGCTCTCGCTCTCTCTCACCCCCTGCTGGTAGGGTGCTGCAGGCGTACGCACTACATGCGAGCCCTCGTCGTGACCGAGGAGTGAAGAGGGACACAGCCCGGCGCCTCCGAATCCGGCCAAGCCCCGTGCCAAAACGTCAGGGATGGAGGGCACGAGGAAATGTGGGCTGTGCGGAGTCCTGTTTCTGCTGCTTCTCGCCCACGGGATCGCTGCTCTTGAAGTGCCTCTTGACCGTGAGTACAAACAATGTACAAAGAAAGGGGCCGTAAGCTATTTCCATTCTGCTTCAAAGCTGACAGTGCAGTTTGCACTGCTGAACAGTTTTACATTACAAATTTGTTTGTGTAAGGTCATTTCTCTTCTGTATTTTCTATATACATTGAAGTAAATACTTATATTGGTACGTGTAATGTAAGCTATATAGGGGTAAGATGTTATTGAAGTTATTGTTAAACCATAATGCAATTTTCTAAATAGTGTGAGTTTTAAATGTTGAATAAGGTAGACGCCCTCCATGAAGTAAAATGGCAGCTTTCCTCAATGTCTTCAGATCAAAGAGAATTCGCATAAACCAGCGACCTCAGGAGCGGTTCCAGCATAGCTCTGAAACCCCAGAGCCTGGGCCGGTGCTCAGAGAAGTCACTTTTGGTTTTGCGGGTGTTAACAAGGGCAGTACTTGGGGGTCTGTGGCCCTGGTGGTGTTGGTGGGATGATCTTGTTTCTGTTGTGGATGTGTGTGGGAGCATTACAGTGTGTGCGGTGATGTCATTAGGAGGCACTTAGAGGGTAAAGTGGTCAGGGTCTCTGCTGATGGTACGGAAAATTAAACCTGCCCCGTGGGCTGACCGGGAAGGTCTTTATCGACTCTTGCAGGCTTCGTGCATTTGGTTCCGCCTTTTCTTGAGCTGTTTGAAATTGTACTTTGCTCCATTTAGAAACTCAGCTGTCAGTTTCAGGTCCATTTGAAAAGAGCAGCACGTTTAACAACACAAAAATGTAAACATGTACGCTGGGTTTATGGACACGGTGGTCACAGTAGTGTTATTGGTAATGTTTATGTAATGGAGTGAGTTTTATACACGTCATAAACCTACCTGATATTTTCTTTAGCTTCCCATGTGTAGATATTGTGGCTGTTTTTCCTTTAAGGCTAAACAGGGGCATTATCTGCAACGAGAAACTGGTGTGTATTGCACTTTATTAAATAAAATATGTGAGTGAATGTGGAGTGTGTGCTATATGGTCTGTCCCTGGAGAATATAGAGTGCTAATCCACACCAACCACAACGGTGTAAAAAATGGTTTTGTTTTGAAGGCTGCACACAGCGGTGGATTTTCCTCCATTTTCTTTCCGGAAGAAGAGCTTTACATGTTTGGTCTGTCCTCTTTTGTGTATGCTGTCAGCTCTGTGGAACGCAATTATAAGTGCAGTTTAGCACCAAAGGTGCACTCTGCTGGAACTGCATGCACTAAACCTCAGACCTAAATTAAAGATATGACTTCCATTGTAAAAGCTAAACAGTTTTGTGTAACTGGAAAGCAGAAAGTCAGTTAGAAGACCATATTGTACATAGAATTTATTTTATGCTCAAACGTGGATCACTGTCTAAAAAAGTGTATTACTACTGATCACTGGTGTTATCTTGCTACTAATACCCGGCTTTTTCACTGTGTTCATCTGCTGATTCTTGGGCGAAAAAAGCTAAAATTCTGCAAGAACGTAAGTTTCCACGGTGCTGGGGTGTATGGGGGTTTGCCTTGACACCATCGTTTTCTCCATTCTGCTCGTGTATGATGTTTTATTTCCATCGACTTGTGTGGACTGCAGTGCCGTTAAGCCTGAATTTTGGTGGTTTATTGTGTCTGCCTGTTGTTCTTTTTTTTTGTTCCACAGTAGTCCCGGTCTGTAAACTGCATCATTCATGTTACATAGCCACGTATGCTAAGGGGAGCCTGACGTTTGATGAGCGATGTTATTTTTCTGAAGCACTCCGTTCCATGGCATGTGGTTTTATGTTGTGGAGTCCTTGTTTTTCTTTATCCCACCATACCTTGCTGTGTGTTACTAATTGCTTGGTAGCATGTGATTCTAAAAAGTGTGAAATGCAGTGTTTTTGTAGAAGTGCTGTATATGACATGCCTGTCTCAAACGCAGTGCAACAACCACCCACCATAACGCATCAGTCTCCAAAGGACTACATCATCGACCCGCGGGAGAACATCATGGTGCACTGCGAGGCCAAAGGGAAGCCTCCACCCAGGTGGGCGTTCTGAGCATGCTCATATGCATGGATCCACCCCTTGACACTGCCAGTACCACCACACACTATACCTCTCTGATGTACTTCTTTGTTGTACACCCAAATTTGCCTATCACAGGATGTTTGGATATATGTATGTTTGACTGTTGGCAAACTAAAAAGCTTTTAAGCGTGTGCAGCAAATACTGAGTCCTGTGTGAACTGGCTCGTTTGACTGTGACCTTGTAAAATCTCGTTCTGCACAGCTTCTCCTGGACCAGAAACGGGACGCATTTCGACACTGAGAAGGACACCCTGGTGACAATGAAGCCCAACTCGGGCACGCTGGTTATTGACATCAGCGGTGGGAAGGCTGAGGCGTACGAGGGCGTGTACCAGTGCATGGCCCGGAACAAACACGGGACTGCCGTCTCCAACAACATTGTCATTCGACAGTCCAGTACGATGCGCACACTTCGCTAGCCTCCCCTGACATGTGTCGTTGGCCCATGTCATGCACACACATCCGCTTTGAAAATCAAAAACTGGAAGATAACTGTAATATGGCAGCAGAAAGCATGTTAGGAGTAGATAATTCCCAGATATGCCCTCACATCGATGCTGATGTTCCTCTGTGTTGTTCCTCTAACTGAGCTGCGTATCACTCAGTTTTGCGGTTTTTGCCTAGCTTAAGCTCTGTGTTCTCCAAAAAAAAAGGTGGATCCATATCCTGCTTTTTGGCCTACATATGTCTTGTGTGTGTTCCATATATACAGTGTACAAGCTCTGTGATGTTCCATTGGCTGTTTTTATGTTCCTCCCAGGGTCCCCCTTGTGGTCTAAGGAGAAAATTGAGCCTATCATAGTGCAAGAGGGCGTGCCCTTAGTTCTGTTGTGCCGGCCCCCAGTTGGTCTGCCACCTCCCACTATCTTCTGGATGGATAACAGTAAGTAGGAGCTGAGCATGACATACTGGAGCTGTGTCATATCAGTTATAAATGTGCACTAACCACATTGTCTCCACATAATAATGGATACATAATATCAATATTAATGCATATTAATCACCCTGTCTTTTAATCATAGTGGTCATATGTCAGTATTATTGCAAATGAACCACACCGTCCTGGCATTAGACTGGATGTACAGTATGTGATGTCAGTATCAACAAAAATACAGTACATCTTTCTCTGAAATTTTGTGACTCGTCCTTATTTCACAGATATGCAGCGGCTGCCTCAGAACAGCCGTGTGTCTCAGGCGCTGAACGGCGACCTGTACTTCTCCAACGTGCAGAAGGAGGACACGCGCGGCGACTACATCTGCTACGCCAGGTTCCCACACACGCAAACTATCCAGCAAAAGCAGCCAGTCTCAGTCAAGGTGCTCAACAGTAAGTATGGTCTTGTCCGCCCTGAGATAATCTGTGCTCCTCTTCACAAGGATCCAAACTGTTTTTCCATGTACAACACACTGCATCATTTCTTTCAACAAAGTGTGGAACAATGTTGCTTACTGGTTATAAGGAAGTTTGTTACATGTTGGATACTGTGAGTAAAATGAAATTGATCTGAACTGTTTAGAGTAGCTGTAACCCCTTGGCATTTTGGAATTTCATATTTATAAATGTCTCAACATTGTTTTCTGTTAATTTGTGCTTTTTTGTATCACAACATTAATGATATGTGTTTCATTGTTACGATCTTCTGTTGTGTTCCAGTGGATGCAATCAATGAGACAATGGCAGCTTTTTTCAATGACACTGATTTTTTTGGTGGTGAGTGCTGGCGCCCCCTAGTGAATGACCCCCAATCTAACAGCGCTAGAAACAAACCTAACACCAAATTCTTGGCTATGTCCTCAAATTGTATTGAAAAACATTTAGCAACTTTAATTGGGCTGTAACACTAAAATTGTAAATAAATTTATTATTTGATATTGCATCTAGTTTAAGACAATAAACAATATTAAAATAATAATAAATCTATTGCATTTTTAAAACAACCTTGATTGACTTGTTTTAAAAATGTCAGAATCACCTGATTTTTGTGATCATTTCTATCATGTAATAATAGACAATAACAGAGTTAGAGAAAGGTATTTACGTATGAGTAAAATAACTTCCCTCAAACTAACCCGTGTAACCTTCACTAATGTATGTGTTCTAATAAATTCTTACTTTAATGTTTCAATGGTTTAATTAAAAAATATTTATTAAAACTGTATAAAGTATTCACGCACTGTCCTTTTATGGATATTTTTATGTTGAAAAACATAAACATAAAAGGATCAAAAAAACCCAAATTGATGATCGTGTTGATTGTCCACTTGTGGTTTTTATCCAGCCGTTGAAATGATTGCGTTTGGCTGTGTGTTTGTCAGTATGTAATTCCACCTTCACACTTTTCTAGGTTTTGTGAGTGATGTGTGCAGAACTGCGTAAGCTGTTAGTGGCTTTCTGTGTGTGCGTGTGTGCGCGTGTGTGTGCGCGTGTGTGCGCGTGTGTGGGTGCGTGTGTGTGTACGTGCATGTGCCAGGGCCCGTCCCCTCCCACCTGGTAGAGGGGAGACAGTGGCGGTGGCTGTCATGTCCAGGACACCACTGATGTTCACGGGGAGTATGTGTGCTTCTCGCGTCTGTCGGTGACGGAGCTGACAGAGCCAGTCACCACCTGCAGCTGCTCACTTAGAATCCTGTCTGCTGTTGAAGATATTGCGTCATTTTCGCTGACTTTTTAACTTATCTGCGCTGAGTTATGTTGTTTACTGATTCAAAAGTTTGAGTTTTGTCCTGTAATATTCTCTGAGATATTGTGGAGCAGATAAGGGCGATATTTAATACAAACATATTAATTTGTAACTATTTTGTTCATTTAGAGTAGCCGTTATTTTTGTGTAGATTAATTAGGAGGTAGTAGGCACAGTAACTGAATTGTGAGTAGTAAGGATTTTAGTAGCATGTTATATTGGATTGTATGGTTTATTTGAAGAGGTTCTCGTGGAACGTTCTGTTTCTTAATGGCTCTGTGTCTGCTTCCTGTTTTTAACTTTGTGTTAACTGTTTCAGATAGCCCTGTAGGAGAGCGTCGTCCAACTTTCCTCGTTCCAAGTGGAAGCTCCAGCAGTAAGATGGTGCTGAGGGGACACGTTCTTCAGCTGGAGTGTATTGCTGAGGGCCTGTGAGTTGAAGAGGATCCAGGAAACACTTCACCATCGTTTTAGAGTTCATGACCCTGCTTTAGTATACATAGACTATTCCTCAGGGACATTACTGCTGGCGTCTTCCTGGGCTGGGGTTTTGTGCTTTTAACGTTCACCCTTTACCTCTCTATGACAGGCCAACGCCAACCATTTCCTGGCACAGGGAGAGCGGGTCTTTCGAAAGCAAAAGGACGTCCTTTCCAAACTTTATGAAAACACTGAAGATTGTGGATGTTACAGAGGCAGATGCTGGGGATTACCGCTGTGAGGCTAAGAATGACCTGGGCTCTACCCACCATGTCATCACAGTCATCGTCAAAGGTTAGCCTTGCTGCAGTGAGGAACACTTCCCGTTTTCCACCCGACCATGATACATAAAGGAGACTCATCTCTGTTTTCCCCTAGCTGCTCCTTATTGGAAAAAACCCCCCAAGAATGTAATCTTAGCTCCCAAGGAGAATGGTGTCCTCACATGTGCAGTTGCAGGTGACCCTAAGCCCACCATCACCTGGTCAGTGAATGGAATCCCCATTGAGAGTGAGTGGGCCTTCTGTTCCTTTTACTCATTTACACATGGCTGTCAGAGGCCTGAGGGAAGACAATAAGAATTGAATGTTTAACTGTGCAGATTGCCATCCTTTGTTAGATTCACCCACAGACCCCAGCAGGAGACTGGACGGGGATACCATCACTTTCACCCATGTTGACACTGGATCCAGTGCTGTATACCAGTGTAACGCCACCAATGAATATGGCTATCTCCTGGGCAACATCTTGGTGAATGTTCTTGGTATGTGACATCTTGCATTGCACCAGCTTGCACTTCACTGCGAAACTGGTTCAATGCATGTTTGATATTCTTAGACGGTGCAGAGGGGTCCAGCTGTTTGACAAGAAGCAGTAGTGGAAACTCAGCCTGTCTCTAAATGTGGTTGATGCCACTTCAGCTTCAATAACTCCAATATCTGTTTTCGTATTGTTGTCTAGAAAGATCAGCATGTACTGTCCTTTGGTAGCAACACAAGCAACTTTATATATGTGAACATATGTTCTGCCTGAGGAGGCTTAATGTACCCTCTGGCCAATAGCTTGTGAATACAAATTATTTAAATTATCTTAATGTGTGCCTTTTTTCAGCCGTGCCCCCAAGGGTGCTGACGCCATCAAACAAGGTGTACCAGGTCATCAACCATGCCCGTGCCATGCTGGACTGTGCTGTTTTTGGTTCGCCCATACCAGTGATCTCATGGTATGTTTCTTTTCACTAAGCATGTCAGGCTGCTAGTAGATACGCTTGTCCACGACATTCTGGGTTGTATGTTCTTTATGAGCTGGCTAAGCAAAGGCACACTTTATTTATCTCAGTACTCCTGTTTGTCAGTGCGGTCTGCAGGCTCTGTGTATTTTCATGGCAGGTTTAAGGACGGACATGTTAGCCTCTTAGAGGGAGAAGAGTACAAACTACATGAGAATGGGACTCTGGAAATCCATAAGACTCAGATGTCTAGCAGCGGGCGATACACCTGTGTGGCTATCAACTCTTTGGGCAACAGGGAGAATCAGGTGTATCTGGAGGTCAAAGGTGAGTGAGAAACTCAGTTTACCAGGAGATCAAAGGTCAGGAACAAACTAGGCATGCACAAGCAAAGGACTGATGTGCAATATGCACATTTGCATTAATAACATCACTTGTACTTGGAATATTATACAATAGCTTCATAGAGGATTTAGGTTATGAAACATAAATATGGGTAACCCATGTCATCACATGTACATCACTTTCCTTGCTAACTGAAATCGAGTCCTGGCTGAATGTCCCAGAGTCCACCAGGATTTTGACACAGCCGGAGAACAAGGTCGTACAGAGGAACAGAAATGCGGTGTTTGACTGCAAGGTGACTCATGACCCCACGCTGATTTCCGTCACGACGTGGCTGAAAGATAACGGGGACCTGCCTGACGATGAAAGGTACACGACGCTGTCAAGACGTGCCAAGGTGTGAAAGGCGTTTCTCTGGTGAAAGCTGTAATTTCCTGGCTGCACATGTGTCAATTTTGAGTTCGCCTGACATGTTGTGTATGATTGTTAGCTATTACATTACAGTCAGTCTCTGGGACATTTTAGAGTCTTCATGGCTTGTCACAGACGTAGAGCTAGTCAAAGGCCAGACCAGTGAAACAACCGCATTTTTTCCCTTCAAACATACCATACAAATGAGCTGCATTTGCGTTTCTAGGTTTGTGATTGGTGGTGAGAGCCTGGCAATCGAGGATGTGACAGAGGAAGATGAGGGCACTTACACGTGTGTCGTGAACACCACGCTAGACCAGGATTCTGCCAGTGCTACTCTGACGGTTGTTGGTATGCTGTTGTTCTTCTTAAGCTCTTTACCTGGTTTTCATTTTTCATATCGGCTTAATAATGGCATTCCTCTTCTTTTCTTTCCTTTCTGTGTGTTTACTTATAATTAACATCATGTGTATATTCAAACCGCTCCATGTTGTAATCTTAGTCCATGTCAATTCAGTGTCTGAGTTTGCGTGTGCTTTCCAATTGTTGCTGAAATACAGTGTTAATGTTCTTTTTTCGCTGATGCGGAAATGTCAAAAGATTTATGCTGCCTACGACAGTAATGTTTTGATGTTATAAATGTGCCTAAGTGCAAGTTGTATGTTTGTGAGCCAGGCTGATGAATTTAGAGCATTTCTTGTTTTTTTGCAGCTGGGTTCAGAACTTGGTAGTATAATCTGTTACTTTACTGATTCCAGCGGTACCATATTTAGAAGCTGATATTTACAGCCCGCCATAGTACTGTATACGCGAGCTGCTATGGTAGCTAATACGTGTGGCCCACCACACTATGAGCACATTGCTGGGTCACAGTGTGACACAGCAAACTGGCCGACACCTACAACAAAGACGTAGTAGATGCTGTAACAGGTGATGCTTTCCTCGTGGGATACGCTTTGATCTCGTGTTACTAACTGCTAACTCCTACCTTCTGCTATGCTCCCGTCATTCAGAGGCAACTCCACCTCCAGCTGTCACCTACGGTAATGCGGCAGCTGCACAATCCATCACAGTGATAGACCCCACCCCACCCCACCCCATCACTGCACCCCCAGCCTTCCTCTCTGGGAGGGTGCTTGCTGTTTAAGCATGCTCCAGTGCAGCAGTCTTGTGTTATTTCATGCGCTGTGCGTGTCTGTGACAGTCCGAGTGGGTGATGTCATGTGACCGTCCCCTTGCAGGGCCGTCACACGTCAAAAGCAGAACCTCTCACATGAAATCTTATCCTCCATTCCCTGTTCAGTGGCTATTGCTCGTCTTAATTCTTTCAATCTACCTCACTGCGTTTTCTTGTATTACAGCTGGATAGGATGTTTTCAGAAACTTGCAGTTAATAAATATTGACGTTCAGCAACGTTTCCTCTTTTGTAAGCAAATGTAAAACAGTAGCTCTAAGGTCATAAACTTGTGTGTTCTTGAAATCAGTGCTGCGGTAGCCGTTGCATTGTACAGTACTGCGCAGAACAATGTTTAGCATTATGTGTATAACAATCTGCTGAGGAGATGCTTTAGGTGTGCGAACAGAAGGTAGACCCTAAGAGAGAGCTATGCCTACTGCTTTGGATGGAGAATGGAGAATGGATGGCCTCATTGGCGTAAATATGTGTGTGCTGCTGCCCGATTTCATTTACAGAAAGGTGTTTTGGAAGTAGGTAAATCCATCCGAGTCATTAGCAAGGCATGCATGTGGCTACCTTAGCACGTGTTAGAAAAAACTAATGTGACGTTCTTTTTAAATGTTAAATATCGTGTATTTTTGTTCTGCATGTCAGTTTAATGTTAAACAAGGACATAGTTTTTTTTTTTTTTTTTTGATTATTTAAAAAGTAATCTGCAGTCAGGATCATGTTTTTAAGTTGTTGTTTGTCCTCTGTGCTGATCAGTTTGCTATGATTTGACTTACCATGAGTGGGAGCACAATAGCTCACAGCATGCATTTGAAAAGTTTTGCTTGTATCAGCTTGTTGTAGCAAGTGAACTGTATTAGTGTTTTTCCTTTTTTCTTTGTTTTTTTTTTTTTTGCTAACATCAAGTATTTTTTCAGATCAACCAGACCCGCCTAGTGACTTGGAACTGACGGACCAAAAGGAACACAGTGTACAGCTCACGTGGATACCTGGACATGATCACAACAGTCCTATTGAGAGTATGTGCCTGTCTGTAAGAGTCTTAAATACACTGTCAATGTAACTCTTACTCTTACAGCTGTCCCACTGTCAGTATAACTGTTATTGTTACAGCTGTCCCAAAATCGATATAACTTTTATTGTGAAAATTGTCCTACTCCCAGTGGGACTTTCACTGTTAGAATTGTCGTATTCTATATGTGTTTAAATTTATCACCACTCTATACCTCTATACTTGTTTCTTCTTACCCTTTTTTACAGAGTTTGTAATTCAGTACGAGGATGGTCTTCACCAGCCTGGCGTTTGGCATGATCTGGCTGAAGTTCCGGGAACTTGGACCACGACTCACCTCAAACTTTCCCCCTTTGTTCACTACAAGTTCAGGGTTCTGGCCGTTAATGCAGTGGGCTTCAGCCTGCCCAGTGTTCCGTCTAAACAGTATAACACCAACCCAGCAGGTAAAGGCTTTATCGTCTTCCTCTTATTGTCTGTTGCTCTTTCAGCTGATGTGGTGCGATGCAAATGAGATAAAAGAATTTCTACCTGCCTTTGTTTTGGCATCTTTCCTACAGCTCCTGATGAAAACCCTTCTGCAGTTGAAGCTTTTGGAACTGAACATAATAATTTAGTGATTACGTGGGAGGTGAGAAAATTATGTATATGAAATTTAATATGAAATTTAGTTTAGTAAAATTTTCATTTCAAATGTTCATTTTTCTACCACAAATATGACTGTTATTTTTTCTTTTCATTAAATTCTGTAGTTTTGTGGACAATTTTATGCAGTTAAAGCACATGAAATTATGTGCATTTTATTCTTATTTTTCCTTAAAATGCAGCCCCTGACAGACTTCCAGTCCAACGGACCAGGTCTTCAGTACAAGGTGTCTTGGAAACAGAAGGATGTAGAAAATGAATGGATGGGGGCCACAGTGGAGAATGTTTCAAAGTTTGTGGTGTCAGGGACACCGACGTTTGTGCCATACCAGGTGAAGGTGCAGGCAGTGAATAATTACGGAAGCGCTCCAGAGCCTGACATCGTTCTCGGCTACTCTGGAGAAGATTGTGAGTCTCACCTGTCAGATTTGATAAGACATTCCTGCAGTTTGTGACTCTTCCCAAAAAACTAACATTTCACCAAACGGTGTTTCTGCTCATAGAAAAAAAAACCCAATCGCCTGCAGTTGATAACCTCCCTCAGAGTGTGTCTGTATGTCCCTGGTGTACAGCCATTGCCTTTAGAAAGCGACTTGCATAAGTATCCTCTTTTTGCTAACCTGCAAACAAGCAGGCACTGAGTGACTAGGTCCTGAGTTGTGAAGACAGCAGTGCTCAGCCTTGGTAATGCGCTCACTTCCTCTCCCTCCACTAGTGCCCATGATGGCTCCAAGTGGAATTCAGGTGGTGGTACAGAACAGCACGCTGGCAGAGGTCCGCTGGGAGCCCGTGGCACTGCGCACGGTCCGAGGCCGACTGAAGGGCTACAAGGTATGGTGCTGGGGGCGAAGGGCGGTTGTAACACGTTGACGACAGGGCTGCATTGAAGCTGGGTGACTCGGTGAAGGACTGTAAACTGAAAAATTCTATAGACTTTTTGTCCTTTCAGCTTAAAACATACCTCAGTTATTCTAAATCACGTTTGATAAATGCATGAACTTTGAGGGAAAAACAAGTAAAGACTTAAGTGATATTATAAATTATAAAGTGATATTCCTGGACTCTGAACTCCATCCATAACCTCCATTCTGTACTTCATAGCTGTCTCTGGATTCTGTTCCGTCTTTGTGAATTCATGGGTTTAGAGAACATTCATTGGTTGTTTGTGGCAGGGTGGCCAGGGGCTCAGTTATACAGTGTTTGTGTTGTGTTGTACTGATAAATATTTATGTATTTAAAAAGCCTGCTTATTTATTTATTTCATGTTTGTTCTTTGACACTTCTTTACTTCCCTCCTTTTTTATCTGCTTCAGTGATCTAGTTGTGTTGTACTGTGTGTTTATGTCTGCCCTTGAACTCGAAGGGTACCTGCATACATATTTGTAGAATTTCACTTGGTCTTTTTGTACATGAAATTGAGTCTGAATATGAACCTGGCTGGACAGGTGTACTACTGGAAGGAGAGAAGTTTGTTGGAGCAGAATGTCCAGAACCGGAATGTGCAGCAGCACGTCCTCACCTTCAGTGGGAACCGGACGCGGGGGAGGCTGCCCGCACTGCACCCTTTCAGCCTCTACATTTTCCACGTGAAGGTCTTCAATGGGAAGGGCGAGGGTCCCGCCAGCCTCGATCAGCACTTTGAGACACCTGAAGGAGGTGGGCACATTGTCCCAGTGTGTTTTCAAACAGTGGCGTGGCCGGTTGATTTGTGTCATGGTTTGTGTGATGGACCAGCCCGTGAATCATTTACAAATATCTGATTTTGTTCATGATGGCAGATGTGCTTATGTCTTGTAGATGAAACTGCTTATGTTTTGGTGTGTTTGCTTAGATTTCCATGCATATTGATAAAACAAAGCAAAATGTTCCATGTGCGAATAGTTCCCGGGTCTCCAGAGCACCTCAAATTTAACTCCAGCCTGGATTCCTTGACTCTGATGTGGGATCCCCCCACAGAAAGGAACGGACACCTGTTGGGATACACCATCAAATACCAAAAAAGTGAGTCCTCATGGCTAGTGTCAGTGTGTCCGTGTGTATGTGTTTGTGTTTTATTGTGGGGCCGTGGAGTCCTTTTCTTGCTACTCACTGACTGACCGAGCTCAGTTTTTAACAACATTGGTCGTTACATCTACTGCCAATAGGATGGTGAAAAGCATCAGTCTCTCTCTTGGTGCCTAATGCTCCATCTTGGAACTCGGCTTTTTGTGTATATCCATCACAAAGGTAAAAGTGGTTTTGTCTCACTCTGCTCCCCAGTCAATAACACCAATGACTTAGGCCCGCTGCTGGAGACCTCAGTACAAGCTAATGAGACATCTGTGACGCTGGTCAATCTCAGGGGAGGAACTCGCTACAAGTTTTATGTCAACGCGAGGACTGCCAAAGGACCGGGGCCCAGTGCCACGGAGGAAGGTGTCACCATTATAGAGGAAGGTGGGGCACTCTCAGCACAATCTCAGCACAATTCACAAGGTTACAGTTAGGTTCTCCTCTCGTTTTCATTACAGCAAGTCATTTGAAGAATGACTGAGGTCTGGGCAGTCTGCTGCAGTCTCTTATAAGAGTTGTTTCTTGACTCTTGTGTCATTTTTGGTAGTTGCCACAATTAACAAGCGACTGTAATTGTATCTGCAGCTATTCTTCAAAAGCTCACAGCCCAGAGACCAGCTTGTCAGGCTTTTGTTTACTGCAGCCAAAATGCTGATCAATTTACTTGCTATTAATCACCTCATTCGTCATTGATTTATGAGCAAAAACAGAAGGATTTTCAAGCAAATTTGTCAAAATATTCTAAATTAGCATGGTGATTCTATTCATACCTTATTAAATATTGAACACTATTATTCTCAGTCCTGATTTGTTTTGTGGGGTGTCTATAGCGCTGAACTTTCTATTGTCAAAGTATTGTATTATAAGGACACAATGAAATGTCTATATAACATATATAATGTATATATATGTATGTGTGTGTATCTGCATGGATTTCAGAGCATTATTGGAGGTGTTCATGTTGAAAAATGTGTCTTTTTCCCTGCCTTTACCTCTGCACACTTTAGGCAACTTCCTTTTAAGGTAACAGTGTGTGCAGCACCACACATGCAAAACGCAGGGCTTTGATTTTGGTCCTAGAGGAAATAAGCTGTGGGCTTGTGATGAGCCCTTTGTTGAGTCTTTCCTCTCACTTTGACAGTGTTGCCTAATGGGCTTTAAGGCAGCAGCAGTGGCTAAACACTGGGGTTTAGAAACAGAGGATTGCAAGCTGGATTTTGAATGAATGTATTATGTTTTGTGCGTCAGTCTATACCCTTATTACACATAAAGCCGCTCCTCTTCCTTTAAAGATGATTAATTAATCATTAATTAAAAGCCTTTGTATTTCTTAAATGACTCTGGTATAACTCCTTGGTTTATATAATTCTCATTAATCTTTTCTCTGCCTGATTTGTAGATGACAGCTGCTTTCTTTGCTTGACACAAAGAGCAATGCATGCTGGGATACTTGCTAATCTGTCTTGAAGTGTGTGTCTGTCTGTCTGACGCTGTACGTTGTGCTGTGTGTGTTCTTCATATTGTTTCAGGGTACACAGAGCCCACGCGCCCCGTCCCCCATGTCACCCCATCCCTGAGCCCCAGCGCGCGCCTGGGTACAGCCACTTTTCTCTCACTCCTCTCTCTGCAGCCACAGCCGAGTCTCTCGCCTCCCATTTTCCCCATTTTACCATCTCATGATGCAGTTCAGCATCTGCACATAGATGTCATTAGGCGACAGAACAGAGTAAAAATCAAGTCTTACCCTTAGTGTCATGAAAAGTCAATAAAATTCCATTTCATGTAGCAAAGTACTGGGATAATTATTTTAAAAACAATGGATTCTCATTGCACCATGATCATACATTAAATATACAGCTGCATTTTCTCATAATACCTTTCATTTTTATTGCACACGTAAAATTACAGTATTTAGAAAGAAACATGCAGAAGGGAGAATGGCAGAAGTACGTTTAAAGAAGCACTATTAAAGGTTTGATTGTAATGCAGTTTGTGTCGTTTTTTTCTTTGTGGACTACCATTTCAATGGAGAATTGCACAAATTTGGTTATACCTATTGCTTGGAAAAGGTTTTAAAACGTACCCACCTGTCCATGTTTTACCCATCAGATGGTCCATGTATCACCCATCAGCTAATCTTGAACTGTTGTTGAATTAACCTTGAAATGACCTTGACGTTAATTGTTGCTTGTTCTTTCTTATGCCTTCAGTGCGTCCAGAGACCCCAGGTTTTGGGAACATTAGCTCATCTGTCATAGAGGACGGAGCTGTTCTCAGCTGGGATTACTGGGGACCTAATAAGAATGTTTATGTCGAATATATTGTAGAAAACAGTAAGGCAATGTTCAATTTTAGAGACGTTTTTACTGTTAGAGAAACTGGACAGCTCGTATCTTAAGTGACAAGATGTTTTGCATGCGTTGGTCTGTGAATGGTATTTACTGCACGGACACAGGTGAAGTGGCGTTTTTGTGATTTTATAAAGATTAAGTTAATTTATAATTATAAATTTTCATTAATATGTAAAACAGAACAGTATCCGTCATATTTTAAAGAAAGACAGGTTGTGTGTGCTTAAAAAAAAAAAAATTTTATTTATTAAAGTTTTACTTAATGTAATTAACCCTTAAATGTAAAATAACAAAAAACATAAAAGAATTAAGGCAAATTTTTTAAGGGATGATCAACACGTATCAGTAGTTGTGTTATTTTTTCAAGCCATGCCCCGTTTCTATGGTAACTGTTCAAGATCACTTTTTCCTTAAAACTCTTAGGCAAAGAAGACTGGAAAAAAGAGTTTGTGAACAGCTCTCAGACATACGTGATTAAGGGCTTAAAGCCAGGGACGTCGTATAGAGTGCGTGTGGTTGCTAGGGGTCGTTCTGACGAAACGGTGCACAGCACGGAAGAGATGCTGATTACCGTGCCAGGTGAGGTGTCCACGGACCGGGTGATGACCGCCCTCACGCGTGGCTGGCATGCTGCAGGGCACCCCGCATGCGCCCTAGCCGTGTGTCTCGCTTTCCCCGGAAAGCTTCTGGGAGCTCCCCGAGCGCTGCTGTTTCCCAACACGGCAGAACTGTTACAGAAGCCTCCAGTAATCAACAGGACCTGAACAGACTAAGGAGTTCCACCTGACAGCCTTCTGCAGGGAGAGCAGATAGCGGAATCTAATTGCCATGTTGGGTAACAGCATGGGCAACAGACAAACCAAAACTAAAATCATGTCAAATAGTCTGCAGTTATGAATTTGAATTGCTGGAAAGTAGACACAGTTGCATGTTGTGCTGATGTGTTTATGTGCATGGACCTGGACAGGGAGCTTGATGTTGAGCGGATCTGGATCAAGCCAATGGGCCTTTGCCAAGATGCAATGCTTGTGTCAGTTTTTTGAGTGATTGAATTATTTGCTGCATCAGTTTAAAATGATTTTGGTTTCAGTTTTTTGCTTTTTCTTTGTTTTTTTTCTGCAGTTGTGCTTCCTTTTTGTATGTCTAGCTGTGTGTGCTGATATTTTGACTGCTGCATGGTCATAAGCAACAGTAAACCAACAAACAATGCCACATGACAAATTTGTTCTTCAGTCAGTTGAGCTTTATGGAGAAATACCAAACACACGCACAGACTGAGCATGTCGTAGCCTAGTTTCATGACCTTGTGTCTGCTCTGTGTTGTCAGCGGTCGCAAGTCGGCAGGTGGACATCGCCACCCAGGGCTGGTTCATCGGCCTGATGTGTGCCATTGCCCTGCTCATCCTGGTACTTCTCATCATTTGCTTTATCAAGAGGAATAAAGGGGGCAAGTATCCAGGTAGGCATACCCTCCCCTTGCACAGCCTCCTGTACACACCCCTCCCTTTCCCAGAATGCTGAGTGATCGGTGTCATTATGCCAACAGTGAAAGAGAAGGAAGATGCGCATGCCGACCCCGAAATCCAGCCAATGAAAGAGGATGATGGTACCTTTGGGGAATACAGGTGAGAGAGTGACCACGTCCACCCCATTTCCAATCTCTTGGCATCCAGGACAACCCTGCTTTTCCCACCAGTCTGCACAGCGTCTCTTTCTTTGTAGCTTGTTGACGAGGAGTGCCCGTCTTTAAGCTGCAGTTGTGCGTGACCACACCCCTTCTCCCTCCGTCCCCTGGGCGTGCTCTCTTGGGTGGAGATTTTCCCAGCGTGCACCGGGCAAAAAACAACAAGTCATCAGTGGGATTGTGGGATTGCAGGTCTTTCTTATGAGGCTCCGAAGATGGGCGTGCCCCTTGTTTGGCACTCTCTGGCAGACGAAAAGCAGGACCTGCACAACCCCAGCCCTCGAATCGGTCCCAAGAAGATGCTTTTCCCCCCCAGGGTTTAGTACATGTACAGTTAGCATTCTGTGAAATATGGTGAACCAAAAATTCTCCTCTCAGATACATACAGCTACACAACACAAACTCAAGGTAATCTATGTAAGTGGTCATTCATACAAAGAGTGTGTGTGTACACACACACACACACACACACACACAGATGCACACACGTATACTGACCAATTTTACAAATGCTAGCACAAAACTGACAGCAGCTGTCACCTGATGATTATATTAACCATGAAACTGTTTTAATGCGGTTGGTATTCCCCTCCTTTATCCTTAAAGCACTTTATTTCTCTGACGCACTTAACGTTTTTCCTTTTTTGTTGTGACTGTTTTTAACGTTGGTATGACGGTTGCTCCATTGAAAATATTATTTTCTATTGTTTTCTTTTTAAATCTACTGTGCATTTGGGCTACAGTGTATGAGCCTACAGCAGCCTTTGCAATGCGATACCGTGACGTTCAGCTATCGTGATGTAGTGTGCATGGATTAGAAATGCAGCCTGCTTAAATTAGCATTGTTTTGAACTTCTCCAGTGAATATTTATATATTCCAGCTATGACTGGAACTGCTTGTGCATAATTTGAGACAATTAATCAGTTCAAATATTTAATAATTTACATGGCTAGTTGTGTGCAGTTCCTTAAATAATTACCTGAACGTAAAAGTACATTTCTGGATATGTTTAATTTTCAGTGAGGAGTGTAAAATACACTTTACTGTATTCCTACATTGATAGTACATCTTAGTGTCCGTAAATGCGAAATGAATCTGACTTAATCTTGCCTGGTTTGTCTATGACGTAAGTCTATTTTTGTCAGAATATAAGCACAAGTACTTTTTTTGATGAGTTTTATTATTAAAGTGGGCCTGTTCATTTATTTTTCTCACTTTTCTTGGTGTTGCTATATATCCAGTGTTTGCAAAAATGACAAAATTGTAACAGCATTTAATGATGGCGCAAAGTTTCTTTAAATTTTATTAATTACTATACTTGCTCAAATAACTATAATAATTTCAGAGTACCGATGAAGGAAAAATCCTGAAAACTATAGAAAGTGACAAAAATTGTAACAGGAGTGAGAATCTCAGAAGCTATTTCATATCACACATCTGTCAGCCGCTGTTCTGAGCTGAGTTGAAAATGTGCGTTAGTGCCACGGACATCATTTCCCAGCATGCCTCAGAAATGTTCCAGTGTAGCCTGACAGCGTTCCTTGTGTGGGACTTGCTTGTTGTATAGTGGAGTGAGGGTATGTCGGTGATAGAGTGGACCTCCCCTTAGACCCTCTTATCTGTTCCTCCTTCACGCTGTTTTGTTGCTGGGGGGAGTAGGTCCCTTGAAAGGTAAGGAGGTTTTTGGGATGTTGGACGTTTGAGTAGCAAATGCGTGAAGGCCCCAAACTGCTGCTGCTCGGAGAAGCTTGTCTGATCACGGCGGTGATGCCGTTCAACTAATGCCTCTTCATCATTCACCATCATCAGTCAGTCATCAGCGTCGCTGGCGTTCATCAGTCTGCTGTAACCAAAAGCCCCTTTCCTTCTGTCTCTCTTTCCTGTTTGACAATCGCCCCATGTCACGTCAGGCCATTTGGCTGAAACTGGTGCTTGTCATGTCTGCAGTCATCACCCCCTTGGATTCACTGCTTTTCATAGTGAAGTTCAGGGAGCGATGCTGGACACCAGAATGGCCCCCTGAAATCCTGGGTTAGAGGGCGACTGGAGTCAGGGCCCAACCGTTACCCCAGTTCCCGCTAGAGTATTAAATGGAGTCAGTCCCTGCACTGATGAACTGACATGTGGTCAGAGAACAACATCAAACGTTTGACCTATCTGAAACTCCTATTGCATTCATTCACTAGTGGTAGGACCTCCACGATCTGTCAAAAGTGCTGCTCCTTGATAAAAATCTGAACCGAATCACAAGGACATTAATTCATTGATATATTCAAGGGGCAATCAATATACAACCAAAAAGCTTCCAAAACAACAATAGTGAAATTTGGCTAATTTTAGGTCAATGAAAATGAAAATGATGCTTAAAATTGCCAGTTGGCTCTAGTTTTCAAGATATGCTACTGGGGCAATATTCACACGCCTCGAAATACGAATGCTTGAAGTGAACAGGGTGTTCAGGTGAACAGGTTTTAAAGTACTAATCTAAATGGCTAAATATGCTGTAGGTAGAGTCATATACAAATTAAATTTTGATGGTACTTGCTATTTTAGAAAAAACAGTGGATGTCATATTCTTAAGTCATGGTTTAACACAATCATAACTTACCTTTTAGAATTTAAATAACATTTTGCTGATGTCTATATAAATACAGATATGGTGAAGTTGAAGCAAGTATAAATAAATTAATGACCAAAATTTATTAATACTTATTAATTATAAATTTTTAATTCAGCACATTAAAATACATATTAATTTGCATCTATTGTCTTTGAAGCAATTACTTTAAAAATGATGTCTGACGTGTTCGCTTATAAAACACCAATATTGTATTTCAAAGTTTTATTACTGCACATCTTTCAAACAGTTGTCCCATAAATTACAAACAAACTGTCCGCCTTTATGGGCCACTGTGATGATGTTATACAGTTAAAAAAGCAACATTTCTGCAAATTATTCCCCAGAGCTAATTGCAAAGTGATGAATCTGCATTTATGGTAAAGCCTCCCTCGAATGCATGGCAGAACAAAGCATGTCTGAGCAGTGGATGGACATGCGCAGCTCTGTGCATACAAATTTGAGCACGTGTTTTGCTTTGTTGCTCCATCTTAAGAAAGCAAAACTAACTGAAACCCTTGTGACATTTGTCCCCATTCCACCAGTAACCCCTGCATGTTGTTTTCTCCTAGTGACACTGAGGACCATAAACCGTTAAGGGGGAGCCGGACACCGTCCGATGGGACGGTAAAGAAGGACGACAGTGACGACAGTTTAGTTGACTACGGGGAAGGCGGAGACAGACAGTTCAACGAAGACGGCTCGTTTATCGGACAGTATAGTGGGAGGAAGGAGAGAGACACGGCCGAGGGCAACGAAAGTTCGGAGGCGCCTTCGCCCGTCAACGCCATGAATTCCTTCGTGTGACTGGGCCGTATGGGGGCCGCAGACTGTCCCACAGACTGTCCCACCACACTGTGATACTCTGATCACCCCCCCACCCCCCACACACACACCCACCCACACTAATGAGAGCTCAACCGTCCAATCACAAACAGTTAAACAATTAAAACAGGCATCCAGAAACAAGCTGAAATATCACTACTGGAGGAATGTACCATTCATTATTAGCCACGGGGGGGTGTTAATGATTACTGTTGCTGTTTTATTCTTTGCAAGCATATTATTTTCCCAAAATTAAAGCTGGCACTCTGCCTGCATTAAAGGTAGACATCTTAGTGATCATATGCTTCTAACATACTGCATGGGAATAACAGCAGCCTGCTACACATTATAACACAGAAAATAACACGAGTCTGCCTGGAGACCGTGACTTCATTTTGACATACGGTGATCATTTGTACTGCTGGGTATGACCTTTTTTTTTTTTTTCCAAAGTGTTATCTTGGTATTATATGAAAACGGCTTCAATGTCTTTGTGGACATTGTTGTGAAACGTGACTAAGTGTATAGCCATTACTGTATGTCTTTTTTGCAAGACAGGTACTGTTTGTATATAATTGCAAAGAAATATATATATGGACTGGAATTCTGGAGCGATTGCTTATGAACTGGACTCTGAACTCAGCACGAAAGCACTATGTTTTTGCCATTAGAGTTTAATTGCTTACGCATACTTTACCTGACGCGGCCATGTCCGATTCCACAGGTTGCCCTTGGTTTATACCTTGTGTCCTTCACGTCTGTTGTTTTCCTACATTGGCAGTGTTGTCCATGCTGTACTATTGAAACAGGAAGCAGAAGCGATGCATGCCAGACCATCCAAGTTCATGTCCACCCTCACCCCCCGCTGCCATCTTTCATGCGGCATGTGCCCTCACCTGGCAGTGGTCTGACACCTGCCTCCTGAGGTGACCAGATGCGCACATACGCGCGCGAGCAGCGCAGTCTCATCCGTCTCGTGACTCTCAGGGCGCTTAAGCTTCTGGTTGCCGCTGTCGCACACAGACAGGATGTAGCGCCCTTAACCTAACAGTGCCTTTGTGGATAGCTGCGTTCCTCGCTCCGTCAGAGGACGGTGAGCTGATGGGTGGTAAGAGCAGAGAAGGCTGGGAAAATGTGGCTTTAAAGGAGCTGCTGCACTCGGATCAGATTTTCCAGATAGCGTCCCCCTCCTACTGTAACTTAAGAGGCTGTGCTTTAATGTTGGTGTTTGAAAAACTTCTAAGAGCTCACTGGTAAACTGCCATTAGGGAAGTAAAAAATGAGACACGAGAAAATAAGCGCCGGTGAGCACATGCTGAATCTCGGCTGTCTTGTTAACATTCAGGGCGTTGTGGATCTCGGAATTCCATTATTTAGGTTTTCAGAACTTGCATTTCAATACTGTACTGTTTTTTTTTTTTTTTGTAGATTTTTTATTTTTTTTGTTTTTATTTTTTGTAAAAAATAAATGTTAGGCCGGAACATGTAACGGGACTATGACATGTACAAATGTGTATAATATATGGCAGAGGGGCGTGTTGTAATAAACATTATCTTCTTTACAGTTTCATTTGCTGTGAAATTTGTATATTTGTAATACTGAGAAGGACAAGTCAATCTCAATCATTTGGTTTGGGTTAAAGGTCCACATAGCTTTCACATCATATTTTGTTTGCTGTAACAGCTGGGTTTTGATGACTTATATATAATTCTGTGTACACACACACACACACACACACACACACACACACTTTCGTGCAGTTCACACATAAGAAATTATCATATAACTGAGTTAAGGCAATAATGAGGACCTGTCTCAGGACTGGCCTAATGCATGAAAAGGTTGCCGAACAGGTGGCTGTAATATTATTGCAGAAGCCTTTGTATTTTAAATTAAAATAAATGTTGGTTTTGGGACTTCAGGAATGACTTGTCTGATGGTTTATTTCCATTTAGATGTCAAGTTCTGCTGTTTAACTGAGCATCAATAAATGAACACGTTTTTCTCTTAATGTGCATCTTAAACACCTCTTACTTTTCTTCAGTTAATAACTAACATTCCACGTTGAGGTTTTCTACATCTTTCCACATTGTGCTGTGACAACTGGCAAACTAAAAATTAAACGATTACACAGTTTAGACAAGTGTGCGCGCAAATGAAGAACAGAACAAAAACGAAGAATTTGCTCAAAAATAAGTAAAAGCTCTTGAAAAACCTGGTCGACATCATCGAGCAACACACAGCTGAACCAAAAGGACATAAAACATCGAGGTTAACTAGTGAGAGGTGCGACACATTAGCATGTGGTTGGCTGGTAATGTCCATGTCTTATGACCAGTTATATGAAACTATAAATAAGATAAACAATTCAGCACAGGGAAGTCTGGTAAACTGATGCAACACTTAAACTTGTTAAACGCACAAGCCCACTGTGTTTATCAATTATACACAAATAAGTTTGCATTTACACTTTGACTGAAAATAAAATTATTTGAAAAGCAATTTCCACCATAGTATGTGTACCATGTTCTATCTTGGCATGCCTAAATAAATAGAAATTACTTACTCTGCTTCCATCTAGTGTACAGTAATGTACCAGAATTTATGGAAATAAAGGGGGGAAAAGGATCACCAAATCAAATCAGGTTGCTGTTTTATGTGTGCTTTTTCATTTTGAAATAAAGTTTAATTTCTCGTGCTAGGACTTAATGTGGAAATATATTGAAAGTGTTTAAACAGTAAACGTGAGCTACAGCACAATAATTCAGGGACGTAACATTGTTAGCACGCAACGTTTTGGCTGTTTTCAGCTTTCATTGTCTGTGCATCTGTCAGCAAGGGTCATCTCTGCAGCATTAATGCTGTATAATTCAATTAGTGAAACTCTTCCCCTTTCAAATCTCCAAATTCCCAGAAAGGCCATTAAAAATTCATCCCACCAATCTCTTTAGCTCTGTTCCCTTTTCCCAGCAGAGTGACCATAATTACCTCCTGACTCTTTTCAGCGGCTTCAGGAGACGTCTAACACTGTCATTAGTGATACGCGCCAACGTGTCCTTAACACAGCACCATTTCACTGCGTATGTGTGTCCACATCTTCAGACCTGGGCAAAAAGGTCAGAAGCCATTCAGCCATCTTCCTTCACTTGTCCTGTACCATCCCAATACCAACAGTGTTCTAAATAACAGCAAACCTCTAGAGACCTTAAATCAGGGGCATTTCTAGCTGTTGAAAAGATCAGGGGCTAATCAAGTTTGCCTGTGGCTTGTCTTCTTTCTCTCTCTCGCTTCCTCACACACACACACACACACACACACACACACACACACACATTAATATTCTAAGGTTATTTTTCCATCCCTTTTTACCATTTTTTTATACACTGCTTGCATTTTCTCTTCTTAAATTGCTCCTGTTAGTCCTGGTGGTGGAAAAGTAAAAACGATGTTACTTTATTCAGCATTTTTACACTGACAATGTAGTAACCCTGTTTATACCAACATGGCACAGCTTCTTCACTGCAAAAAGAACAGAACAAACATCTCAAAAACAAAACAAATGGTTAACTTCTGAATGTGTGCTTTCTCCTTTTCTGTCCCTACATGGATGCTTTCTTTCTTGCACATGGCATTACCCTCTCCCTTCTCCTTGGCATCTTTAATTTGCTCCCATCTTGTGGTCTTTACTTCCCTGTGTTATTGTGTTTTACCTTCTTTGCTCTTGCATGATTGTTATCAGTGTTACCAGGCTCCTCTCCCAGATTCGTCCTTGAATTTGTTTTGTATTTACCTTGATTTTTTTCTTCTTGAAATAGCCCAGAAAGCTAAGACTGGATTTTCTAAGCATTTCATGGTGTTTGGGGGCGCGTCTTCCAGCTCTGTATGAAGTGTTTAATTAGTCCCCCCTCCCACTCGCTCGGACGCTAGTAAAGTTACGCTCTGGTACACAGACTGTCTGTTACTTTGCTATAAAACACATCCTTTTTCAAGACTATAATATTTAGGGCTTGTCTTAAAATATTCGGTTCTTATGCCCCGAATGATCGTACCTAACGACGCCACTTTCTTCCACAAAATATAATAATAATAATAATTATTATTATTATATATAATTTTTTTTTACATCATCAGTGCTAAAGGACGGTTAATCTGGTGATGATTACTTTGGACCTGGACCTGAACTCTTTAATCTTACACCCATATAGAATACTGCAAAAAACTGATCTTTTGTGTTTATATGCAAATTGACCTCTTTTCACAGTCCTCAGAGATTAATATCATTGTTCGGGATTATACATGTCCATATGGTTGTAGACACAAAGGCCTCGTGAATTTTCAGATATGTTTGTCTTTGCAATACTATCATAAATTATTTCTGAGATTAAAACAAAGTCTTACAACATTTACAGTACATTCTCGTGTATGAATCGTAGTACCTACATTTTATACACTGAATATTGTGTTTTATCGTACAGTGTGTGCCCCCTTTTAGAAAAACATTTAAGGCTGAGGGTTTATTTCCTTGCATTTATGTCCGTAAAACTGTAGTGAATGGTGTTGCATTGCAACTGAACTTTGGGGGTGAAAGATAAGGTCCTGTCTTTGTTCCTTTCAGTTCAGTGGCGCAGTTTTTCATTCCGTCTCATTTTCATTGTGACCGAACGGATTATATTCTCTGTCCCCAGGGGCCATGTCATGAGTCTCCCCTGTCGGTCCAAGTGGGATCACGGCCTAAACCTCGATCTCAGACTGCGCTCTTTCAGCACCCCCACTCCGCCCAGCCACATTTACATTTCAAATGATTCATTTAGCGGGCGCTGTCGTCCCATGCGATTTACAGGTATGAAGCACGCAAAACGGCACAAGAGCAAACGAACTACACGAATTAAACGATACAGGTAACAAAACGCAACAGCAAGCGCAGTAGTTACAATCAAATCAAGTGTAGTCGTGTTTTTCGTATCACGTACGGTAAAAATGCAAAATATCACTCAAACGGATCTGCATCCAATATGTCTGTGAACCCCAAGTCTTGTCGACATAACGTTAAATAAAATTGTGATAAGTTCCCATCAGAAACCCGCCGCAAGTCTCGGGGATACCGTGATTGCGTTACATCTACTCTAGGCACGTACTTCGATTGACTAATCCTCATTTACAATGACGCTGCTGTCCGAAAGAAGGCATCCTTGTCACCCAGATCGCTTTACGGTGAGGACCGGAGTAAAAGCATCCATTTTCCCTTAAATTACCACTCCGGGATTTATTTTTTATTGCTGTCTGGAGCGTTAACTTTTCTTTTTTTTAATGAAATACTTATATGAAAATACACTGGATTCGCCATAGGTTCTTCCTCCACATAGCTGCATCTCGTTCCTAAAGATTAGGTACCTGCACGTCTCCATCACATCCTCCGTCCAATGGCAGCCGCCTGAGCGCCCCCTAAGGTGTCAGACACAACCTCACGACCAATCCAAGGCTACAAACGCCACTGATGCTGCGCTCGCTCGAATGTCGGAGGATGCGCTCACCATCCAGGTGTGTTTCCCGCAGCATCCTGAGTCGGACTCCTGTTTTACGGGTAAGATAACGGCAGCCGCGCAGTTTTATTCCTTGAAAACCCCCTTGATGTGCACCGGAGAGAGCCGTCCCGATCGTGGCGGTGAAGGAGAATAGAGGCGACTATGACAGGCGCCTGAGCAGTGTACAGTTCGTACCGCAATGCAGAAGGGTATATCGGCGAATCAGCCCGGTGTGTGAATTAAATCTGTGAATATTCGTGTTAATGTATTCGGTTTATGGCTATTGCAAATGTAATTTGCAAGCTTTAGTTTTTTTTTTTTTTTTTTGCAACGCGAGGATTTAGCACTGCAACAAGAGCAGCATAGTTACGATTGACTGTTACAGGCTTTGAGTGGCGTTAATAATTGTTGCTTTTCTTAGCGTTATACACCTGTGTGATGTAAAATATCCACACGCCGTTAACGATTTCTTATTACAGTAACCAAAAACAAATGCATCTAAAGCAATTGCTCTTGCCGTTACTGAGTGAATTTCTGGTGGTCATCTAAAGCCCGTCATCGTGACGACTTCAGAGATAGGTGGGATGAAAGATGAAATTCACGATAATTGGTCTGTTATCGCTTATCTATGTAAAAATCTCACTTTACCGAAATCCAGGATAAGTTTTACTTGTCATAATTCGGTGCCAGTTGCAAAGGTGTGTCCGTATGTGCCAGCGGACAGGTCAATAAAACGATGTCGAGTTAAAGAATTTGATTCGTTTGAAAATGGCCGTATTTAAAACTGTGTGTTTTGACCGGCACTTCTCACATTTCTTAGATAATTTGTAGTGCTTAAAATACACAATACGGTTTTTTTTAGGTTTGAGGTTTAAAGGGTGTTGTCTCTCTCTCTCTCTGTGCCTTTTTACAAGTGACACTACACCCAGCATCAAACACGTCAGACTGGCTTATAAACTATATAGAGTCTGTGGAAGACAGTAACACCAAGGTAATTTTAAAACAAGTAAACAAAATTTAAAGGATCAAAAAGAAATATATATATATATATATATATATATATATATATAGCACATTTATACTACTATTTAATCAATTTTCTTAATTTCAGCAGGTTTTTAAACACGTCTTGTTTTCTTTTGCATTATATGTATATGCCATATTATGGACTATGTGTGCATAATCACATCTTTTAACCACTTTTTAAATGCCCCTTTCATATGGGATGTATAGAAAGTTACAGCTGGAACCATGATTTAAATATGTATGGATTTCTCTGCTCGGTCCTCACTGGTTTCACGTACAGTGAGAATACTGTTGACATTTGCAGGTCAGGCTTATAAGTGGATGTTGATTTTCAGTGTTACTTAGTGTCCCTTACAGCTGATCAGAGCAAGCTTTAAATAATCATGCTAATGGAAGAAAATGTTATGCCTGAAAGTAGAAAGCAGCTTTTATGGATATTTGCAAATGCCCATGGTAATTACGAGAATTACGAGAATTCAGAAACATAATTTCAGTAGCGTTGATGTAGCACAGTAGACAGGGACTATGCAAATACAGTTCAATGGTGACAGAAGTTCAATGGAGGAAAGCACCCTACATGGTTCCTATACCAAGATCATGGGTCTTTTCTGACAGTATGTTGGGTGTCTTGTAACTACATGGGTCCCACCTGTGTTGCGTCTGTTACAGTTGTAGTGTGAGAGCCTCTGTAATATGGGTGAAACATTGGTATTTGAAATATTCTGGTATGAGGAACTCCTAATAGTGCAGGTTCAAAACACTGCAGTTATGGGTACACGACACAGGGAGCGGTTTGGCGCCGATTTCCATTTGACAACAGAGGCATTTTGTGATGTTCAGCACGCCTGATTGGTGACGGCGGTGTGGGGGTGCCTGCTTGTTCACAGAAACGACACAGCCCATTGGAGCGCTGACTCTGCCAGCACCTTTGGACCGTGTTGTTCCACAGCATAATCATGGCGGGCATGTTGGAAAATTGCTTCCTCAAAGGGAGGACCATGTTTGCTTGCAGAAAGGCAGAATTGCAGCAGTGGAATTGTGTGTGGGCTTAGAAACACTGTCGTCAGTCTCACCTTCTCACTAGCGAAGCGTGTTTTCGCTCCCCCTGTGCAGAGTGTTAATTATATTATTAAATGTGACGAGTCGCATAACGAATGAAGTCAGAATGAAGTCGTCTATCTGCTGCATTTGGACACACAGTTACCCTCTAATCCTTCCCTCCTTCCCTGCTGAGATTCAGGCTCTTTCATTCTGCCTGTGTATTTGCACATGTAAGGGGTGTGTGTTTGAGAAGTTTCTCATCTCTGTGTGTGTGGGGGAGAGTAAAAGCCCTAGACGAAGCAGGGGGGCTTCTCTTATCATGCTGGTACACTCGACCTGTGTATACTTCACTTATATTTCTTGTCATAACTGCAAGTGTGCATATCTGTTTTTCTTTGGTCTTCAGTTACACTGGGACCAATGACCCAGTCTCCACAGTTGCACTTGCCAACACCCCTACCCTGGCCAGAGGAACAGAGTTGAACCATGACCTCACACAGATTACACAATTCTGATATTTCTTTCTTCTTGTTCACGAATGTTGTTTGTCCTGGTGCTTTAACTTTCCAGTATCCCCTCGTTGTTGACTTTTTGCCGATGTGTGCTGTTAATGGCGGCGCAGTCTGGTAATTACTTGCACTGCCTTCTGTAATTTTATTTCACTTAATAACAGTGGTCTCCATACGATTGAGCAGTGCTTAGTTTTCACTAGAAATGGGCATGATTGCGGGATGGGAAGGATGTGGGAAACCCTTTGTTCGAGTTACAAGTCGCATGCAGATTAGCGTCAGTCCTTTTAGGTATGCATCTAAGTACAATACAAAACAACAGGCCAAGAAATAGGCAGAAATGATTATATTTATATGCTCATGTGGAAGAGTAGAGCCTATACAAATGATGCTTGCAGTTCAGATAAGACAAAAACGGCCAAATTATAGGTGAGGGATGAGCTATTGATGAAGACTATGGATGAAAATAATTTGTTTTGTGTATCATTCTATTTGGCTAGCTTTTGTGGCACCCTGCAAAGAAACAAGTGTTTATCAGCACATATTATACTATCTGGGAAAAACGTGCTGCGCTTTCTTTACCATACAGTAAATAATTGATCATAAGCCATGTTTGCCAAATGGATCCTGCTTGGAAAATCACATTATGTCCATTAAGGTAATGTGTCTCTATTAGGCCCAAACCACTTTTAGAGAATTGGATGTAAACTAGCATAGTGGTTGGAGATGGGACAGGTGTGATAACAGAAAGGGGGCTTGTCAGGGAGTGTCCTCAGGACTGAGCTCTGTTGGCTCTGGTGGAGCTGAGTCATTTGTAACAACCATCCTGATGCTGTTGGCTCAGTGTACCGCATCAGTAGCCAGTGTCAAAATAATGCTCCTTCCACGCTAACCTAATTCAGAAGCCTTAAACAAAAGGACATTTGTGGCTTATTTACTTTTTGTGTAAGAAGATGCTTGTAATTGAACAGCAAGCAGTGAGTTATCTGAGCGTGTTTTACTTCTCTGCTGTTTGGCAGATACAGTCAAGCCTGAAATTATTCATACCCCTGGCAAATTCTGACTTAAAGTTACTTTTATTCAACCAGCAAGTTTTTTTTTGACCGGAAATGACACAGGCTTCTCCCAAAAGATAATAAGACGATGTACAAGAGGCATCGTTGTGGAAAAAATTATTATTCATCTTTTATTTACATTTGAACAAAAAGTGGCATGTCCAAAATTATTGCAAACTGTCACAATCTATGGGAAAATCCAAAGCTCTATACAATTCCAAATAGTCCAAGCTGTCCTAAAGCATCCTAACTACCCTGATTCATTGGGAACAACTGTTTTAATAAACTAATAAAGTAACTTTAAGTCAGAATTTGCCAGGGGTATGAATAATTTTGGGTTTGACTGTATATCTTTATATTGCTATTTTTTTTGTTTTGAACTGCCATGATTCTTCTGAACTTTAACTTGCATGACAAGTAAGAATTAGCATGTTTCCACCTCTGTGTTTTCCTAAATTTTAATCAAATTACATAGAGCGTGCCAGGCATTTGGAGCTCAGTTACCTCAGGCTTCTATACAGACAAACATGAAAAAATGTTAAAATGAGTGATTATTATTATGTCATCATTTGTATCCATCAGCCTTTACTAAGTGTTCAGTGGAACTAGCAACCCTAGCAACAGGAGCCAGGAAATATGGCTGCTGCACGTTCTTTAGATGATTAGCCGAGGAAATAATATGTGCCACAGATTGTTGATTGAAAATGTGATTATTTAAAATTAGATTTTTCTAGACACAAATATGGCAACCATAATTATAGGGTTAGCAGTATTTAACAGTGGCAGGGTCTGTTTAGCACAAAAGGAAAAGTATCACATTTAGTTATGTGTAGAGGTGCAACATCCATGCAGCTCCTACATCTCCTCATTAAAATGAATGAAGGTTTGACATGCCAGTGTTTATGTTGTCCCTGAAATCAATTCTGTTCTGACCCTGGGAACCCAATTCTATAAGCAGAGCCCGTTGCTCGTTAGCATGTTTTTCTGATTGATGTGAAGTAGATTGATTAACCAGATTTGTTACAGAGTTTGTACGAGACACACAAGGGTACGTTTTCTAGGGAAACACAAGAGATTCTGTATTCCCAGAATAAAGGGAAAATGAGCTTTGAAAAATCATTAATCTTTAATAAAACACCATGTCTGTTCTACAACACTCCTCCATATTCCAGAATAATTAGGACTGATTGAGCTAAACTGGGTTTTGCAGTTGGGATTTTCAAAACACGCGAAGCACCGTAAACACGTCTGCAGATTCAGACATTTTAATTTGTCTGTAACTTTAGCTGTGCCGCCTCTGCAGGAGTCTGAATGCACTTGCATGGAGATCTCAGTAATCTGCTGGGTTCCTCTGGTGGCTCGCTGCTGTGGGTGGAGCTCCAGTGCTGTTCCTGTAGCTACTCAGCTCCGTTCAGTCAGTGCGCGCATGCGCGCGCGCACGTATGTGTGTGTGTGTGTGTGTGTGTGTGTGTGTGTGAGTTTTCTGTGACAGATAATGCGGTTTTGCTACATAAATTTTAGGTAAACAGGAACAGGAAAAGCAGACAAAATTATAAACAGATGAATAAGTAATTTAACAGTTATTAAAAAATTGATTTATTGCTGGCTGAGATGGTGCTTTAAACTAAATATCAAGTTATCACCTAGATCCTGAAATAATAAAATTCCAATTTCTTACAGTTGACTTTTTTTTGGCATCAGATTTTGTGGATACTGTTCATCTGGCAAATATACTCTTCTGTAGATACACATTTTACAGAATTAAGCAAACCTCTAAAATTTCCTAACTGCAATTAAAAACGCTTGAGAAATAGTACATTAAACCATTCAGTTTTGTGGTCCATGTTGGCACTAATGCAACATGACCACAAAGTTTTTAACCCTAATGGACAATAAATTTTATCTTGCTGTAGCTGTTCTAATGAAGCTATCTAAAGTATTCACCCCTCCACAAACACACATTCTCACACATGCTGTGACCCTTATATATAGCTTTAT
Source organism: Chitala chitala (assembly GCA_025773905.1). Classification (NCBI taxonomy): domain Eukaryota; kingdom Metazoa; phylum Chordata; class Actinopteri; order Osteoglossiformes; family Notopteridae; genus Chitala; species Chitala chitala. The sequence continues at coordinate 14,017,731 of JABJVR010000052.1, forward strand.
ATTTAACATTATTTTCTATATGAGTTGCACATCTATACTCTTAGCATTTTTTTGCCAGCGCTGAGAAATGAAATCCACAGCTCTACATAGCAGTGCATTTGCATTACATCTGACAAGCTTGTGACTGGTAGATTCAGACTTGTGAGATGGACTAGAACCTTGGACACTAGAATGGGTCAATCTAGACAGTGGCCCAAAGTTTGGGTCTGCTGGGAAAGGCAGATACAAGGCAAGGGGTCCATGCAGGCTGGTGAGCACAGAAGTGTAAATTACTCCACAACGGGTGATATGAAGACATCCAGAGGGTCGAGTCAATTTTAGGAGTTTCTCCATTTCATATTTCCAAGAGTACATGATGAGTTAAATGTCAGCAGAATGAACAGCACTAATTTGACTTTGTGGGGCAAACAACTCAGTGATGACTGACAAGGTCTTGTCTAGTTTAAGATGGTGCGATGACCTCAATGGTGGTTGGTCCTGGGGGTGATCGCTGGTGACTTGGCCCAGTGGGTGGCACAGAGGGGAAGTATTTCCACTGTGTTGGCTTTAGATAGCTTCATAAATTTCAGCTGTCAACTGGATTGTCTGGAGATCAATATGTTCTCTACTAAAGGAACAACTGATCAGAGAAGTGTGTTTAATACAGTTTTAAATAGCCAGAACAGACCATGGAGACAAAAACCGCTTAATTTCGTAGGAAAGGACTGTAGAGCATTCCCCAAAACACAGGTACACACCTGATGTTAGTGATCGCTAACCTTTGCATATATTCCTCTTCCTGAGACTTCTTCGTGATTACACAATGTTTATGTCCTAGTGTTGATTCTGAAGGAAGACACATGCTGGTAGGTTGTGTGCAGAGGAGTATTTTACCGTCAACATGAATAACCACTAAGTGGCCTACCCAGGGATGGATCATCTCAACAGAGGTCAGCAGAATAATAGTCTTGTCCCTTGAGACTGAATAATTGCCCTAAGGCTGGTCAGTGGAAGCTGGACAAATTTGTTTGGATTTTTTATAGTTTATTAATGCCATTTTTAATGAAGGCATTCACACCATGACCCTGTACTTATTGATTTAACAGTCATTTAGAAGTTGTGTTTTGCTAAAGAAGAGCTTGGACACTTTACATAGATACTGTGGTGAATAAAGGGGCGCCCGAATGAGGCCTAATGAGCCTTTTGCCTTGAGAGCTCCGTGACTAGGGATGAAAGCCGTCTCCTTGGCTGTTGTGATGCTGTCAGGGGGGCTGGGGGAGGGTAGGGTTGACACTGTGGCTGCTTGTTTATTTTCTCCCCTTCCTCTGTTGCCGGGCCACTTTCTGCAGTCTGGCCCTGGCGTGGAGACCCGTCAGGAAAACCCTTTGAAGACGAGCATTGAATTATGGACATTAGCATTCGATGTAGGGCTTGCAGGTTGGCCTCCGTTTCGTGTTACAGGTTTTTTTCTATCTGTTGCTCCTCTGAAGGGTTGAAAGCAGCCTCTTTCTTGACCTACAGAATGAGGTCTATAAAATAGGAGAAGCAAACCTAGAGAGGAAGGCCAGGGTACCACTGCTGTGAAAACTACTGCCATTTGTAACCTGCCTCCTCCAAGTGTTTAACACAGAACACCAAGGCACAGCCTGCATATTAACCACAGCTCTATAACCTGTGCAGGTTTGTCACACTAATAGGTGCGTTATGTTGTGCTGACAGAGGATGGTCAGGACTACCTCCTATTTTTTTTTCTCTGCGATAGATCAATTCTTATTCAAATAAAAATTAATTAAAGTCTGATTTACGAGGTCATAGAATGTGTTGTGTATGCACAATAAACAAACTTCATGATTAGAGCATTTCTTCGAATCAAAAATATGAGAAATGTGACTAAGATACACGTTTAGACCACTCCATGGCTTTATCCCATCACTTGTGTCAAATGTTTCTGGAAAGTGCTTTTCAGACTTCCTTCACTCACTCGGCATTTGAAGGGTGAAATTGCACCCTATTCTGTCAAAGGGAAAGCTTTTGCACTGTGTTACGCTGTGCTAACCCACACATGGCAGTCTCATATAAAAATCCACTTTGCAGTTGACAGCCCCAGCCCATAGTAGCTAACCCACAAATTCACTTTTCTGCTTATGGTTTCTGGACCACCATGAATAAACATGACTGTACTTATTTGTTGATAATTGGCCAATTAATCATAACCACTTCACAAGGTTCTACTTGGAACCATTGTACTAGTTTCTGACTGTATGGGTGGCATATCATTACCTGACACTGCACTGCACAACTGTAGCCAGTGATGCTTGAAAATCTGTGCCCAGAGGCTGCCTGGCATTGTGGAGAAAGCCTCAGTGCCAGTGGCAGAGGTAATGATGTCACCAAGGAGGCGGTTGTCTAACACAGACTGTCATTTCATACCCTCAGAGCATGCATGGGAGCAAGACTTTACCTTTTCTTGCATGCAGTTCCTGTATCCTTTTCAACACATATGCCATTTTCTTTTTTTTTTCCACTATAGGAAACTGTTTAGCTGACGTGTCATTTAGGAAGTATGGCGATCCCATCTGGTTTTGTTGAAATGCAATATGCAAGGCACAGGTGTCTAAATGATTATTGTGATGATTTCATTGGTAAGACTAGGCTCCTTGTTTATGAGAATCCTGCGTGGTCTGTCTGTGCTGTGCATTCGGCTGTGTGTATGAAATCAGAGGCGGACTGAATGAGCAGGCTGAGCTGCCGTTCCCCTCCCCCATCACACTGGGGCCCTTTTTTTTTCGCCAAACACAGTGCTTCGTGACACAGCCAGTTGGGAAGAGGGAGGGGTGTGGGCATAGAAAGTGAATGAAAAGCTGATGGCTAAAATGGCATCTAGTTGAGCTACAAGAAGGCCCAGTGTTTTTGATTCAGGTACAGGAAGGCCCAGTGTTTTTGGTTCAGGTACAAGAAGGCCCAGTGTTTTTGGTTCACGTACAGGAAGGCCCGGTGTTTTTGGTCCAGGTACAGGAAGGCCCAGTGTTTTTGGTTCAGGTACAAGAAGGCCCAGTGTTTTTGGTTCAGCTACAAGAAGGCCCAGTGTTTTTGGTTCAGATACAAGAAGGCTCAGTGTTTTTTGGTTCAGGTACAAGAAGGTCCAGTGTTTTTGGTTCAGATACAAGCAACTCCAATGTTTTTGGTTCAGGTACAAGAGGGTCTAGAGAAAGGTGGAGTGTGTGCTCACCACAAACCCAAGCTCGTGGAATCGCTTGTCCTTCTAAGAAAAATGCAGCGAATGTTGTTGCGCAATTCCATAAACAGGGGAAATAGCAACAGTCACGCGTTATTGGCCTTGGCGGAGGACCACAGTAATTCATTCTGTTTCCCAGAATCACCACAAGCAGTCACACAGTGTCACGCGTCAGTCCTCAGTGAGAATCCCCACAAAGTACGAGAAGACTCATCTAGTGCCGTGTCAATCAATTACTGGAATGCAAAGGACCCCCGGAGGTGGTTGTCCAACCGTTTGCTTTCATCAGAGGGATGATGAAGAAGGGCCTCATTATGCGAAGCTGTATTGCTCGGGGGACAGTCGGTGCCCTCTTTAAAGTGGTATCCTGCAGCCCACACTACTCAACATGTTCGGCTGCAAATTCAACAAACATTACCGTATTTACTTTATAAATGGTAATCAGCCTTCAGCATGCACGCCCCATAGTACACTACCACTACTGCACTGAGCCGCATGTCTAAGACTTTAAGGAAAAGCCACGCAGCTCGTAAGTCATTTTGCCCTCCCGCTGTCTGAATCTGCGCCTGAAACAGCGCAGAGATTTTTATAAGCTTGTGAAAACAGTCAGTTGGGGACAGGATTTGGAAAGGAGTTTTACCGTTGTCACCGCAGTGTGAAATGTGTGTGTAACTCTGAGAAGCTGATGATCCCAGCCTCAGTGTTGGTCTTTAGGATGCAGAGAGCATCAAGCACTGCCTAGTGTGTGTGTGTCTGCTCCTGAGCTCTGGTTCAGTATGTCATTCTGTCTGGAAGCTATCCTGGAGCTGTTTATAAACAGTGTGATGCTCGATCTCCCCAGCTACTTGTGTGTGGACAGCCACAAGAAAGAGCGTTGTCTTCACAAAGTCAGTGGAGACCTCTACAAAGCACCTTCTGGACAAAGCAAATAACTGGGTCATGCAAGTATTATTTTTTAGCAGCTCGTATCAGCGTTAGCATGTTTTTGTTTCCTGTTTTGTTTTGGTCTCAGTGAATGAAACACAGGCATGAGTGGAGGAGAAGGTTCCAAATTTTTCTTACAAAGAAGTGTGAGGCCTGTTTGTGGAACGTGCACAAGACCCTGATCAGAAACCTCCATGTCAATGTCCTTGTCAGGGATAGGATCCAAGACCACCTGGAGACTTTATGCAGAATGTTCTATAGAATCGACTGCAGTTGAAATAACAAAATTGTCACATGTATAAATAGTACTAATATGAAATTAGATATAAAAAAATTAATGAGCATCTTTTTTTGCCTTCCTGACATATCTAAATATACCACAAAGACAGAGGTGATGACAAGGGGATGATACATACTGCATGGTGGAGAGAATGGATGTTGGATGTTGTATACTATGTGTTACAAAGGCTGAGGGGGAAATACTGTATACTCTTTGACACAATGAAATGGAAGTGTTATGTACCTATATTTTATAAAGGGAGATGGAATGAGATGCTATATACACATACTAAACACATAGGGAAGTCGTTTCATTAGACAGTTTCCTCTTTCCCTTAAATGGACTGCTCAGTCAGTGAGTGCATCACATGTTCAGATTATGCTATTTAAAGCAAGTAGGCAGGTGCCCAGGGAATCAGTGTTTGCAAGTCAGAGGGAGAACGGGCAAGAGGAAAGATTTAAGTGACTTTTAACAGGGCATGAGATTTCAGTGTTTTAGAAAGAGCAACCCCGCTGCGGGTTTAATGCATGACAGTGTCGCAGTTGTAGGGAGATGAGCTAACTACCCAAAAAGCATTCAGCTAATCACAGTGCTGTGGATGGAAACTGAGGCGGGTGGGGGCTGATTCGACCTCATGCAGATTGACAGGCTAAAGCCAGCTGACACGCAGCTCAGTGCGAGACTGTCGATAAAACCAAGCTCCCATGCTTCCCCTCACTCTAGTTAGAGTTGGAGCACGCGTATGTTTTTATCAGGCAGAGTGGTAGAATGATGAAAGAGAAGTGTGATCTAAAGCTAAATCATTAAATCTAAACCCTTAAGGTACATTCCCATTTCTTATTTCTGTTAATTGCGTTTATTTAGTTTTCCCTTGAGGATAGAAGTGGGAAAGTTAGAGTCAAAGATTTGTCACGTGACTTGGTTTTTTTGCCAGACTGAGCTCTTGGCTGGAACGTGTGATTTCTGTGCCATTACTAGAACCCAGCTGAAAAAAAAAATGCATAACCTATTTCTGAAGCATTGATCTAAGAGTAACATTATAGCAGTGTAGATATGACTTCATTCTGACCTTTCCCTTGTTTGCTTGAAAATATTCCACAATTATTTTCATATAGCAGTAAATATAAGGGGTTCAGTGGTGCTCTGAGCAAACATGAATTTTTTTGGACTTGAAATCTGCAGGATGGGTCACATCTGGCTGTTTGTCCTACATTAGAACATCAAACATAAGGCAAAGTGAGATGACTCCCATGATTTTTGTCCTTTTTATGGTATAAAAACATCTCTTCTGAGTCTACAGTAACCTTTAAGAATGCAAAATTTAATTATTCTACTGTTGTAAGTCAAACAGGCAGCCTCAGGAGTGATGACACAATGCACCGTTAAGTGGAGTAGTAATGAATGTGAAAGCGAAGGCCACGACTTAATCTGCTGTTTCCCCTTAGTCAAGCCTGTTTACACATTTTTCCTGGAGATTCATTGCAGTACCACATAGCAGAAGATGCGTCTCCTCCTGTTTCACCCAGGATGGGCGATGTGGCGATGGGTGTTGCCCATGGCAGGGTACGGCCGGTCTTCCTTGGCTGGGCTGCTGCTGACACAGGTGTGTGTGCTGTGAGTGACAGTGGAGGAAAGAGCACGATACACTCTGTTCCTCTTTTTATGCAAACAGTCGACCCTTTTGATGACAGACCTCCATACGAGCGAAGGCTAAGCTAAGTTATAATAAAAACATGGGCAGTGGTTGTGATAATTTTATTATTTGTGCTGTTCCTATTGTTACTGTTACTTTTACATATGCTAATATTATCTGAAGCTGCGGTGGATTAGTGTTTTAGAGCTTGAATCTGATTGGTTCCATTACTTAGCAGCCTTGGCCTCAGCAGCACTATAATATAGAAGTCAGGAAATACTTTTTGTCTTTGTATTTATTATGTGCAAAATAGTCCACAGGATAAACCTCAGTGTCAAAAACAGCACTTGTGTGCTCCAAATGGGGCAGTTTGTTATCCCGGACAAGCAGTGCTAGTCATGACAGAGCACCATTTTATGAATTTTTCCAGGCAGAAATCCCCATTGTATGTGTAATGGTCTTTTCACGGTCATTTACGGTGTGAAAGGGTTGCTTCTCTCAGCGCTGAATGGAGAACGTTTACTGCTGGGCAGTCCTCGTGGACCGTTTGGGTCTCCTAGACTTGGTTTCTGAGGAACGAAGACGATGCCTGGGGAATCGGGTCATGGGGATTTTGGGAGTATGAACACAAATTTTTATTTGAGGTGCGCCTGCAATGCAGGGTTACTGTGGGGGGAAGAAAATCTGGGGAAAGACTGAGCTAGGCTGTTTTTAAACACAATTTTGGGGTGTAGCCGTGGCCGTGTGCTGTCTGTTTGCATGAGCCAGCTAAGGGAACTGCAACACGCAAACATTCAGTTTAGCTGAAGCTTGTTGATATCCCAGCACATGTAACGGCAGGGTCCACTGCTGACCAGAGACACTGTGGTCCAGGCCGATGATGCTGGTGCAGGGATATAAACAAAAAGACATATGATGTGCACCCTGCCTGTGACCTTGTTTGCTAATTAACTGTCAGTCCTGCTTTTCCACTTGAGGAAAAGAGCATGTCTCAGATCGCCACGAGGCCTTGTCAGCTTCCCCCCATTTGCACGCACGTGCGTGTCTGAGAGAGTGTGTGCGTGCATGCGTGGACTTATTTACATCTTAGCAGAGACTCTTTGTCATGTGCTTTCTGTTAGTCGCCTGCTTCATGTGATGTTTAGGCAGATTTTTGCTAATTTCGAGGTACAATAACAATGAGGATTAGCAGAAAACAAGCGGCTAGAGATGTCTAAGTATGAATGTGTGTGTCTTCTGTTGAAATACTTTATTTTTTATTGCGTACTTGTATGCCCCTGACACAAAGCGGTCATGCTATGCAAGACATGCCCTTTATCAGAAGCACCAATGACTAATGAAGTCAGAACCAGTGCATTGTCATCACCAACAAACTGCGTTTCAATTACAAAATTATGGATGACGTGGAATCCAGGTTTTGTTCTGTGTAAGAGAAACATTGAATAGAGCACAATTTAATCTGGTGTGTGTTTGCTGCTTATGTGAGTGACGGATGTGTCTGTGAATGTTAGTCATTCTGTGCGTTTACTTAATGAAGCATGAACATTGTCCTAGTAATTTAATTGGCATGAAGGTAAGCACACTTGACGCAAGGGCAAATTTTTCAGGGTTTCATTAGCATGCGCACGCTTTCCAATCAAATTTGGGATTTTGGTTTGCTCAGCGACAATACAGAAATTAAGTAGATTATTTTTGTATTGCTGCATGTTTAAAGGTTGCTGGAGATCCAGCCTGGGATGACAGACGTTAGTGTTAGGTGATAGATTCGCGGACAGTCTCACAGGGGGCTGAACCATCTGTCCATTAGTTTTCTTTTTCCGCCTGGCTGATCTAAAACATGGTGTGCGGAGTATTTTCAGAGCCTAATATGTTCTTCTCATGGGAGGTGAGGAGCATCTCTCATGGTGAAGGCACCTTAACTTTTCTCTGGTTCCTGCATCCGGTACCTGTCAGCCAGTTTGGTGCAAAGGGTGTGGAGGCCAGGCCAGGTCTACAGAACCGGGTCAGGGTGACAAGCATTCAGGAGGAACAAAATGGTGACGGAGGGTGACAGCACCCTCAGGACCGTCCTTAAGAATGAGCGGACAGCATATGTGACACACAAACTGCAGTCCTTGGCTTTCTCTACAGATGCAGAGAGTTTGGAGCTGAAGAGATTGTGCAGTTTGTTCAGAATAGCTGACTGGTTAATGGGGGGGGATACTTTAGGGAAAGAACTATAAATAAGACCCAAACAATAGAGGGGACAGCAGAGGTAAAACAAGGAGAAAAGCTCATGATCAGACCCTCTCAGATAAACAGAATTACATCATTACATAAGTCAGTTTTGCATGTGTGTGTGCACAAACGTGCAGTCACATACAAGAACCACACATATGTAAACACTGTGTCATGCACACACAGACGCACAAACATATGCAGATGTTTAAGCATGCACAAGCATGCGTGCGTACAATCAAACAAGCACAGAGCCACAAACAAACTGTCCATTTAGGGACATCATCCTTCTTGAAATCATTGACTAGCTGTACATTTTTACAGTGGGAATGGGACGGTTAGGGAATTTGCATCTAGAATGTGTCCCATCCTAACTGATTTGTTTTCCCCAATTACTTCGCACATTGTTAATAGCCAGGGAATAAAGCAGAGGGTGAATGTTGAGGGCTGTATTAATTTGACTGCAGTGCTGAAGGCAGGTCCCAGTGTGAGGGCTCCCAGGAGTGGGGGTGTTACACGAGCATGGCCGCCCTAGCAGATGTGGGGTCACTGGAGCGGTGTTCAAACAGCACCACATCCGTTTTCTGTGCTGGCGATGCAGGGCGTAACCCAGCCCCCAAGACAGGAGAGCAGGATGAGGCATCGAGCCGCCGCCGCCGCGTCTCCCGCAGTTCGTACTGCGTGCTTCAGCAGTGCTCCCTGCACAGCAACGGAGGACCGCCCTGAGCACTGCGGCACGGCGCTGCTGCATGACAGCCACAAGAAAGGATGTGGCAGCGTGCTCCACGCGTGGGCGTGCGTGTGCATGCCTCTCAGCACCACTGTTTTATAACATGTTACACTTCACTGCTACCTCCTCACATACGCTTTGTGTTTGCGTCATGTTTGAACTTTGCAAACAAAAGCGGATGACCTTGAACCCGGAGCTCACCCCACTCCTGCTTAACTGTGCGCCGGATGGTATCTCATTGTTATCAATGTTGGGCAAAGTGCTGAGTCAGAGGGCTGTGGTGTCCAAACTGATACCACTAGCAGAAGACACTGACGGATGACAAGGAACCTTAAACGGGCCCCGCTCGGTCCCCTCAGCTCTCGGTGTTCAACGCACTTGGCAACTGCAAACGCAGCACCTCACGTAGACCTCTGTTGTTTTGGGAATTTTGAGCAGAATGGAATGGCTTTGTTTAAATGGTTTCAAAGCCAGTGGGTAAAGCACAACCATCCCATTATTTTCATTTACCTATAATCAAATAAATGGCTGCCAAACCACATCCTCAGAACAAATTGCAGCAGCAGGGTTTTATATTCATGTTTCCTAATAAATGGACTTACTGTTTTATGATAAGTTATTTTATGATTTAAATTTAACCAAAAATGTGGTAATAATGCTTTGCACAATGAAATCAGTGTGCATTTACATAATGAGATTAGTGACAGTTTTTTTTTTTTTAATAAACGGTGGTGGGTGTATATTAATTAAAATGGCGGCTGTCGGCCACATTTTACTTTTGGCTGTCTTTGGACGTCTGGGTTATTAGACACCATGAAATTCAATAAACTACATCCATTATAGGGACAGTTTTTGTTAAGCGTATGTAATCTCAGAGCATTCAACTTGTTTTGTTTCGCGCTGATTGCAATTAGACCTAGACAATCAAGTGACATTTGAACAAACAGACACACACATTCAAACAGGCAGATGCGCCTTCACACACACAGAAGGCTCTAGCGCTTTGTTAATCGTTCGTGCAAATGAGAATTTTGTACATTGCAGTTCTCACAAACGAAGTGTCTGTAATCTTTAAAATGGGTTGCGTGCTGCATTAAGGAAGCCGAGGAGTGAGGTCTTCAAGCCAGAATGCCCTTGGCACATAGCTAATGCATGCCCTTTGCTCTGATTCCTGTGTGTGATTGGGAGCTGTCATCTCCATCCAGAGTCGAGGCTGTCGGAGGTTTTAAAAGCCTGATCCGCCCCCCTCCCCTTCAGCAGAGAGGGAGTGCTCCCCTGGGAGTGTGTTTTTGATGCCAGTGGTTTAGCTTTTTTGCCATTGCCTTTAGAGATTGCGCCCTTTCCCTAACGACCACTGCTATGAGCCTGTTTAACTGTAACTTCAGGATTTAGTCAGTGGGTCCAGAATGACTAAGAATGTTTGCATGATTGTGTCTACAGAAAGGTAAGAAGCCATCTTTAATCTTATTAGGCTTTTAATGAATGTAAATTTAAAACAGAATATTAATGAGTTGTTTTTGATATTTAAAACTGCAATGATACAAATTAGTTTGGTTAGCGAGGCAGACATAGGTAGCATTTGAAGCTTATGAGAGGATCTTGTGTCAGATGAACACCAGTTAAATACAGTGCAATTCAATAAAAAAAAGGTTTATCTGAAGGGAGCCATGTCCTCTGTGGGTTCACATCTGGAGATGTCTTAATATCAAATATTGTACTTGAGCTAATTTTGCATCTTCCATAATATTTACTGTAGTGATCCAATCATCTTCTGTGTACCCTGGGTAGAAAACATGCAACGTTTACAAAAAGGATCACATGCGGTTTGAATGAAAACGATTACTGTAGTGTTAATTCCAAGATAATGTTCCTGGTGAGAGTTTATTTGAGATTATGTTAATCAGAAAATTGGCTCATATAGCTAGTGTCGTGCAAACCTTTGCTGATTTCACTGTATGTATTTTAATAAAATTACTCTGCTGGTTAACTGGACATATACGTTTAGTTACACCCTTTGCGTTTTATTGGAACAGTGCTGTTTTATTCTGGCTCAGAGACCTTACCTGAGGTGTATGCTGTTGTGTGAAGACTTCATTCATGTATTTTCATATATTAAAGTATAACTGGCACAATTGTGTTGTGTGGTCATAGAAATTATTCTCTTGTAAAGTAGGAATAATCATAATGATGAACTATTGACTTGGTTGATGTAGGATCTATAAAATATGCTGCTAGTTTTTTTGATATGAGAAAATAGCCCGGTTGCAAAGGGATGATTCAGATAGTGACTGTCAAACACGGACGCTGGTGGACGTGTGATTGTTGAGTAGTGATGAGTGTGGTCTGTAGCTCGGAGACAGAACATGGTGAGACAGGAAAAGAGCCGAAAGGGGCATAATGACCTGGAGATGAGATTTAACAAGCTGTTAGGTTTCTCAACCACTTGTTTTAAGGGCTGGAACTCTGTGTGTTTCCTTGACAAACTGAATCAATTGGTCGCATTGCTCTCTGTAAGAATTCTGGGATTATACAGCACCTTTTAAACTGAGATGACTGCTTTATAGCATGTGTAACCATCTTTTGTATAATGTGTGTTCATGACTTGATAGTTTTCTTGTTTTTGTCATGACAAAGTGAATAACTAAGATTTGTATGAATGAGTTGATGGTAGTGTTGCATATTGCGATAGAATAATACTTTATGTGGGACAGTCTTTTATGTGGCAGTCTGACATATGATTTAATGGAAATTATTGTTACTTTTTAGCAGTCTTGTACTTGTTATTTCTATCATTTGTTCAGGAAATTTATATGCATGCAAAACCTAGTATTTTATTTATAAAATAACATTTATAATGAGCATGGTAATGTTAGAAGTTCTCTGTGAAACATGAATACTAGGAAAGTTTTGTAAAGTGATTCCTTTGTCCAGCTCTTTAATGGACATGTTAGCAGTATGGGTAATTGGACCATCTGCTTCCGTTGAGTTCTCCGTCTGTTTACTCCATGGTCAGAATGGGGAACGAGAGCATGTCTGACCTTTATGTGTTGAGTTACTCAGAATGATTGGACCATAAAATATTGAAGTCCACAGGAAGATTGGCTAAATTGCTTTTTATCAGAGTGCAATAAACTGTAGGTCAAAGACGGGCTGTAGCCATGAATGTGAAATATACTCTGGTCACGCTAGAAGAGCTGTTTGGTTGAGATTTTAAAACGAGTTTTTAAATACATTTGTTGACGTCGTATGTAAAGGCATTTTGAATTTGAAGTTTTCATGTTCTTTGTAAGTTGGTTGTGTCGCAATACTTGTACTCAGTGACATGTTAGACGTGAATGTGAGGAAATAGCTGCAAACTCACTCTGCAGAATAGTGTTCATGGATGTCATGTCAAATTATAGACCAGGGCAGGACGGGCACCTGCCAGACAGGCTGGACCCTCAGGTAGATCTTATCTCCTTTTGTTGTGACATTGGACTGCTGTATCTCAGCTCTAATTGAGCCAGATAAGGAAATTGCCATGTTAGTGAGCCTGTTAGTGGATTTGGTAATTCCACTGGGAAAGTCACATCTTGACTGGCAGGCAGCTAATGACCAGCTGTTTTCCTGTTAGGAATAAACAAGGAACAATAAATTATTGTATGACATTTGAAAATGTGCTGCAATTTTATCACGTTTTAATCCTCATATAAACCCATTTCTTTTTGTTGCAAAATAAACATAACTGGTGTTGAAAAGTATACAGAAAGAACCACACTTCTTGAGAAACAGTCATTCCAACTCATAAGAGATATAAATCATACAGTTATATAACATGCACAACTTAGCTGTACTTCCTATTTTCAGCAGAAAGTCCTCTGACTTTTGGTCAAGAGTAAAATAGGGTAATAGACAACACAGAAAGGAATCCTCCTCATCTTTGCTCCGTGCCCCTTTGGGCTTTGTGCTGCCCATTCCCTTCCCGATATTACACATGATTAACTCATCATTAACTCATCAAGGTAGAGAGCACATGTAGCCCATGTTACTGAACTTTCTGTGTAACCACAGCTTTGGGATTCAGTTGCTTACAGTACTGAAAAGCAAACACGGTCATTCCCGAGTGTTATCTAAATAAGTGAATTGCTTTGCAGCTGTAACGCTATGCAAGAAGGCCCCTTGCTAATGGTGCGTTCAAACATATTTATTATGTTGATTTGCGAGACCGAGTCAGATGAAATTAAGACCCAATGGATCAAAGACCTCCCAAAAGTGATATTCCAGATTGACATTCTTATTCGTCCTCCACGACCGTGAAAGGCTGTGTAAAAATGCCACTGCTCTTTTTCAAGGACGTTGCTAGGATACCAGCAACGTGAAGCTGAAGCACTCCCTGTGTCTCTCCCCAGCTGCAAATCTCAGATGATAGTTTTCTGGGTGAGCAAACGGCCGTTGGTGGCACGTTAGCCATTGTGTCAGCAGCTGGATGGAGGTTCACTTACCTAGGAGAGCTATTTGGCAGCCGCTGCTAGAGAAGATAAGGCACATTCACGAACCTCTTCTTCCTCTTTCAGCTGCTCCCTTTAGGGGTCGCCACAGTGGATCATCCTTCTCTAAGCCAACATCCTTCTCTATGCCAACAAGGCACATTCATGAACATCAAGCTTAAATAACACCAGTGTTTGGGATCTGATTGGAGTAACAGCCTCATACCTTTTTACGTATGTTTTAGTTAGTAAATTAAAACTGCACCAAAATGTAAAAATACATTGTCATTGTGAGGTTCACTTGTTTGTCATGCAGTAGGGCTCAGCCAACTTTACTGGATCATTAAGTTATGTAGCTGTGTATACAACCTCTGATTTTCCTCCAAGGCTGTCAGATAATGGAGTTTTTCAGTAGTTGAGGATCACTGAAAGAACTGGGGTAGATGAGACCCATGCTGGAGTGTGTGCAAATGGAAGTAGAACACCTGAGAGACATTCTCACATGATAGAGGTATTTACCAGCATGCTGTTGTGTTTATGGAAGAATCGCCTTTGTTCTCTGATCATCCGCACTGCCAAATGCAATGGCCTGCGGTCCCATCACTGTTCTACTCAGCGAGCGCCGGCCAGTAACCCCAGTGGTCTTTGCCTTCTTAGATAGCTTCACTTGTCAATCATTTATATCAACCAAGAAAGACAGGCAATTATCGTTTGCACTGGTTTGGGAGAGCGGATGCTTAGAGGGGCTGAGCTGTTTGGTTCAATCCCATGATTTGCTTGATTTCACTGTTTTTCAGGAGCTACATAACTGCTTCTGTGTTTGTCACGTTTGCATTTTTCTTCCTGCTTGCTTAGTACTACAGTGTGTATATCAAGATGGCTTCTATAACATATGTCCTGACCACAAGTTCTTCAAGACCCAATACAAAAGCACCACAATTTTTCTAACAATTTTAAATGTCAAAGTTCAGGAAATTATTGGTAATTTAAATCTGTTCCTTATTGCTTTTATATAGTTCTGGGATGCTGCATTTGCAGCCAGACCACAGCTTGAAAGATCATCCAGGACTATAAAGAGAATGTTCATTATTTCAAGAGCAGAACTGCAGCCACAGCAATTGCCTTCAGCACGTCTGTCTGAGTGACTTTCTTGTAGCCAAAGGAGATGTTCCAGGCATCTTGAGGTGATTTTAAACTCACTCCCTTTACGCACTTCTTCTGTCTTACAGGACACCAATCCCCCCCAACTAATGTCGCCTCGTTCATTTAGCGCGGCTCCCTGTTTCGTTTGGAGGAGGACCATGCAGCTGGCAGTTCCCCTCCTGCTCTTCCTCGCCCTGGCCGTGTCTTCCTCTGGTGAGTGTAATTTAGCATCATCCTTAGTAGCGAAGCCTCCTGGGTCTGCTCTCTGGCCTCCCACCCTAATTGCATGAGAAGCACCATGTCTTTGTCTCTGATTAATCAGTGAAGAGAATTCCAGCCGACTTGGCAAAGGCAGCTGTGTTTCCTCTCACAGATGAGTAGGTTGCCGACATGTCAGAAAACAATAATCACATAAGCTGAAGACTAGTAAAAATGTAGGGATGAAGGCCACCCGCCCTTCTCTGGTCCTGTTTACAGTATACGGTGTTTCAGCAAGGTTCTCATAATAGTGATGTACAATAGTGATGTCCAGTTGTACTTGTGATTTTATATTTAGCAGTGTAACAGGGAACAGCAGGACATTAATCATGGTACCAGTTTGGGTTACATTAATGTGCCCAAAAGCAGTTTGTGCCTTTCTGCTGTTCTGGTGGAACAGGAACTGGAACATACATAAACAGGGCATTGTCCTGAACAGGACAGTGGCTTGCTCTCACACTGACAGCTAATTATTGCCCAATTAACTTGTTCCCACAGGAAGCTGAAGTGTTTTCCTTTGCTTCTTCCCTTTCAGCAACATCACTGCATACTGAAACATCCCAGGCGGCTGAAGGTAACCACCAAGTTCCTGTCATCTGGTTGCTGGTGTTCTCTGGAAACATGCATGCCAATATGAAATTACATTAATACAGAAGAATAATCCACTTTGTTTAATGAATATCTTGTGCTTGCCAATGCATTTATTTCAAAGGGTCTACTTAATCTCAAGGAGACCATTGTCATTTAAAACCTGTGTGAATTTTATAATAAATTAATTAAAAGCAAAAAGGACTTTCATGTCAAAATCATATTAATAAGGACACTGCTTCAGGCAGAAAGAGTCAGTGGGGACACCAAACCAGGAGGCATTTTCAGGGAGAAGCATATTGAAATATATCTGATTTGTAGGACAAATAGGATTTTAATGAATTCGTCACTGAAAGACTGAGAGTACAACAAGAAGTATAACAGATTTTTATGCGCAAATTAACTGCTGATATTGACTTCATTACCAGTGATGCAGTGGGAAGATAAGATGCACCTAATCTGGCATCTGTGATACTTTGGACATTTGATTAAATGCTGCTCCTGTATCACTTTCATTTTCAGTTGTCTCTCTCAGCAGACAAATGTGAATATCGACTGCAGTTATCTATGTATCTAGGAGAACGTAAATATTAAGTTCCAGTTCTTTGCTGTTCTCCAGTCGTCTCTGCCAATGGAGCCACATGGATCCAGGCTGCCAGTCACCCACTGGTTTCCAGTTATTCCTGCCAGTAGAGCTGCACGAATAATGAGTGCCAATTTTTTACTGATTTCCAGGAATGGCTTTTAGAATAAATACAGGAATACTGACCACTCGTTCCTTAGAATTACATGAATACTTAACGAGATTCCTTGCTGGTTTCCAGCTTTCTCTACCAGTATAATTGCTTGAATACTGACGGCCAGATTTTTTGTTGGTTCTGTTACCCCTGAGCTGCACACCTGTGAAGGTTGTGCCTGTATGCCCAGCCACCAGGAAAATAGAGCCATCTTCTTAATCATCATACTCATTTGTGAAAGATTAATTGCAGACAATGTTCTGTCATTAATAATGCATGTATATCTGTGTTTCAGACCATATGAGACCTGCGGTCTTTCCAAACTGTAGTCAGTTTACAAACTACAGTAGTAGGTTAACCTATAGTCATTAGTTTCCTAAGCTTCTACTGAACTCCTGAGAACTGTAAGTGTTCCCTTAAGGCACACATAAACAGTCTTCCTGTTCTGATGTTTTAATGCTTAGGCTACAAGTTTAGCGCCTTTTCACTTCATCAGATTTTCTTGTCAGTTTTGCTCATTTCACAATTTTTTGTGGTACAAATTCATGGCAAAGCCACTTACTGTCTCAGAATTTTTAGGCAATACATGCTATGTTAAATGATTTATTAAGTCTTTGGTCAACCACATTAAAATTACTTTATCCTGTTTTTCTGTCTGAACATTTAAATTATTCTTGTCACATGGTGTGTTTTGGATGAAAAAATTCATTTTTAATTATGATTAAATAAGGTGCTTTATTAAATAATCTGATCTGGCACCTTACAGGTGAATCCACTTTCCCTGAACAATTCTATCAGGTTAGCTGCTGTTTGCGGTTGAGCCTTTTGCATTGAATACACTTTGTGTTTATATTATGAGGAGACGCTGAACCAAAGACAGCCTTAGTTAAAGTGAACGTCCCTGGGGAAGGGACATCACCATGACACCTGGAGGATGGCTGCAGTCCCGCTTTTCCCACAGGCAACCTGTCTTTCCCAAAGCCCATCTGACAGTGTGTTTGACATTCTACACCTAGTGCAGCCCATGTTGTGTGGAATTCTGGGATGCTGGCAGAGAAGTGGGCAGTTTGCCGTAGTGTCCCTCCCTCACCCCAAACATTTGTCGCTGGATACTATGTGCATAGTACTAAGATACTACATGCCTCTTAACGAAGACAGAATGCTATTGCAGTCTACTTCCTGGTGTACCACACAGGGGTCTTATGAGTGTAACCATGGCTACCTGTACTATAGCCATGGCAGCAGGCCAGTTATATGTTGCCCTGGACAAATTCAGCCGCACATTTCGAATGACACGATTTTATTCATTTGTAATTAACGTATGCTGAAGTTTAATGTATGTTGTTAGCAGATGTAAAATCATGCTTAATTTTGTATATGAAGATTCAGCATGTGATGTAGGGACAATGGCTTTTTAGACACAATCTGCACAACCATCAGACAAGCACAGTCTTTGAGTAGTCCTACATTTATCTTCATTTGATATGCACAGATTTGTGCTCCATGTTGGTGTATTTAATACAAAACAATAAATGCTAGTCTGTACAACAGAAAATAATGTGATTGTGTCATGACCCTGGTCCTGCCCTGTCTGGTTCGTGCGTAATTTACATTGTGTCTAGTTTCCCTGTGATCTCTAGGTGTCTTGTCTGGTCTAGTTTTCATTGCTATCCTCTTTAGACTCCTCCAGTTCTATGCCTGTTCTCCCTTCCATAGTATTAGTGTTTGTACAAGGCTTTAGTTTCTTTCCTCTCTCTATATAAGGTATTTTCTCTTCTCCCTTGCTGGTTGTTGGATTCCTGTAGATCGTGCATAGTTTGTGTTGGTTATTTTTGTGGTTCCCATTCCTTAACCATCTCTTTTTCCCCCGATCTTAGTTTTGTTGTTCCTATGCTTGTGTAATTTCCTGTTCCTGTTTGGTTTACTTTATTAAATTCCTAATCTGCACCTAGACTCTCTCATCCCTGTTCTTGACTCATTCAGGCATGACCGATTGGTTAACACTGTTGCAAAAAACAGATAATGAACACAACCTTTCCTGCTAAATGTACAGGTAGAATTAACCAGCAATCTGGCCAGTTAATGATGACTGGATAACAGAGACTCAAATCTAGTACAAAACACATCACTTTCCAATTATAGATTCAGACAAGGCAGATACAGCCTGTGATTTGTCACATCACAGCATTGAAAGGAACTCTTTGACAGTGAGAGCTACTTAAATGCTGGATCTAGTATGTGTGCTGTGGACAATGGTGTCTTTTTAGTTGTAAAAGCACTCTACTGTCTGTGCTGGGTTGGCTTTTCTCAGTTAAGCATGACCCGTCTAGCCATGGGTTCCTGCTCAGAAGGGGCCTTGGCAGTGCCTGCCCCATGTCTTCTCTCAGCTTTGGGCCCAGTTATGTCGTGCATCTGGCCCTGTATGCCATCTGTCACAATCCAATCTCTGTCTTTAAGTCCTCTGAGAAGCATTCTATTTTACTCTGTGCTTTGGATCTTTTTCTTTGATTCTCTCAGCTGAGGCGTAGTCAGCCTGGGCTCGTGTCACTTTCAAGGCTGTTCTTGAAGGATAGACTAGCATGGCTCTTATCGTTTCCTGTGATTCATATTGTCTGTCAAGAGGTGTGGAGATGTCGGGATGGGATTGGAGATGTCGGGATGGGATTGTCTGTGGCGCATCCAAAAGTGAAAGCCTCAACTTGCCACTTGAGGAAACTGTTGACACTCTTTAGGGTTATTTCCAGCAGCTTTGACGTCAGACGTTACTTGAAGACCATGTTTCTTGAAAGTTAAATAGAACTCCAGACGTTCTTGATGTTATGTATATGCATTTACAGACACCTTGAAAGTTACATGGTTATGTGTCCTATAAACAGTTCCATTTTTAATGTGTTGATGGTAAAGTGGGTACAGTAACATATTTTATAGATTATTATGTGAGCATGATGCTAATTGTGCAGGTAATCTAGACATAATTCCACATGTAGTTCACTAAAACTATTATATATATATATATATATATATATATGTCCTCTGAGAAATTGTCACAATTATACCTAACTGAAAACAGATGTTTGAAAAGGGGGTTTGTGTCTGCGGGAAGTAAAAAACAATGTAAACAAACTGAACAGAAGAACACTGACCTTTCCATTTTCATCTTTAATGGAAGATTTTTCCGATAATGAATAAATAACTTTTAAATATTCCACTCAGATGCCCACTAATGGATACTTACATTTAAGTCATACATTTTAAATTTCAGACTGTTTTCCCTTTGATTTAATAAAAGTATGTTCTGGTCTACCCAAGTATGGGGTTTAAATATGTTATAGTTTGAACTTATGTTGTTAACTAATCAATACAGCAGACAGTGGAGAATGCTTAGATTACATATATGATAATTGTTTACTCTGAGTTTTCTCTGTTACACAGGCGATTTTGTGCATGTATTCGTTCAAATCGCAAAGAACTTACTATTATGTTAACGTTTATAAAGGTTGAACGGCCAGTAATTTTTTGTTATCAGTTAAGTGTCACTGAACTACACATCTGTGCAAATAAACAGTAATGCAGTGTTCCCGACCGGAGGGTCACGGTCCAAAGGTGGGTCGCGAGTACATACTGAATTGATTCATATTCATAATGAATATGAATTGCGATCATGTAACATTTGTCGGAAAAGAAAATGGAAAAAAAAACACACGAAATATAGAAGTATAGTATATTACGGTGCTTTTATTTTGAAGCACTGTTTCCAGTTGTAGCGGCTAATGGACAGCTGCCTGACAGCGAATGCTACCCCTTAGCGGTCTTCTAAAATTTCCACAACATTTCTGCTGTCGTCCGATTTTTTAATGTGATATTTCCGGCTAACAATAACATTGAATTCTGTGGAAAAAAAACAAACCAACAACAACAATCTAGGCACCAGAAACTACTCAATATATCATAAAAAATGTGTCTATATACACATTATACAACTGACAACGACACGGTATGTGAAAATTGATTGATTATTGATGCAACGTTTGTGTGGACCTTGCACTAATGACTAAGTAGAAATATGGACCCTGAAGTTGGACAAGTTGGGCAGCACTACTCTAATGAGAACTTTGTAATAGTGCTGTCTGCTTCTGTGGGCAGATGTACACAGTGTTTCATATAGTCTGTGTCAGATGCCTTTGACAGCCTTGGTACTTATGGCCCAGTGCATGACTATGCATATATAGTATGGTATAAAATGCATAGATCCATGTATGTGTATTTTACAGAGAATAATAGCTGTGTTGTGTCCATGCAGATGACGCTACTGGTTATGGTCCTGTGTTTGAGGAGCAGCCAGCAGACACCATCTACCCTGAGGAGTCACTAGAGGAGATAATCACAATGAACTGCCGGGCGCGAGGGAACCCGCCGCCTACCTACAAGTAAACACATCTCAGTGTGTGAACCCTCTTACCCCCAGGCACCTTAGCTTGGTCTGGATCTGTGTGTGTGTGCGTGTGTGTGTGTGTGTGTGTGTGTGTGTGTGTGTGTGTGTGTGTGTGTGTGTGTGTGTGAGACTTTGCAGACCTTTTCCTATTTGTTTTTTTACTACATATAAGTGAAGAGCTCAGTCCTTATTCAGCATCTACTATGTGCCTTTTACTTGTCTCTTATCTTCCCTGAATGGAGCATCTCTTATTACCCCCCCAGCAGCCATCTGCAAGCTCTGTTGAGCTCTGTTTGCCCTGATACCTTTTTCCATTGTGCCAGTATCCTTATGAAATCACTCACCGTGTTCATCATATCTTGAAAACTACAGTCAGCTGACAATTTTAAGCATCACTTTCATTTTCAGCAACCCAAAATTATCCAAGTTGGACTATTTTTGTTTCAGAACCATTTTAGCTGTGGACCAGTGGTATGTCTTTATTGTAGCATGTCAACCCACCATGTTTATGCAGATTTAGAAGAACAATTAACAACCAAATTAAGTGTACAACTCCTCAAACAGCACTTTACAGGACCCTTCCCCAAACACCGTTACTTAGCCATTGCTCCAGTTTCATGTCGCTGGACTCTTTACAGTCCTGTTCTTGGTCTAGTGCCTGATGTGGACTGGGTAGAGCAGTGATTCCCAGCCACTGTGCCGCGGCACATTTGTGTGCATGACAGATCATCAGGTGTACCGTGGGAAATTATCCAATCCAAATATCCATTAAATCAGATCATTATATTTCATTATATATACTTTTTGTGACGTTTTTGTTTGGTGGTGTGCCGTGGGATTTTTCTAATGCAAAATATGTGCCGTGGCTCAAGAAAGGTTGGGAAACACTGGGGTAGAGCTTGTGACAGACTTGGGTCCTAGCCGAATCCTTCCACAACACTGGCATCTCTGTCAGGGTCTTCCAGCTGACCTCGTTGTGCTCCCTGAACATGCTCCCTGTTCCAGGCATTCGTGTTTATTGTTTCCTGCAAGACAGTTGCTCCTTGAGACCTTCTCCTTGGCTTCCATGTCCAAGTTGGTGGGTGGGGGTGGGGGTCGGGGTGGGCAGGAAAAATCCTTTCTGTGAATGTAAATAGAGAACAAAAAGAGGTAGGCTTCTGGCCCAGACATTTCACCTCTCAAGATTTTGGATGTGGTTCAGGGATAGACATAAAAAAACAGATCAGCTTAAGCCAGCTAGCATTTGCTATTCTGTATTGACACTTCCAAATGCATAACAACTTGTACAGCAGTAAATTCAAGCACAAAACGTGGACATACATTATAATAATTTGACAGTTAGTATGACCTTTAAACATTACCAATATTCTCCCATTCAAGGTGAAGCATATTTTGTTAGTTTGGCCTCTGATTGGCCTAATGGGGTCACATGTTTGTGATGTCAGATGGCATCTAAATGGCTGGGAACTCAAGCTGCAGGAGGACACGCACTATAGCCTGGTGGACGGGAACCTTCAAATCCATCAACCGGACAGAAATCGGCACGTGGGGAATTACGAGTGTGTGGCCCAGAACAAATACGGCACCATCATCAGCAAGGAAGCTACCATAAAGTTTGGATGTGAGTGAGACAGCCCTCCCCCATCTTATGCTCACTGTATCGCCACACACTCCATCTTTGCACGTTGAGTGCCACATCGGCAAGAAGTGGCATTCTGTCATTTCCTTAAAAGGAAAACTGAGCCTGCAGTGTTCTGTTGTGTTACAGTGGCTCCGCTCAACGGGTCTCAAGGCGCTGTGGTGTTCTGCTGAACTAGAAATTTCCTCCGATTGGCTATTGCATTATCTGACCTTCAGTGGACGTGAGCCGCAGCATTACTGTAGGAGAAATGATGATATGTTAGCCCAGAATGCACTGCAGGCATCAAGTTCAGTGGCCAGAGGTGCTGTTACAAGAGTTTCTGTCAAAACCAGATGCTTTTATAATCTCTGAATGAGGATTAAGTAATATTATTTGATTTCTCTCCAGATCTGGATCCATTTTCTACAGAGGAGCGGGAGGTGGTGCGTGTGAGAGAGGGCCAAGGGGCCGTCCTTCTGTGTGCTCCGCCTCCACATTATCCCGGTATCCAATGAAAGTGATCTGAAATGTTGACTTCCTATGGTGGTTTTGGATGGTGTGTGATGCTATATTTAACTTGTAATATCAGGAAACGGAATGTAATTATATTTCTGGTGTACAGTTTATGACTTCCTGTCATCTGTACATCATCCTTGTTCTGACAACTTGTCTGCCATCTTTCATTACTCACAAGGACAGCAGCAGGCATTAGATGCTTGAACAGATTATTATGTGGGACAGCTCCATTTGCACTTTTACTCAGTTGCTTATAGAAATAAGGCAAACCTCTGACTGATACTCTGTGGGCTGTGTGCCACAAGCTGACCTTTGTCCCCAGGGGGGCAGGCAGATGTTACACCTTCTTCTTGAGAAAAATGAGTCCACTGACACACGTTCCTCCTCCTTTCCAGAAGAGCTGTCTTTCCGCTGGATGCTGAATGAGTTTCCCATCTTCATCCCGCTGGACCATCGCAGGTTCGTGTCCCAAACCACGGGGAACCTCTACATCTCGAAAGTGGACGCCAGCGACTCGGGGAACTACTCCTGCTTCGTGTCCAGTTCATCCATCGCTAAAAGTGTCTTCAGCAAATTCATTCCGCTGGTTCCCAGCTCAGAGCGTATGTGTTACTTTCCCATTCTGCCTTCTATTAGCAGTATGACCTGCATCATCACGTACTTCTGCTGGTCACGCACAGAGACAAACACCAATATGCACAAGTTCCCAAGAGGAAAAGTGAAAGAAGGGTTATGGATTTTAATGTCAACGGCCAAGTCCTTATGGCAAAAATCGCTTGTGACATCGAGTGATGTCTCATATAAACATCAGCTGATTTGCATGCCCAGAAGCAGAATAAATTTACAAGACTGAAATTATTCTAGAAAAAAAGAGTGCCTTTGGAGGAACAGCAGGCGTTTTGGAAGTGAGACATTTCCCGGTATTTGGGAAAACAAACATTTGGTCTGTTTCTTTGCTGGCAAAGAAGGAAAGAATGGCAAAAGAAAGAAAGAGGAGGCTGAGAGAGGCAAAGCTGTTTGAGATTATATGAGTCCCTTAGTTGCTTTTAGGGAGCATGGCCAGCTTTCTGTTGGATTTTGGGTTTTGTTTGGACAGCAGTTTTAACGGCCCAGAGCTGTAAATGATCTGGGGCCATTCAACACACATAGCAAGAGGCGCGTACCCTTGTCCGAGGTGTGCGATCCTGATATCCACGTCACGATGTCCTCAGCTTGTAACTTTAGTTATTCTGAAAATGGAAATTTCGAAGACATGATCTCAAATCAGGGATTGGTATTGGTTTGCAGGCCAGCCAGGCAGGCTTTACAATGCCAATGCTAACCCTAATCAACCACAAGCTAACTTAGTTAATTTAACATGATAATCAGTGCAGATGGCCACTTAGCTAGAGGTCAAGCCAAAACGATTGGAGTGTTACAGTGACAATTTAGGCACCGCTATGCTTGTGTCAGACAGATGTCCTCAAACACCCTCCAGTTTATATTTTTAATCTACATTTTTCTCTGTTGAAAATTCCCTGCTGTGGTGATGTCTGCCATTCAGTCAGAACTTTGACTTGCTTTCTTCTCTGATTTCCAGGGTCAGTGAAAAAGTATGCAGCAGATATTAAAGTCAAATTTCCAGACACCCATGCCTTGAAGGGGCAACATGTCACACTGGAGTGCTTTGCATTGGGAAAGTAAGTTGGATTACCCTTAATTTAATAAGTATAAAGTTTTGAGTTTTCTCACTGTTGTTTTTGTTATTGCTTACACAGGGGAGCATTTGGCAGGGTGTTCAGGGAAATGTTCTCAGTGCAATAGCTGTGGAACTTTTATAGTCTCATTAAACATGATTAGCATTCTCAAATATATTTTAGATGCTATTAAAGTATTTAAAGAAAAGTACATGCAAGTGACAGCCCAGCACATGTGGGCATTGACTATGGCTTGTCCAGCCCCATCCCAGAGATCCGCTGGAAACGGGTAGACAAGGAGATGTCCCACAACCTGGAGACCAGCATGGCAGGTGCCCTTCTGCACCTGCCCAACGTGCAGGTGACCGACGAGGGTATCTACGAGTGTGAGGCTCTCAACTCCAAGGGGAAGGACCATCACATGGCCAGGCTCCACGTGGATGGTACGTCTCACAGAACACCGTAAGGTCTCTGCTCCGGAGGCAGCATTAGAGCAGCGTTGGGAAGCGTGAGGGCAGCGTCAGAGCAGCCGGTACAGAAGCAGATGGGACAGGAAGCACAGTTGCTCACCTGAATATTGTCACTCTGATGAAACAACCCCAAGTGTATGTGTGGACAGTGTGCAAGGGGTTCCTGTGTGTAATCACACAGATTAGCTTCTATACACATGGACTCAAAACCGTAAAGATGTTTGTTAATGTCATTGGAGAGGCTTCGTGACATGCTTTAAGAAACTTCAGCTGTTCGTGTCCACGGTCCCGTGTGAAGCACATTAAGCTCATCTGTATAAAGGTGTCAAGAAAGGTGTTAAAATTTGGGCAAGTGACAAAATGTGCATGTAGTTTGCTCTGGTTTATTGCTGCTGAGAAGCTTGTGTCATCATCCTCCGTGTACATGTCAGATTCATCTGAAGATGAGCATTTAAGTCGTTCACGCAGACAGTTGAAGAGTGTCCTTGGGTTTGTGGTGACGTTCTGTGTTCTGACTCGCTTTCATTCCCAGTCTTCCCGGAGTGGGAGGAGCACATCACTGACATGGAGAGGGACATCGACAGTGAGCTGACGATGAAGTGTGTCGCCAGCGGGAAGCCGGAGCCTCAGATCCGCTGGCTTAAGAATGGATATGCAGTAAGGGTGTGGCCTTTGAGAGGCCACCTTTAGGAGAGCTGCTAGCGTGTCGTACATAGCCTGGCAACGAGTTAAAGGCATGCTCGTGTTGCTTAGGCACTCCTTGTGTGGGTACTGTTGCCATGGCAGCATTGCCAAACAGAAAGCTCTTTAAAGACCCCCTTTGCAGAGGTTTGTTTTCTCAAGTTCCTCTTCACAATGGTAAACAATCTGTCCAATCAGGAAACAGGACTTGCTGACTGATCCGGTTTTCTTTTTTCCCCTCTTTTTCATCACAAGAATATTAACCTGGAGTAGCATCCAGTCCTCTCAGAAGGTTTAATGTGAGAGAGAAACTCAGTTTAGTGGTCAAGGAACTGGAAGTTACAGAAAAAAGGGATAAATCAACTAAAGTGGGAGTTTTAATCTGAGTTATTTGTGGCGAGCAAATGATAAACAGTATAAACCTGTGTTGTAGCAGAATCATTTAATGGAAGAACCTGTCAGGCATGATTTGAAATAGTACAAGTATTATAAAATATGGATATGAAAGTAATGTAGGCTTAATAAAAAATATATTGAAGAGCGAATGTAATACAGGTATTATATTGGTATGTGTTTTCAGTATGGTGAAGGTGAAATGAAGTTTCCGGCGCTCACCCTGGAAGACTCTGGCATGTACCAGTGCATTGCAGAAAACAAGCATGGTGCCATTTTTGCCAACGCCGAACTGCGTGTGGTTGGTGAGTTGCCCCGCAAAGAGACGGCCTCCATGCCACATTTGGACGACCAGACTGTTTACCGCTCAGGGAGCAGAATGGAGCTCATGACCAAGGCACGGTGGGGGGACTTTGTAGAGACGCCCCCACACATAGAGCTAGCAGGGGGCCTGTGAACCATGGCTTACACACTCTGCACACACTCTGCCTACAAACACAGAGCTGAACAGAGAGGCAGGGGATCACTCTGTAAATGTTAAAGGAAATTTAGGTTTACTCTTCGAATGTAGGTGCCTTTACGAAAAACAAAACACATGCACGCAAACACATGAAAATGCACACAAATTCTGTACCATCCTACTAGTTTCTGCGCCCGCGTTTGAGAAAAACCCAGTGAAGCGGAGGATGCTGGGAGCCAAGAACGGTCGTGTGGTGATGGAGTGTAAGCCCAGGGCAGCCCCCAAGCCCCGGCTGTCATGGACCAAAGGCACGGAGCTGCTCTCCAACACGTCCAGGTCAGCAGCCGGTACCGTAACGCCTTGTTCAGACTTTTTTCAGACCTCATGTCGGCCTTGTTCTGGGAGACGATGCAGGTCTTCTCTCTTAACCCTCTTCATGCCCTGGCCTTAATGGCCGCTGAGCCACCAGATGCCACATGTGGACATTTTGCAGTTTGTTTTTAAATTAAATTTTTGAAATAGATTTCACTCAAATTTAGGCCTGGGTCTCAGATGTTCCCCATTCTGGCTTCTTTTCCCTTCGTCTATTTGTCATCTACCAGTGAAAACGCAGCTGGGTTTAAAGAAGTCTGAGTTTAGGCATAGACATCAGTGTTTTGTGTAACATTGATTCGTGACTGAGTGTTTTTATGTAGGACAGTAGTTTAACACTAAGTGTGATGAATGATACGCCATTTATCTTCCTGATGTCAGATACACGCGATGTCTCTTCTGAGAAGTACACCTTCCCCAGCGCTTATTCAGACCAAGAGCTTGGCTGATCTTGCTAGGTTTATTGAGCACAGGACGAGGCCCGGTGCACTGGGCCTTTGAGGAGATGGTTGCCACGTCAGTTTGCACTGTCCTGTGCTGTTTTTTAAATGCTTTTCCGTTTGTTCAGAATTCACATCTGGGAAGATGGCAGCTTGGAGATTCTCAATGTGACCAAGCTGGATGAGGGAAACTACACGTGCTTTGCAGACAATGGCAGAGGAAAGGCCAACAGCACGGGGTCCTTGTTCATAACCGGTGAGCCACACACCTGCACCTCTCCTGGAGATCACACCTTGGGTGTCGGACCACAGGAAATTGAGCCCTGAGTGATAACCGATTTTCCCTTTGGTTCTTATTGCTCTGAGGAGTGCTGGTCATTAGCTTTTGTCTTTGGTTACTTGCTCCTAGCTTTAGTTTGGAAATTAAACGCCTTACCTCTTCTGCCCTCTAGTGGTGGCAGAAGAGGTATGGCTGTTTTCATTTGCTGTAGTTGTTTTGCATTAACATTTTGGTTTCACGTCTACCTCCGTGGACTGTGGCCTAATTCTGGGGGCGATATCATTATCTGTACAGTCACTAGCTTCGTCACCACTGCCTATTGCTAAAATTATCAGCAGAACATTTATCAGGAGAAAAGGGTTACATATAGGAAGTCATCGTGTGTCCCGTCCATTTCAGAGGCGACCAAGATCACGCTGGCACCATCTAATGCAGACGTGCAGGTGGGGGAGGATGCGCAGATGCAGTGTGCTGCGTCGCATGACCCCAGCCTGGACATCGCCTTCATCTGGGCTCTCAACTCCCGCGTCATTGATTTCGACAAGGAAGCCGAGCATTACCGCCGTGTGGTAGGGTTGCCCGGGCGTGTCGAGATAAGCTCAGAGCTTCAGAGCTCACCAGTCATCCGTGCATGTTGACTGCATTGACACCATTTGGGATTCCTGTTATACATTCTGTGTCCACTAAGGGGCAGCTCCTTACAGCTTTCAATAATAATTTAGAATTTCATTTATCTTTCGTTCAGTTTTTATGATTAAAGTTTAAATTTAGTCATTACATTATTCTGCACAAAACAACTGTCTTGAATACAATAAAATTTAGGAGACTTACATAAACAAGGTATGTTCTTTCTTAAAGCAGATGAACTTCATAGATATAATTCTCTTGAAACCAAGTTTCCAGATCCTTTCAACATACTCTTTAGTTCACTGTTATACAGGTTCTGACTGGGGAAAGCAGGGGTTTAGGGCATTGGTTTTGGATTTGTACTCACTGTAAATATTCAGTGGTCACTCACTTATGAGCTCTAAGTGCACAGCATACTGTCATAGTTATGGGAAAGTGAACTATCACCTGCTTTACTGCACCACAAACAGAATAATTACATTTGTCTGCCTGATGCTTACCGTCTGGGCACCGTGTGGGTGAGGGTTGGCGCGGTACAGGCCACTGCAACTGGCCGCTCTGTGAGGGAAGCGCAGCCAAGCCTTACTGGAGTCCTGCAGTAGGCTTGGGCCATGGCCAGCATGTGCCATCTGCACCCGCTCACCCGCTCCTTCTCTGGCAGAGCCGAGACTCCAGCGGGGAGCTGCACATCATCAACACCCAGCTGAAACATGCCGGCCGCTACACCTGCACAGCTCAGACCATTGTGGACAACATCACCGCCTCGGCCGAACTCGTTGTCAGGGGTGAGTCAGCGCCTGGAGACGAAAACACGGTTAATGAGACGGTAGGACGTCGTTCTTGCACGAGGATGGCTTAAGTGCGCCATCTGTAGGGACGGTAAAAAATGTCTGACAAAACCTTTGTCACCACTGACTGTCTGTCCGAGAGGTATTGATCTGTTTTGGTGCACACATACGCTAATGTTAACTTTCTGAACTGTTGCCTGCTAATCAGAAGAGGAAGGAAGTGAATAATTAATGTTAAGATTTCTGTGCTGTTCAATTTGTCATGTAGAGCTGACCCTTGATGGGAAAAGGAGATAAAATATTTAATCTTAAGGATCTTAGTTTTAGAGTGATTAGCTGAGTGATCTATGTAATACGTAACTTGGGAAAATGAAATTTGTTATGTAAGGAAAGTGCTGCGCTGTTCGGAGAGTTTGACCAAAGCCACCATGTTTCCCTGTCCAGGCCCCCCTGGACCTCCAGGTGGAGTGAGAGTAGAGGACATCAGGGACAAGTCTGTCAGAGTGCTGTGGAGCCGTGGCACAGACAATCACAGCCCCATCTCCAAGTACACCATCCAGGCCCGGGATTCCCTCTCCCAGGACGCTGACGAGTGGCGAGACGTCAGTACATGTGAGCCAAACCACACTGCCCGCAGCCAGCCTGTTCTCACCATACTCCTGTCTAACCACACAGGCCTTGACACAGCCTGTACGTGCTACTCTGTAGCTACATTTTCATTAGGGATGGTAGTGAAGTATTCAGAACTTTCACATAGGACCTCCGGTTTATCCTCCAGATGGCAGCCAAATGTCCAGATCTGTCTTGAGTTTCTTTTACTCGTTTTGTGGTGGGCCACTTTGAACCAGCACAATGCCAGCTTTGATAAGGACAGTATGATTAGATAAATACATTTTCTGTGGCACACACGCACACACATACACACAAAACTACACCTTCTTTTGTGGACAGAGATGGCAGGCATGTCACAAACAGAGTCTCCTTTGCCAACAGCACCACCCAGTGTAGAGGGCAATGCTGAGACAGTCACGGTGGTCGACTTGATCCCATGGATGGAGTATGAGTTCCGCGTCATCGCCACCAACACTCTGGGCACCGGGGAGCCCAGTAATCCGTCACCTAAAGTCACAACTCTGGAGGCAGGTCGGTTTAAGGTGGCTCAACAAGCCACTTTCTCTTCATTTCTACAAAATAAAATTTCTGTTCAGCAAAGCAACATTACAGAGTAGCAACCAAAGGAGCTCAAAAAGCTGTGCTTTTATGTTCCAGTACCTGTGGTGGCACCATCAGACATAGGAGGGGGTGGCAACACCAGCAAGGAGCTAACCATCACCTGGACGGTATGATCAGTCACCAGCATGTCTCTTTAAAGGACTGTAATCCCTCGCCCTTCATCTTTAGTAGATATATAACAGCCTGGAAGTGTGACTTCTCTTATCTTGTGTCTTGCGTCATTTTGTTCCAGCCTGTCAAGCGGCAGTACCACTATGGGAGTAACTTTGGCTACATCGTGGCCTTCAAGCAGCCTAGCAACGACTGGAGGAAGGTGATGGTAGCCGACCCGGACGCCCGACACTATATCCACAAGGACCCGTCCATCCCAGCCAATACAGAATTTCAGGTGAAAGTGAAAGCTTTCAACAGCAAAGGGGAGGGCCCCTACAGCCTGACCGCTGTCATCAAATCTGGACGAGACGGTAAGAGTTAAAGGTCAATGGGCGTTCGTACGTTTTCTGGAGCGTTATTGTTAACAGAAGGTGACAGAGTCCATGTGACACATTGTGTTGTTCCCATCTTACTCAAATGTAATGAAAGTACATAACCTTTCAGTAAGAACCAAGGGAAATGAAGACAGCAGTGTTTAATTATGAGCGTTAGCCCTGTTTTTTTTTTTTTACATCATCACTGAGGAAGCACGTGTGCATCTTACCCTCTTACCCTCTTCTGTTTCTCAGGAAATACTTGAACACTGAACATGTTGCATTGCATTTAGGTTTATTGCTAACACAACACAAACAAGCTATGTATAAATTAATGGATATGTTCATTTTTAGACCCCCTTTTTGAAGCATAAATTCAAGACAGTATTTGAACTGTTTTATTAATCATTCTCATTTAGTGTATCTTTTAATTACATTAATCGTATACAGAAACCCTTTAATGCCTGTGTGTCTAAAATCTAGCATTTCAGAATTATATCATAGTCTATTTTTTTCCATAACCGAACAAATGTAATTCCCTCATTTAGCTGATTCATTACGAGTAACTGAGAGATGGCTGAGTAATGAGGGGGTTGAGATGTTCATCACGGATAACACTGATAATAACCTGTCAGAGCTCCAGGGAACTGTGAGCTATTGGGGAAAGGGAGGGGACTTGTCACCTCATCTGCATTTTGCCTGGCTTTGTAACTGTTTTTAACATTTATAATCTCAGTCCTGTGTTTTATGTAGCATGTGTATTTCTCTGTGAACTCCTGGCATGGATCACTGCTATCAGGTGCAGTGGGTGGAGCAGTGTGGTCAGTTTCAGTGGGTGTAACAGTATGGACAGCTGCAAAAGGTGGAGCAATGAGGTCAGGAGCAGTGGGCAGAGCAGTTCAGTTGAGACAGGTCCAGGGGGTGGTGTAGTCCAGTGCGGTCAGGTGCAGTGGTGGCGCAGCTGATGAGGTACAGTGGGTGCAGCACTGTGGTTAGTTTCAGTGGGTGAAGCAATGAAGTCAGGTGCAGTGGGTGGAGCAGTGCAGTAAGGTTGCAGGCCCCTGCAGTGTATTGAAAAGCCTTAGTCATTATATCAGCAGATTAAAGAATAATAAACATTGTAAAACTTCTCTTTCACATCATCCTCTTGTGTTTCATATATATCAGTCAATTATAATGTGATTGGTGGAGATAAGGAGAAGAAACACAAATCTCACAGTGTGTCCTGAGATTCTCATAGTACAGAAAATTGGATTTCAAGTCCTGCTGAGGCTCTGGTTATCAGAGGTGATTTCCCATGAGAGAAATGTGAGAAATACCAACTCCAAGAACAGATAGTCATATTTGTATCACAGTGATCTCGAATGTGTCCGGACGTATTTTAACAAAACTGGTTTCTTGGTTTCTTTACCTATCCTGTCCTCATGGTAGACACATACTTGACCCTCAGGAACACTGCAGTACAAAAAATGCTTCATATATAACCGTGTCGCTTACTGATGATGTCACATTCCTTGGTCCTGCAGCACCTTCAGAAGCTCCTGCTAATGTGATGGCAAGGACATTGTCAGCCACTGAGGCCAAAGTCTGGTGGCTGCCTGCCCCCCAAAACGACATTGAAGGATATCAGGTTATTACTGTTTTCTTTGTAATTATTCCTAGTTATTACTAGTAGCACTATTAATGTTCATTGTATACATTATGTGGTTCAATCAATGCTTTTTGTTTAAGTTAATTTGTAGTTTTAAATATGTATTTTGTGGGAATTAAAGGCAAGTATTTGTCTAACCGGTGTTAAGCACCCTTTTTAACACTAAAGTCTTTCTTAATCACCTCATTTAGATCCAGAGTTGTTTGATCACAAATGGTTAAGTAAAAGAGATTATCCTGGTGAATGACTGAAGCGTTTTGTTGGCTGAGACTGTGGGAGATTCTGCCTGTCTGTCCAGATAAAATACTGGAGGAAGCAGGATGAGAGCGAAACAGCTGCCCAGCGGATCCTGGTGTCCCAGAATGTCAATCAGACCCGCCTGGACCACCTGATGCCCGACTGTCACTACCTGATTGAAGTGCAAGCTTACAACACGGCCGGAGTTGGCCCCTCCAGCGAGCACTTAGAGATCCACACCAAGAAAGCACGTAAGGGTACTAAGCACTATGGGAAACTCAAACTCTTCTCTGAGTGACACAGTGATAAACAGCGTCACTTTTCATCAGTCCCTCTTGCTCTGGTTTATTTTTCCTGCTCCGGTTTAATGTGCCTGTTCTGCCATCTCACAGCTCCAAGTCGCCCTCCCCGGATAATCAAGAAAACTTTAAGCTTCAGGGACAACAAGGTGAACATTGCTTGGGAGCATATTGAATCTTTGGCCAATGAGTCTACAATACAAGGCTACAAGGTACAGCACATGGAGGACCTCCTCATTTAACCTTTCACTGTCAACTTGTGCAACGTCAAATTATTTCTTATGCATTGATTTGAGTTAGAAACGTAAAACCTAGCTTGCAGATTTATGGAAACTCATTAGTTTTCGGCTCATAATCAGTAACTGATCCCTTAGTTGAGCCAAAACAACATGCCTATAGTTGTCAGCTCTTTACCAGCAGCAGGTAATGCTAGATTCTTGTTCCTTGTGTTTTTGGGCTGCTGTAGGTACTCTACAGACAGGAAGGCCACACAAATGGGATGCTTTATACAACCACCAAACATTCAATAGATCTGCCAGCCCCCCAAAAGGGGGACTACGTGGTAGAAGTCAGAGCTCACAGTGAAGGTGGAGACGGAGCGGTTGCACAAGTACGGATTTCAGGTAACCCTGGAAACCATTCCTTACACCCCCTTTCTCAACATGTAATCTATGGCTTACTGCCTGTTATGTTTTCCTGTATTTGTGTAATATGCAGCCATGTGTGACTGGGTTGTAAAACTGAAGAAGGTTTAAATATGTCCTTCAAAGTGTAGAGGAAATGTAGTTATCACATGTGAAGGCTGGTTGCCGTTCTCCCGGGCAGACACCTGCCAAGTTCTATAACCGCTATCCCGTCTCTGTTCCTGTGCGCCCCCTGCAGGTGGGGCAGCCATCACTGCTCAGCCTCTCGGGCTTCTTGCCCTCTTCCTCATCGCCCTCTGCTCCTTGGGACTCTGAATGTAGCGCCGTCTCCACCTGCCTTCAGTCCAGTGGAGAGGACTCTGTGAGGTCGTCGCCCCCTGGTTTCACCATATGGCCAAATGCAATATCTGCTGGGATGCGTCCATGGGGACGACAATGTAGTACTGTTTGGAAAGGACAATGGAATCCAGGAAATCCCTTATTTAGTGCTTATAAAATATCAAAGGAATCGTTTTAACATACTCAGTATGCCTTACATAAACACTTAACATTTATTTTTCATTGTTGCATGAGTTCTCTGACGGGTTTAGGTGTGAGCGCTAACAGACCACCACCAGAGAAAGAGTCAGTCTGCAAACTGTAAAGCAAACCTTTATGATTCACACTAGGAGAAATCTGCTCACCCTAGGTATGAATAATTCATGCGATGGGTGAAAACATGAATAATTGAAGGAATTATATTAAACAGGACAGTGAGTAGTGTTGAGTGGTTGCCGTGAGACTGGGTCTGTCTATGTTGCCATCACCCGATGTGATTCATGGCTTTTTCACACCTGTCACTGCAAAATAAATTTATCCCCCCCCACCCCCCACTAAGATAAACTCAAAACAAAGACCCTCCACGCATGTCTCTGGCATGAGTTAAGTCTGCAAGTGATACTGGAGAAGTCGATAGGAAATTAGATTAAGTATTATGATAGTGATGCTATTTGTTACACACACAAGCTGCATATCAACCGAACCAGTAATACATTATTTGACATCTGAATGTGTTTTTTAAACCAAATCATGATTAACCTGATTACTCAAATTTGAAAACATTTGTATTCATGTCATGTGATAAAAAAAAACAAACAGCCATTGTTGAACTGGAAAGTGTTTTATATTTGTAGATTAGGGTGTGTTTAAATTATTGAAACCATGCAGCAGTTTAGTATTTGTGTTTTTAGCAGGATAATTATGTGGGATAGGGAGAAGGTAAATGAGCACATGATAACAGACCAGTAAAGTGGGATGGATTTATATGTTAAAGCCCAACAAAGAGGGAAGGCAGGCTGATCATGATGTACCTGGTAGCTGTTAATGCCCTTTGATGTAAATTATCACATTGTTCACCTGTGACATTGTTACACTGTATAACACAGATGGAGTGTTACGGGAAGGAGACATGGAAACACTAAAGAAGGCTGTTATTGTAACAGCTTCAGTGTTCAGGTTCTCTGTGAAGAGCACAGACATGTTCATTGTATGTCTTTTCTTCATGTGTTGTGTCATTTTCTTGTGCATCCATTTGAGCACGACCTTCCACAGTGTGCAGCATTCAGGTTCTCATGAAGAACACGTGTGTTTGTGTAGGCCTTTTCTCTATGTGCCATGTGTTTTTCCCATGTGTCCATCTGAGCGCGACCCTTTACAGTGTGCAGTGACACTAGTGTGCTTGGCTTATGTTTTGGTCTGCCTAGGTTACCAGAAGCTGGAGTGGTTTTATTCTAATTTTTAATTTTTTTAAATGCTCCAGTATTGTTTTTCTACTCTTACAAAACAGATATAAGCAAACAGAATAAAGAAAACTGGGAATAACTGAGAAATTAAACCTATGTGGGTTCAAGTGTTCTCTAAGTTGCCATTATTATTTTTATTAATTATTATTGTTATTATTATATGGAGTTATTAGGGATTTATAAAGGGATTTATAATGTGTGGGATAGAGAAATATAGATGTTTAATATAATTCTTGCAACTGGTTTGACAATAGAATTATTTGTTCCGTTAAGTGGAAAATAATTAGACTGTATTTAAACAATGCTGCACATACAATGTGATAAATTCATGAACAGCTATGCTTTTTTGATGTAAACCATCACCACAAAGTGCTTTTTTTTGTATGTGAGAGAACACAGTAAACATGGCCAAAATGCATGAAAGGCATTAGCTTTACAAGCCTATGATATTCAGGAGGAATGGATTGCTTCGTCATGCATGGTGTGGAACGGAAGGTGGAGCTTCATTTACTGTGCCGAGTCAGCTCTTGTGCTGGACAGGTGACTTGAGTCTGCGTTTGTGCTGTAAATGTTCACGTGTCTGAGTCTGAGATCATGTAGGTAAGCCTAACATATGTTATCTGCTTCAATAAAGTCAGCCTTCTCTATTAAAGTTTATATAAACAGTCAAAAAGGACTTGGAGTGCGTTGTCAAAGTCATGTGTCAGCACTGCGTCATCACACAAGATGGTTTATAAACAAACCAAAGTAGGAAAACATCACACTGGTGCATACATCATATTCTCTTTGTTTGCTAATGTACTTTACTAAACATCTGGTTGCTCCACCTTAAGTTGCTCTCTCGCAGCCTGTTTTGGGCTAATATGGCAAAAGGTACCCTGCTTTGCTGCTTTACTTGGGAAGGAGAAACCCTGATGTGTGGGAGGGCCAGGTACTGCAACAAGATTCCATTTTGTGACAGAAACTGAGTTGTCTGCCACTGGGAGTGGGAGGGCGGTGGTAGGTGACTACTGACATGGACCTTCAGCACCTTGGTGTGTGCTGGCTTTCTTTCACTCCTGAGTACCCCCCTCCCCCCCTCAAATGAATTACAGGTGTCTGCTGAATTACCTGTACACTTGCTCTCCTTCACTCAGACATATGAGCATCACCTACAAAATGTAGCCTGGTAAGTGTGACCTACAGACATTTGTCGTATAATGATCTAACTTTTTTATGTTAAGAAACTGCCATTAGTATTTATGGTAATCACAATCATTTGGTCACATCATACATTACACTCTCAATATCGACTGCCTTGTTTGGTTTGTAGCACCACATATCCTGCCAAAGATTCGAATTACAGTATGACGTTTCACCACGGAATGGCGCCGTCTTGTGGTCAATATTTTAAAACTACAGTTATCAGTAAAAATGCAGTTTTTCTGTTAACAGCATTTGCTTACGAGGAAAAAAATACCTACATTATGATAAAAGGTTTTATGCATAATCATTTTCTCTTTATTAATAACATATCGTGGTAGAGAATATTTGTTTTTTCTACGTGTTAGTGAAACGACTGTTTTAACAAAATTTACCAGCGATATCCGTTCAAGAGAAAACTTTGGCAACTAAAGTGAGTTTAGAGCTATTTATTTAGCATTACATGCAGAATGCAACATAATAATCATACATTTTCACTGTAGAAACATGCATTTCACGATTTTCCAATACGTTTCATGATTTCATTGAATTAAGCTCTACATGTCTGAATTAAATATACACAACACAATATTACAGTGTGCCTGCTTGTAGAGTGATTACGGTAACGTCAATCACTCGAAAACTTCGCCCCTAACATATTTAAAACTTCAACTTGTTGCCATTCAGTGTCTAAAAGTGTGCACTTTGTGAACCGCTCACAGACTAAGTCTGGGCTCACTTTCTGCGCTGTTTTAGTCTTCTGGGTAGTGTAACGTCAGATATGTGCTGTCCATTGCAGAACGAATCATAAAAAGGGTCTGGTAAGACACTGTAGTATTACTGGTTTTACAGAACCGTACGGTTATGTCAGACTACGGTCCAATGCGCTGTCCATGTAGAGGATGTAACAAAGTTCTTAACTCTGAAGACTTGGACTCGCACATTAGAGAATGTTGTGACTACAGGTCGACCGGTGTGTGTCGGAAACGGTGCGGACTGGTTGTGCTCCGGAACGACTCGGTCACTGCAAGCCGCTGCTGCGTGACCGCGCCGCTGGAG
Organism: Chitala chitala; assembly: GCA_025773905.1. Taxonomy (NCBI): domain Eukaryota; kingdom Metazoa; phylum Chordata; class Actinopteri; order Osteoglossiformes; family Notopteridae; genus Chitala; species Chitala chitala. The sequence goes on from JABJVR010000052.1 coordinate 14,055,230, forward strand.
CAGGACGGGGCGCTGGGGGAGAGGAGCGCGTGTCTGGAGCGCGAGGTAAAGGAGCGGAGTGTCAGGTGGGGCACGAGGGAGCACGCGCTGCTACGCCAGGTCTCGCGCCTGCAGAGCGAGGCGCACCTCGCGGGCCTGAAGTACCAGAGGAAGCTACGGTGGTATCTGCTCCTCATCCGCAGCATCGCTGAACAAGTTGCTGGACATTACAAGGTAAGAGTTGACAGTAACACGTAAGATAAAAAATTACAAAACGGAGTTTAAACACCAACAATTTTCTAATTTTGAGGTCCCTTGTAAGTCACTTGGAATTGTATTACGTTTTCACCCCTCTACCGCACTGTTGACCGTTACTGAATTAAAACTTCGTCCTGATTTATTGTTCTGTTACTCCAGTCAAGTTCATAGCTTTAAAAGTTTTCTGCTTCAGTTTTTCGTGTTTTCTCTTTGCAGTACACGCGCAAATGCTTTAATACAGACGTGCGAGCCTACGTTTTATTTCTGTTATCTGCACATATTTAAACGCAGTAGTTTTAAGGCATATTCTGGGTTTTTGGTATACAATTATGACTTTCATGTGAACATGTGAGAGGTCTGTGTGTTTTTTCAGAACTTGTACTGCTTCTCATATACTCTAGTGTGAAGATGAACAAAACACATTATTGACGCTGGACATTAGAACCACAACAAGAACGCAGGTTCAGGTAATTACTAATACATCGTAGAACATCCCACATGAAGACTCATTTGAAGTACAGAGCAAATTAAAATGCTCTTTGCTTTGAGTGAAGGAATCTGCTGTGCATTGAGATTGTAAATCATAAATCAGGCATTTCAAAAATACAATGTCGATTTATTTATATACCCTTCATTTTTGGATCTCACTGCATTGTCAATTTGTGGAACCTCGGATTGTGAGTAACTTGGTTTACGAGTGCTTTGCAAGACGAGCAAAAAATTTTGATGAAGTTTAACTTGGTTAATGAGCGATGTCTTGCAAGACGAGCATTTCCATATCAAGTGTGATATGTTTTTTATGAAAATGAGATTAGGGAGGTGTGCAAAATGTGGGAAACAGTACAACATTTTGTAGAAAAGCACCACCCGAATAAGGCT
>JABJVR010000052.1:14056445-14080262 GCA_025773905.1 Chitala chitala
AATTAATTACCTATTAAATTGAATGAATTGGCTGAAACAAAAACCTGCACCCACTGCGGCCCTCCAGGACCATGATTACCCCTGCTTTACACCAAACTGACCTCTGGGGTTAGTCACTAAACGGCTCTGTTTTTATCTCACCCGGGTATAGAGTGCTACTGAACGTTCCGGTAACTTCTGGAAAGCTGTAAGCACTGGTTTTCTGTTAGGTGACACCAGTGACTTTGTAATGAGTATTTACAGACAGACTAGTACATTCAGTAGCAGAGCTTTATTTGGTACAAAGTTGATCAAAAATCTCTAGTCTGAAATCAAGAATACGATGAACAAAACTCCTAAAAATCCAAAACAAATCTGGCGAAACGAAAGATTGGGGTATGGTAAACGGGAGGAGTAAATAAGGGTCAGGATATTATGGAGGAACTGAGGGCAATAGGGTCTAAAGGGCACAAAACAACAAGAAACAACAAGAAACAACAAGCTCAGTCACAGCTACTAACATCAGCAATACCTCGCTCATCAAACACTGAACAAGCATGAATAAAAAGTAACTGGTAAATGGGAAACAGGTGGTAATACTAAAGGGGAATGTGACAGTAATAAGGGAGGCGTGTTTGGTGGAAAGGGAGGCGTGACAGCATGTGTGTGTGTGTGTGTGTGTGTGTGTGTGTGTGTGTGTGTGTGTGTGTGTGTGTTAATGTGGATCCATGGTTTGTGTGGACTGCTGATTAGGTGCTGGAATTAAGGTTTTTTTTTTTTGTTTTTAAACCTGAATATTTTCCCAAACAACTTGTGATTTTGTAGCTTGTATGTGATTGCCATTTTGGAGGCCTTCTGACCCCAGGGCCTAACTAATGTCTGAAGTTCTCCAGCTATGATGCTTGAACATGGTTTGGCCACTTGAACCATCCGCCTTACTGTATATGGGGTCAATAGACAAATGTCTTCTTTTTCACGCCAGTTTGTAACATCATGAGTTATGTTACAGTTGATTAGTTATATACCCATTTTGTGATTTGTGCATCTTAACTGTTTTGCTGACATCATAAGTTTGCCATAGGGTCATTCTCATTGTGATGGATGACAAAGGGAACATGGCCTGTGTGTCACCCCTTATTTAAACCCCAGTGAAACAGGATATCAAACAAGACAGGCACCTAAGTGTTCACTCAGAAACTTAAAAACGTTAAAGGAAATAGTAATACAATGGGAATATATTTCAGTTATATTTTATGCATATGACATTCTAAGGCTGCTAATAATTGTGGAACACATTCTATAAAAATTAATTTCCCATCATAATTAGTAATTATGAAAGGAATTAAATTTTCTTTTCACTTTCTTATATCAATAAAATGTTAGATTTTTGTTAATACAGATGGTCCCCGATTTTTTGATCTTACGATGACAATAGCGATATGACAAAATAGTAAAAATATGTAAAGTTTCGCGCAGCAGGCAAACATAGCAGCGTATGCGGTATGATACGTTGGGACGCTGCCGGTAGGTACGCGTCTCCCGCCCCGTGAGATGCCTCACTCTCACCAGCGATCGGCAGAGTTCAGCTGTCTTTGTGTTAGTGAATTTTTTTTCTGTGTTTTTGGTGTTTCGGCCATGTCTCGATTTTACAATATTTTCAAGTTATGATGGAGTCATCGGAACGCATCTTCATCGTAAATTGGGGACTGCCTGTATTTTGAATGAAAGATCAAAAATGCAAACAGTAAGAGTAATTTTTTTATCTGAATTTATTTGACAAGAACTTTAACTGACTGTGAAAATCATTGGCTGCTTTGTATACTTGATGATTTGAGTTGGATCTTCTGATGCCCTGACATCCCATCTCATTTCACCTGTGCTCTCACTAACGCACAAAATGTAGACTTCCAGTTTATTAGAGCATATTTGTGTTTTCTCTTTTTCCTATTAAAGCCATTACTCTTCAAGAAAGTACTGTAGCTATCCTTCAGTTGTATAAGTGATCTCGCCTAGCATTAAATTGAATCCACACATGCCAAGCTGACACAAGTTGAGTGATGTAAGATCAAAGATGACAGTGTCCTCCTAGACTCCACGTATGATAACTAATATGCATAGATTTTTTTGCATGATAGCAGCCAGAGCACATTAATTGTAGACTATGCCATGCTTTACATTCGGTTTACCTGTTTCAGTTGTTCGCAATCTGAGTGTGATGAAGTTGATTTTAAGTTTGAGCATCAGTGCAGTAGGGATGACTGCTGTGATGTGATGAATAACAACGATGCTCCTGCACTGTAAAATCGCTCATAAATTAAACAAGTGCCTTTGTTCTGTGGCAGAGGTCAAGGCTTTGAAAAATTCCATAGCAAGTATCAGTGTGTTTCAGGATATCATGAATGCATTATCAATGTGTGTATGAATGTGTACTGTATTATTATTATTATTATTATTATTATTGAAATGATCCATTGCATGTTTCCAAACCAAGACATCAAGCATTGTTCTATATTTTACTAATGTGACTATTTAATTAACCAGTAAAATTACGTAAGCCTACTTCATTTGTGAAAAAGAACGATGTTACTGTGACTCCAAAGTTACAGCTCCTATTCCAAAACAGTAGGGACATTTGGTAAAATGTAAATAAAAACAAAATGCAATGATTTACAAATCCTATTTGACATGTATTGAATCGAAGCACTGAGACAACATATTTAAAGTTGAAACTGATCAACTGTATTGCATTTTGTAAATAATTATTATGAATTTTTGTTTATTTTCATTTATTACGAATGGCTACAACACAGAGGTGGCACGGTAGCGTGGTGCTTAGCGCTACCGTGGTTAGCGCTGTCACCTCGCACCTGCAGGCCTGGGGTTCGATTCCTGCCTGAGTCTGTCTGCGTGGAGTTTGCATGTTCTCCCTGTGCTTGGTGGGTTTTCTCCTGGTTCTCCGGTTTCCTTCCATAGTCCAAAGACATGCAGGTTAGGTTGATTGGTGTGTGCCCTGTGGTGGGTTGGCGCCCTGCCCTGGGTATCCCCTGCCCTGTGTGTCCTGGGATGGGCTCCAGGCTTCCTGTGACCCTTACCAGGATGAAGTGGTATAGCAGATGACTGACTGGCTGCAAGGCATAACAAAAAAGTTGGGACATGGGCATGTTCACCACTGTGTTACATCACCTCTTCTTTTAACAACACTTATATACGAACAAAAGACACCTTCTGCTTCCTCTTTCGGCTGCTCCCTCTAGGGGGCGCCACAGCGGATCACCCTTCTCCATGCCAACCTGTTCTCTGCAGCTTCCTCTGTCACCTCAACCTCTTTCATGTCCTCCCTCACTACGTCCATGAACCTCCTCTTTGGCCTTCCCGTTCTCCTCCTGTCTGGCAGCTCCATTCTTTTCTCCATATACTCTGTATTCCTCCTCTGCACGTGTCCAAACCAAGTCTCATCTCTCTCACTTTGTGTCCGATCTGTCCTACCTGTGCTGCCCCCGTAATATGCTCAATTAGGAACAAAAGACAACAATTGTTGAAATTTTGAAAGTGGAAAATGTTGCCATTCTTGTTGTCTTAAGTTGCTCAATATGTTGTGTTTCATAATACACCATACATTTTCAGTTTCGGTCAGGTCTGGACTGGAGGGAGACCAATTAAGTACCTGCACTCTTTTACTATGAAGCCACCCTGTTGTAACACACGCAGAATGTGGCTTAGCATTGTCCTGCTGGAGTAAACGGGGACGTCCCTGAAAAAGACGTTGGGATGGCAGCATATGTTGTTTCAAAATCTGTATGTACCTCTCAGCATTAATGGTGCCCCAACATATGTGCAAGTTACCCGTGACATGGCCACTAACACATCCCCATACCGTCACAGATGCTGGCTTTTGAAATTCTTGTTGTGGTCCTTTTTTCTTTTCACCCTGATGACAGAACGGCCAATATTTCCAAAACAGGTCTGAAATGTGGACTTCTCAGACCACAGCACACTTTTCCACTTCACATCAGTCCATCTCAGATGAGGTCGGGCTGTTTCAGAATAGCAGTTGTAGTTGTACTCTGACAGAATGATTCCTACCATTGATATGTAAACGCTGCTGTATGATGTCAGAGATATGTAAATGTACTTTAAGTATTATTTTCCAGGATTTAATTAGCACTATATTTATAGTTCCAGGCATTTCCATATGGTGTTCAGTTCAACTGAATAATACTGCACTTAAACATATGTAGTAAAACTTTTTACATTCATTCATTTTAATTCATTCATTTATTCTAAACTTTCTCTATAGTCATCTAATGTAAAACGGGATCAGTGCAGTTTGATCAGTGCGCTTTGAATAGGGCTCTGTGGAGTTCTCAGCCTCTGTGTTGGGTTGACTGGCTGCTTGCTCTTTGAACATGTCCACACATTCCCCACAGTTTAACTGTATGAGTGTCAGTGTGTAATATAAAGGTTTTTGCCTGTACCTCCATAATGGTTGTGATTTTTATTAATAGATAAATATCAGTTTTGAGGTGAGTTGTATCTGGTGACTTGGATTTGTGTGTGTGTGTGTGTGTGTGTGTGTGTGTGTGTGTGTGTGTGTGTATGTATTTCCCTGGTGCTATTTATGTTGTTAAGCAAGAGGCAGTTTTTCAGTGGATTTTAGCTCAACTCTTCTCAAGTGCCCCCCCCGGCTCCTTTGGGCTGGCCCCTCCCTCTGTGCTGCTCCTCCTGGCTGGCCCCTCCCTCTGTGCAGCTCCTCCTGGCTGGCCCCTCCCACTGTGCAGCTCCTCCTGTCTGGCCCCTCCCTCTGTGCAGCTCCTTTTATCTTGGCCTGCTGCACTGGCCTGCGGTCAACCTATGGATGTTTACACCCAGACTGCATGGCTTACTGTAGCAAGGGTGGCAGGGTGGCTGTTATCAAGAGAGAGGAGAAGGTAGGAGGTCAAAGGGAACACATACAGCAGGTGGGGAGGTGGAGTGTGTGTGTGGGGGAGGGGGGGCATCTTTGCTCATAGTTTCATCACTTACGCTGTGTCTTCTTTGGCCTTGGAATGTTCTCCTCACTCACAGCCTTGGGTTTGAATGTAAGGCTGACCAGGGGCATGTTCCTGAGTTAAATGTGGGGAGAAAATGTGTGTTTACAGTCCAAATTCAGATTCAGTAAAAAAAAAAAAAGCCTTTTGCTATTTTTGGTGACCTTGCCTGCTCTGTATTCTATGGAAGCAGAGATGTGGTGGAATTCAGTGTTTATGGCACCGTGACAAGGCAAGAGTTTAATTGCTGGGTTCAGTTAAACCTGTGAACAAGCACATCGGTCAGCGGACCGTGTGTGTATCTAGGAACATGAAACCCCACTTCTGTGTGACTGTGACGTCTTTGATTGCCCGTACGTCTTCTAAGGCCTTGTGTTAGGTTTGGTACACGCCTTTCAATTATGAAGATAAATTTTATATTGAAAGATCTTGGAAAGATTTTCATATAATTTACTGCTAGAATAATTACTTCAGTGAGTGGACAGTGTGCAATATGATAGCATGAGTGAAATTTTTTTGCCGTTCCTGTCACAGTAATTTTTTTTTTTTCTCAGGTGGTGGATAGCGCAATTAAATTCCCAGCCAGAATAAACCAGCCCTCAGTGCCTCTGAATCACATCCACATGTGATTGGGATACTTCTGGAAAAGGGACCTCGTAGCCAAGCTCAAAATCGCTTTATTATCTGAGACCAAGTATATGCTAGGTGTCTTGTGTCATGCAGGGATCGATGCTTGGGAAAAAGTTCCACACTTCATTAAATCACGTCCCGTCTGCAGCCATGGTGGTCCGGGTTCACGCTCTGAAGCTATTTTATTTTTTTTTATGAAAATCAAATTACTCCTGATGGACCATGGAAAACTGTGCCGCTTCTCTCAGCAGCGCCGGTGAAAAGGCGAGCCGTTCTGTGCATCTGTGCATCCTAATTGGGTCTCCAAAGTGCTCATTGTGGTCTGATTTTATTGCCACCTGAATCCCAAGGTGCCTGGGGAATTCTTCTGTTCAGGTTTAATTCCAGGCCCATCAGGCATATGCATTTAACACCTGTCATGCCATGTATGCACCACTGCCTTTGTTTGATGATGGAGCATGCTGGAAGCGGGCCAAACTACCCTCCTGACGTTTGCGCCGGATGAATTGGTTGTCTGGGACATTGAAAGGGACTCATCCCCCTTGTTTTTTTTCCCCCCAAATTTTCAATATACCTGTTGTTCTCTCTCTCTCTCTCTCTCTCTCTCTCTCGCCTTTGAGCAACATGAAGGAGACAAGATGATGCTGAGGATGATGCTGTACTCGAACCCTACACCTCAGGTAACCCAGATTGGACCACAAATGTATGGTTACCTTGCTCACTTTGAGTAATTACACTAACTAGGTGGTAGACCCTATGTCTGTGTTTTGATCGACTGGTTGTTTGACCAGTGAAATTGCTTCTGTCACAGTAAAGTTTAATTGGCTTAATGTGGCGGGTGGAAAATTATGCATGGCGTTTTCACTAATCAAATTATGAAACGTCTACAAATCATGGATTCCCTAGGCATTCACAGTTTACAGGAAAAATCCTGCAGATTAGTATGTTTTAAATATTAATATATTGTGCTTGTTACAGCCTACCTTTTTGGATAGCGTGGCTAATGTCTTGCAGCCTTTCTCCCTAATCCTTTAAAGCATCTTCATCAGTTTGATTCAGTATCTTTTTAGTGGTGTGGAGCTCCTGTTAAAAAAATGCAGGTTCATTTAACAGATATAATCTCGTGTTTCAGTAAACGTCCCCATTTGAATTTTTCAGTGTCAGATGGTGAACCAATATTGAATCACATCGTTATTTACTGACAAAGAATATGGGCTAATATAATTTCATTCTTAATTAATTTATTTTTGTGGTAGAAATTGCTAATTAATTTTAGACAATGTTATTGCTCAGGAGCAGAGACGTGTATTGGAGAGTGTGAATAAATGTGGACCGTTCACAATGGTGGTGGGATACATCAATTGATTTCTTGTATAGCATGAGGTTAGATGGTGTATTTTAAGTGTTGTCATCATTTCCAGGAAGAGGAGAAAAGCTGGTTTGATATACTCAATCATTATCATTGCTACTGTTCTCCCTTTAGACCACACAATGAAATATTACCAGTCTGCACAACCTCATTATTCCTACTGTAAAACCACTTTGGTGCTGATGGTCCGGCCATAAGAGTTTTTATATTACTTCTTCCTTTCCTGGTCTTTGGAGTCCTGGGCATATCTTTTAGGTCAATCTAAAACAGCAGACATATGTAAAATTTGGGTTCTGCCGTTATGCCGTATCTTTTCTGAAGGTAACGTCTGGGGCACGTTTTCTGCTCACGCTGACTACTCAGCTGTTATTTATAATACATATATCGGTGTGTAATGGATCCGTATGCACAGACAGCTCCTTTCACTCTCAGAATAATGCACTGGAATGTAGTATTTGAGTCACCATTCTCTGAGCAGAGACTTGTACTTATAGTATTCATTTTTGAGAATAATATTATGAGAACTCTAAAAAATATCTTATTTCAATCTTGGCATGCCTTCAGTATATCACTCTCTTGACTATATTTTTCTCTAACCAGTGCACTGTCTGCGTTTTGCTGTTCTAAAGCATGTTCTGACGGCTTTTACTGCAGTTTTAGAGTCGTTAAATGTTGTGAAATAAAGCTGGGTTGTTCTTATCATATTCTTGTGACCTTTGCTTCTTTTTCTTGAGTTATCTGTTCTTTGACCTTCTCCTCCAGGCAGTGCTGAATTTTCTCTTTTCTGTTCACTTTCAAATTATGAGCTTTAACCTGAATTACTTATAGGGTGATCATGTTACTTAACAATAGGGGTGCATGATTCATTTTGCATAAAGCTTAGTTTCTATGCATAAAGGGCCAAAAGTGCCTGTAAATTGTAATACTTCTGTTCTTTTCATTTCGTTCGATGATGTTTTACTTGCACGGTGGAGAGAGAACTTGAGTGAGAGATGTTTTTCATATATTATGCCTGTGGGTTTTGTTGCATGTCTACTGAAGTAAATACAGTTGAACTGGTTGAAGCTGATTTTTGACACGTTTCAGTCCTCATTTTGTGTAATGAAGGACTTTGTCTAGGCTCTATGTTGTGCATCCTTTGCTAAATGTGGTTTTGTCTCCTGTTTTAAAACTGGCTTCTTGCATTTCTGCTCAAAATAATTCAGTTATTAACAGATTAATGGATATAGGAGTTTGGCTCAGTGGTTAGCACTGTTACCTTGCACATTTGCGGCAGGGGATTTGAATCTCAATCCCTCTGATATGTGTGTGTGGAATTTGTAGGATGCTTTGTGATTTTCCTCTGGGTACTCCGGTTTCCTCCCATAATTCAAAGACATGCTTTGTAACCTGACTGGTGATTCCAAATTGCGTGTGCGCGCGCGTGTGTGTGTGTGTGTGTGTGTAAGAGAGAGAGAGAGATTGTGCCCTGCGATGGGTTGGCACCCCATCCAGGCTATCCTCCACCTTGTGTTCTAAGATCCTATAGTTTGCTTCTGGCCCCCTGTGAGACTGTGCTGGATAAGTACTGTGGAAAATAGATGGATAAAATTAGTGGAAAGTTGTTTGTAAAATGGACATAAACTTTTTGTTCAAATTAATTATTTTAATATCGTGTAGGTGTTTTGGCAGATTTTACACTTTTGTACAATTTCTTTTATGGAAGTTTTAATACACTGTTCCTGATGATATTATTTTGAAAAAGCCTTGAAAAAATGAAATAAGGTGTGTCAAAAGTACATGGCTGAAACTATATTTTATTTCAAAGGCAGCATCCCGAAATGTTGAAAAGAAAGCCATATTCTGTACATTTCAAATCTTGAATTATTTGATCTCAGATGCTTTCTTTTTGTTGAAATTTAAAATTAATTTATTAAATCTTTATTTTGTTGACATTATGCCTCACGTAACAAAAGATTTACTCACCACAGTTTTTGCAGAGGTGATGCATGCTGAGTTCACGGAGTGATTAATTCCCATTTTATGAATGAATGATCTTTATGTGGGTGAAATGAGTTGAAAGGGAGGATGGCACTGGTGGAAAGCCATCCGCTTCCTCAAGTGGTGGGCTGCAGGTGGCAGGCAGGCGCACGTATGCAGACAGCGCCCAGGAGAATAACCGGGCCCGATCATGCCAAAGTGGAAGAACCAAAAGCTGTGATTTAATGTGAAACCATGGTAACCTGGAACCTACACTGTTTAGTACAAATTCCTTGCTTCATTCTGGTTTAACATCTGGTCCAGTGATGGTGTGGACGCACAGCAAAGTTGGCAGTGTTAATGTAATCCTGACAGTGTTTATATGGGTCAACACTAGTCAGTGTGGACCTATATAAACACTCTCAGTGTTAAATTAACACTGTCAGTTTTGCTGTGCAGGAGGCCCAGATCTGGGCAAAGCAGGTGTGCTCATGCCTCCGCGTTGGGGACCCGATTTTGTGGGTCTTTTTGACACTGTGTTCCTTTTCAGATGGTTTTGTGATTTGTCTCTGGTCTCTGATACATGAACCGCTGTGATATATAAACAAAAAGGACTTGGGTGGCACTGGTCCCCAATGAATGTAGCACAATCAGTCTAGCGCCCCCTAGCATAAAATTAGACATTTTGTTGTTATTTATTCTTTATTTATTCTGCTGTTGTGCTACAGCTTCTTGGGTTTGTGTATTTGGCTGTTTAGCAGGAAACGTGTAGTTATGCACAGAGTGTATCGTGCTGTGCATGAAGTTATGCAAACGGCACAAATCGCGCTATTCATGAAGCTATGCAATTTGTGTAAAATTTCACAGATTATGTGAGTCAATTGTACTCATAGAGCCATAAAGATTAGTAAATTTAGAATGCACTCCATGGTTTAATTTGATTATTTATTTATTTTTTGTAGCAACATTGTACAATTATTGCATTTTTACATTTTTTTTTTTTGTGTGTTTTTGTAATTCACATAGAAGTGTGGCTCTTTTTCAGGTTTTGTAGCAGTAAGTTGTTCTGCATGTTTTTCACAATTTATATAGCAGTATGTATCAATCCATCCATCCATTATCCAACCACTTATCCAGTACAGGGTTACGGGTGGCCTGGAGACTGTCCCAGGCAGCCTAGGGCACAAGGCAGGGGACATCCCGGAGAGAGAGCCAACCCACCACTCAGAGCAGTTTGTATGCTGAGTAATTTACGCTACCTGGCTGTATATATGCTGCTTGCCACTGAGGTCACACTACACGTGGACGCTGTAATCAGCTGCAGATAGCAGGGGAGGATCCAGGTGCAGAGTCTGTATTCAGCAAAGCCAAAACATCATCTACAGTCAAGTCCATAAACCACAAGCCAGACAAAAAAAAAAAAAAAACAGGAAGTCAGTCCAATGGCGAACTCAGCAGCAAGGCAGGAGCGGGAAATGGACAGGGCCGGATAGGGGAGGGCACGGTGGAGCCAGACAGGGCAGGTCAGGGCAGGGTAGGGGAGGGCAAACAGGGGTAACTTCAACACTCAGCACAAGAGTAGCAATACCTCACAAGAGCCTTAAACAGAGATTGGGAGAAATACACGGACAGGAAAAGGGCATACAGAGTATATGTGGGAGATGACTGTGGTCTTAAAGGTAGTATTGATGGGTGGCAGCATAACAGTCGCTTTGCCATGAGTCAGAAGGCAGTGGCTTTAAAAGGATAAAGCACCTGCTAAAGTTTTTTTTGACTATATAAAAAAAAAGTGAATTACCATGCCACAAACAGTGATGAGGGGTAATTTACTATAGATATACATCATTTTGCTTTGCTGTTAGGTTCTCAAAGAACAAAATTGTAAAAAGAATCGGCAGAACATAAAACCATTTCTCTCTGCAATCAAAGAAAATCAATTCCACATTTAACTTTTTACTGAAAAAACCCATGCATTTGTATGTGTATACATTTTATATTGAAATAAAATTTTTAATGTAATAAAAATTTAAACTTTATAAATGGTATATTTAAATGACATGAGATTTTGCGTTTTCTCACCCAATTTTCTGATGCTGTAAAAAAAAAAAAAACTAACAAACGGCAATAAGCAACCATAATCTATGCATTTTCCATCATTACACAGGGGTGTGTCTGTCAAACATTAATCTGGAATGCTGCAATGGGTAACACAGCCCACCCACTAAATCTGCCTGGCACCTCGTTATGCTCCCCTTCTGTAATCTTTAATACACCACTTGCTTGTCTGCCTTACTATGTCCTTGAGTAAAGAAATAGATTATAATAAGGATACCTTTGTCCTTCTGACCAAAAGGCATGTAAAAAAATGAAATGCAGTATTCGGGTTTCAGAAGGAGGGCATAACATCAAAATATTTCTTTTAATGCATTTAATGCTAAACAATGTAAGGTATTAAAGGCAGTAAAAATAAACAGAAGCAGCATGGAACAGCTGTACAATGGCAGTGGCAGCGTGGAACAGCTGTACGACGAAGACAGTAGTAACGTGGAACAGCTGTACAATGGCAATGGCAGCGTGGAACACCTGTACAAAGGCAGTAGTAACGTGGAACAGCTGTACCATGGCAATGGCAGCATGGAGCACCTGTACAAAGGCAGTAGTAATGTGGAACAGCTGTACAACGACAGTAGCAGCGTGGAACAACTGTACAATGGCAGTGGTAGCGTGGAACAGCTGTACAACGAGGACAGTAGTAGCGTGGAACAGCTGTACAACGACAGTGGTAGCGTGGAACAGCTGTACAACGGCAGTAGTAGCCTTTGAACAGCTGTACAACGACGACAGTAGTAGCGTGGAACAGCTGTACAATGACTACAGTAGTAGTGTGGAACAGCTGTACAACAGGAGTGGTAGTGTGGAACAGCTGTACAACGGGAGTGGTAGTGTGGAACAGCTGTACAATGGCAATGGCAGCGTGGAGCACCTGTACAAAGGCAGTAGTAATGTGGAACAGCTGTACAACGACAGTAGCAGCGTGGAACAACTGTACAATGGCAGTGGTAGCGTGGAACAGCTGTACAACGAGGACAGTAGTAGCGTGGAACAGCTGTACAACGACAGTGGTAGCGTGGAACAGCTGTACAACGGCAGTAGTAGCCTTTGAACAGCTGTACAACGACGACAGTAGTAGCGTGGAACAGCTGTACAATGACTACAGTAGTAGTGTGGAACAGCTGTACAACAGGAGTGGTAGTGTGGAACAGCTGTACAACGGGAGTGGTAGTGTGGAACAGCTGTACAATGGCAATGGCAGCGTGGAGCACCTGTACAAAGGCAGTAGTAATGTGGAACAGCTGTACAACGACAGTAGCAGCGTGGAACAGCTGTACAACGGCAGTAGTAACGTGGAACAGCTGTATGACGACAGTAGTAGTGTGGAACAGCTGTACAACGGCAGTAGTGGCAGCGTGGAACAGCTGTACAACAACAGTAGCAGTGTGGAACAACAGGTGTTAAGGAAGAATACAATAATGAATATCTCAAAAAATGTATATTAAAACGCAGTAATAAATATTCAGCATATGAGACAGGGCCAGTGTAACAAATACAGCAGCCTGGAGTGCAGTGTTGCAACAATCAGATGTCCATATTTATTGATAACAATCCCAGGCTTAGCATGGCAGTGTGGAGAAGTTCATCAGTTTGACAGCATCCGGGATGAAACTGTTCTTCAATCTGGTGGTCGTAGCCCACATGCTGCACAGCCTCCTGCCTGAGGGGAGGGGAACAAATAGACCATGTTTTGGGAGTGGAATCTCACAAGATGCTGGCTGCCTTGTCCTTGCATCTACTGGCGTAAATGTCTGAGATGGGTGGTAAGCTGCATCTGATGGTCCTTTGTGTAGATTTTACCACCCGCTGCAGTGCCGCCTCCTCTGCCACCGTGCAGCTGGTGGACCACACGGTGATGCCCGCCGTGCAGCTGGTGGACCACACGGTGATGCCCGCCGTGCAGCTGGTGGACCACACGGTGATGCAGGGAGTCTGTGTGCTTTCCACTACACACCTGTACAATGAGCAAAGGATATCAACATTCAGCCCTGCTCTCTTTAATTTCCTGAAGAAGTACAGTCATTGATGCTTAAGGTGTTATTATGCCAGGTGAAGGTGTTGTTAAAGTGTACCTCAAGGTATTTGAAGCAGGGAACTATAACCACTGCTTCTCCATTGATATTAAGAGGAGAAAGGGTGGTGCCAGACTTATGGGAATCCACAATCATCTCCTTGGTTTTACTGATATTGATGACTAGGCATACAACCATACATTGTACCATTGCAACCATACTATATTACGCAGGTTGCAAGTTAGCAACACAACAGAACACAAGCTTTTGTTTTGGCAGTTTTTGTTTTGTGTAGGCTCAGCCTATACATTCGTGTCCACTGCAGTTCTTTTTGTTTTCGAACCTCTTATTTTTTACCAACTTTTGCAACAGTTGCAGTTTGCAGCATATGCTGCAAAACAAAAAACAAAAAGAAAATAATATTCAGTAAGTAAAAATTTGTAGGATGCTTTTTTCCTGTAGGTCAGAAAATCACAAAACAATAAAAATTGGAATACGTTTTCTCTCCCTGCTTGGTTCTCAAACAGATAAAAGAGATCAAAGAGGTTGCAAGTTTGACTGATGTCAGTGATCTGGATGAAATTACATTTCATTAAAGACAGTTTAGTTTTTGCATAGAGAAGACAATGACTTGGCATGTTGGTTTGATAATGGGAGGTGTCTTTCAGCCTTTATTACTGCCCAAATTATGAATTATTTTTCTGACAGACTGCCTGAATGACACTTATTTAGTTACACTCACAGAGAAAGATGTGCAATATTCCAAAATATTAAGTGGCCAGTATACCACCTACTTGTGCGTTACAATTTTTCAAATTGCTTAAAAGCTACAATTATCTTGAGTAGTGCCATTTCAGGAGATGAGCTCTTATTCCCTTTTTGTGAACAGTTAAAATATTTTCTGATTAAAAACTGGATTCAAGTTGTAGTTCTGCCTGGTTAAACTACTGCAAGGTTTGTTAAAATTTTAAAAATTTTGTTTGAAACTGAGTCACATTAGTAGGTCATAAATGGTAATTGCAGTTCTGTCACAATTTTCTTATGCACATACTGAATTGTCTTTTTTATTATTTAGAAAATATATACAGTTCAAATCAATCTTCTTGTATGAGTAGATGCATATTTACATTTTAGTAATTAAACATTCAAATATACAATGTCAATATACTGTATTCCTCTCTTTTAATCTTTTTTCCCAGTAGCAAGATCAGTTTTATTACTGTTATTACTAAACTTTGTGTGGCAGAGAATTACATGGTTGTTCCCTAATATACAAGCAGGATCCTCTATTATATGGGCGTTTGAACATAGTTGCGTGCCTATTAACATTTCATAAAATGATATTGCAGTATTTTTGTTTACTTGACATGTGCAATTAAATATTTCATTGTGTTCAGCAAGGCTGTGTGATCTGAAATTTGTGATACAGTTACTGTTTTTCAGTGCCAGCAAAAGGTGGAGTCTGTTACTTTACACTAGACGATTCACCGTGCGAATAATTATTAATATAAATTTCAGCAGGTTTCCTGCATTCACATCATTTTTGTTTGTTCTGTTTCAGTCAAAAATGTATTTGGTACAGTTGTGTATTATTTAATTCGACACTCATTTTGATTCATCTCACAAAGCATCCAAATTAGTATTTTTCTCCATGGACATACAAATTAAGAACAATAACAAGACGAAAAAAGTTTTTTTTTTGTGTGTGCTGTGAATTTGGAAATAAAGTAGGTATTCATAACTTTTAATAAGACAGCTTTAACTATTTCTTCAGTCTGCTGCCTTTTGGAGTTTATTTTCGTGTTGCATATATTTTTGATTTTCCTTTTTTCATTTTTTTTTCTTCTAACAGTGCTGACAATATTGTTTAAAATTCATTTCAGACCAAATGTGTTGTTTCATCCTATTGTATCTAGAGATACTTCAGTCAGGAGACATAGCAAGTAAAATGTTCTATACAACGTGTACTTACTAAAATATATTAATGTGTGTTCTTTGAAGTTTTTATTTTATTTTATTTTTTAAGTGAGTCATATGTGGACATCCTGGCAAATTTGACCAAATTCATGAATGAAATTAACAGGCAAGCCACACTAGGTATGTGTGTAAGGTGCAGAGGTGGGGCTCAACATCTGGCATGCTTGGCTCAAAACAGTAGCAACGCAACCTTTTGGGGACAGTTCTCGGGCCTCGGGACGCCTGCACAGCAATGCTGGCAGTTTGCATTTAATTTTAAAAACAAATAATTATTAAATAATCATCATAATATATATCTTTACTAGTCAGTGTGGACCCTTATATACACTCTCAGTGTTAGACTAGCACTGCCAGCTTGGCACCGTATTTTCTACCCTCACCTCCTCTGTTTAGCCCCTCATTAGGGGTCAGGACACCTGTCCCACCTGCTAAAAAAGTGTTGCTAAGTCACGAAATCATCAACCGGGTTTAAGCTTTGTCTCATAAAAGGCATTGGGGTGTGTGTGTGTGTGTGTGTGCGTGTGCAGTTTGACATTGTCTGTTTTAACAAAAATATGCTGCTGCAGTCTTTCCTGAGATGATCTGATGCTGATCATTATTATTATTTTTGCTTATTTGGTATCTAATGGTAAAAGACGCTCCTTTTTCAACCTACATTTTGTACAATCCTGTTCAGGGTTGCAGGTGGTTTGGAGTCCGTCTCAGGAAATCTAGGGTGCAAGGCAGGGGACACAAGCTTAACTGCAGGACAAAATAAAGCAACATTCATTCTCCAAACTGCTTAATCCTGTTAAGGGTTGTAGGAAGCCTGGAGCCCGACCCAAGAGACATAGGGCAGGGGACACCCAGGGTGGGGCACCAACCCACCACACGGCACACATACACCATGGACAATTTGGAAACACCAATCAACCTAACCCACATGTCTTTGGACTGTGGGAGGAAACTGAAGAACCTCCACAAAACACAGGGAGAACATGCAAACTCCACACACACACACACACACACACACACACACACACACACACACAGACCCAAGGCGGGAATCGAACCCCAGGCCTGGAGGTGTGAAGCGACAGCGCTAACCACCACGGCACTCTGGCACCCTGCCACTATAAAATGAAGTAACAGCTAATAATTAATCACACAAACTCAAAAGTATAAAAAACAGAAGACAATAGAGAGTACAGTTAAAAATGAAACAAGTTTAAAGTTTAATTCAGTAAGAAAATGCATTTCTATGCATTTTAGGGGCACACGGTTAATAGATTTATTATCATAACGTGTGTAGTCGTACTTGTACTACAGTATATTGGTTTTTCTACTACAACATATTACATTTAAATATTTATTAAGCTGCATAAACATTTACATTAATGTTTAAATAGAACTATTGCTGTCTGTCTCTGCAAAAAAGATGGAATGGATATTTTTTTTAATGGTGTTTTCAGTTTTAATAGTGTTATGCATAGTTTGTGTTATGATTATTTGTATGGGGTTCTGCTGTGACTTTCACACTTGCATGCCGCCCAGCCCATAAGAAGAGAGAAAACAGGTGTAAACGTGGCAGTGTTTGACAGCCAGCTCATTAATCTTGTTAGCAGTGATAGAAACTGGCATTGCACACTGAGGGGCTCCTGTATGCCAGTCATGACACCCCAAAGCTTGGTGAACCCTGTAACCATACAGAACTGGATCACCATGGCAAGGGGTAACCTGTCAAAGGGCAGTTTGAAAGCTAAACACATTGTGGCTATTATGTTTCTGGCCTACATCTGGCAAAAAACTGGAATAGGGCCATTAATTTTGTGCAAACATATGACAGTGATTCGAGAAAAGCAGATGTTCGATTATAATGTAAATGTTTGAAATTATTCAGTAATTTCTGACTAACGCGTGACTAATGGGTTTTTTTTTCCTCTTTTATACCAGAGTTCCTTGTTGTTAATAGGTCGGCATTTTGCGGATTCCCTGAGTTTGTCAGAAGCTGTGTATCAGAAGCGGGAATTCTGAATTAAAACCACTTCTCAGCCGAAGGAACTTTTAATTGGTACCCCGGGGACAAGAGCTTTTTACACTTGCAAATTTTTGCCTTTGTAGCAGAGTCGAGAAATTCCATCAGGAACAGTGACTGTAACACTGACGACATAAAAAAAAAAAAAAAAAAAAAACTAGATATCCCAGAAAGCCCTGTGTGCATGTGCAAACTATCGCTGTGACCTTAACAGATCGCCTTGTTTCCTGATATCAGTTCCCGCCCCTATCTGCTCGAGCCAATGACGTCCTCCGGCTTTTTAAATGCTTTTAGCTGTAGACGGGGTGCCCTGTCAGCACTTTTGCTGCGTGCCCTATCAAGCTTCTGTAGAAAACGAGATAAGGAGCGCGAGCGTTACTCGGTACCTCCGTGCAGATGTCCGTCAGAAAGTAAATGCTGTGCGATACGTGGGAATAAAACTAAAGTGTCCCAGCTTGCTGCGGGAGACAGAATAATGTTGTAATTATCTGCCACGTTGCGCCTCGTTCTTTCTTTCTCACCTCCAAAATACAAATTTACGCTGGTCTAATATTTGCATCTTAAGGTCGATGCAGCATTTTTATGCGTTAATTAATTATGTTATTCATAAGCGGAGACACTCTTTGATTTATAACAGTCGGATGTTATTAGTGATATAAAGGCCAAATACGTTGCTGGATTATTTGCATGCAAATGTGACTGTTTGACAAATTTTGAATTAATCCAAGTCGGCGTGCTGTCCTGGAGATCCGCCGACGGTGCAATTGGCTGAGACTGACCAAACAGCCGGAGCATATGCTATAGCGTTCGAGCCAATCTACACAACAGGTGCAAAAATAATAACGCACAAAAAATACGAGTCATATTGTGCCTCGTGAGAAGGTGGGCAGCTGTGGAGTTTAAACTTTTTACCCAGAAAACACTCTGGTGCATCTTGTTGACTGCAGAAAACATGACTGTCCTTTTAGTCCCAAAGGTCTGTTCCTCCAACATGATGACTTGTAATAGCAGTGTAGAAGAGCCTGTCCTCTCAGCTCTTACAAGTAGCTCAGAACATCGCTTGGAGGCCAATGATGTCATCCTCCATGACATTTTCAGCGCGGTGCCTGACAGTCGTGGATGTGCTGCCCAGTTTGTAGGCCTGGACTACAGGGAGCTCTTGTTGCTGAGGGGGGAGGGTTAACTGAGAAGCAGAACAGCGTTTTTTTTTTTTTTTGGCACAAGGAGCACAACTTCTAGTGTTCAAAATCGCCATGGTCTGTGCATGATTTGTGCGTCTGACTCCATGGGTATCACAAGAAGGCCCCGGATGAAGTGGTGGGGCAGTTGATTGGAAAGAGGAGGAGGATGAAATGAAGATGTGTTTATCTAGTGGGTGGGTGGGGAGGAAACTGGGATGATGGATACAGTTGTGCACAAAAGTTGTCAGGTTGGGAAAGGTCAGCCCTGAAATCTGATTGACCACCATGAGTAACACTAAATTTCTTTAACATAATTGGATGTTTTGAAGTATGCCCCCCTCCACTCGAGAATTGCCAGCAGGCCAGCACGGGATCGGCCAACTGCACAGATCATCACTGACCTTTCTGGTCATGAATGGGCAGAGTACAGTTTCTGTGGCACCACCTTTGTTAACAAAATTGTGTCTGGGGTAATTAACTCAAGGCACTATGGAGCACAGGTGGAAATGTAGGGCTCGGCAAACGGGGGCTATGCCCCCCATCCCAGGCTGGCCTCTGGAGTGCCTCACCATGCTACCTTTTAGCAGCCTCTTATTTATAAAGGCACTCATCATATCAGTACACAGAAGAACACCAGCACTGCTCTTTAATTCCATGGCAGAACTGCATCCATTGCAAAATAACTACCCGTGCAGCCCAGAATCACTGGAGGCACACTGTCCTCCTGTCACTCTGCGGTCACTCTGCTTTGTTGGCTGCAGTTTTTCAGTCGGTGACACAGTGACACCAGGCACAGAGATTTGTCTTGGCTTTTAATGGGTTCTAGATCATAGCAAACATGGGGTTAGGCTAAGGCAGAAAATATACATTTTTTAAGAAAGCACGGCTCTTGTTTGATGTGATTTATGAGGCGTCTGACTGGAACACATGGAACCATATAGCTATCATTGAAATTCTGTGATGATGATGTATAACCTATTAACTGGCTGCCTGTGGGAGATTTTTTTTTCCATGTATGTAGACTTTTCTGCTTCCACTAATATTGCCCTCAGTTGATTAATCAAAGTCAGTTTTACTTTAAAATGTATTGTCTTAGCAGCTGCCTAATCTCTCTCAAATGAAAAGCTCATTGATAGCACTGATGGATCGATCAGTGGAATGTTTTCGAGCAGATAAGGGATTTTACAATCAAGTTTTCAAAAGGATTTTCAAAACCCAATATTACAAAAGAGAAAACTGATAGGCTTTTTATAAAACGAAAATAACACTCCTGGAAAATAGCATGTAGAATACAGTACTTTCCATGCACAATTGGTAATGTGAAGGTATACAGGATAACTCCAGTGCCTACAGATTTTAAACACTGCCTCCATCTGAGTAATTGCATACCCAAGAGTTACAGAAGTGAGTCTTCAGTGCTTTGTGACCTTCTGAAAGTGTTTATGATTGCAGAACACTGCTGAAGATCTGGACTGTCCTTTCATGTATTTCTGAAGAAGAAGCAGTGTAATGTGTGAAACGCAGAATAGTCTGTGAATAGCGTGTGTGTGTGTGTGTGTACATGTGTACATGCACGCCATAGTTAGACTGTACAGGATTCACATTAATCACAATAATCACACCCTTTGTAGTTAATTTTTACATTCACTTATGCCATTTATGACTTAATCATTCAACATAAAGATTACCCCCCCTCACCCCCCCACAGAGCACGACTATTCCCATATGTTGGTAGGCAGAGGTCATGACTGGCTGATTTCAGACTCACGGGGGAGCACAGAAACCACAAACCACGCGTGTTCCACCTGTCACCGTGTCAAGGTGGCTTTTCAGAACATCTTTGCCTTTCCACAGGATTCTGACCACGTTTAAGAAACATTCTGCTTCAGGGAGCACAAGAGTGAACTCTTTTTCTTGTCCTCGCCTCTTTTCATCCTTTTTCTGAGCCGCGCTCATTGTAGCGCTTTATCTGTAAGCTGGGAGTTGTGCGACTGTGGTGTACTTGGTGCTCTCACGGCTTCATAAGAGATGGTTAACGATTATTGCCACTGAGGTGCGTCGGGTACGCATCAGAGCTGTGCGGACAGGAGCGCAGTATTCTGTTCGTGTCTTCGATAGCTTGCCAGTCGGTATGGCTTTGAGCACCGGGACTGCCCTCTTCGCTCAAAAACCGCCAGTCTTTTTCGAATCGAAAAAAAATAAAGGCGAAACCTGGTGAAGCACACGTGCATATTTGCACTTGTGTTCACGTGGCTATTTGTGCATGCACGTGGCGATGTGCGGTAGCATTTTCGGTGACTTCGACGACTGTATTTTTGTTTGGATCAGGAGCTGTAACTAAAGAGATTTTTGAGGAAAAACATGTCCAGAGGGAGAACGTCCAAAGCTTCTACGAGCTCTAAGCGTACAAAGTGGAGACTACAGCACCTTCTACCACCTAATTATACTGGCTGGGAATTAGATGAACTGCACTTTAGCATTTCCTTTGTGAAACGGGGAGGAAAATTTAAATGGAAACAAAGAAAAAAAAAAACTGTAAGAGAAATACGGTGTTAAAATTCTTCTTGGAAGCAAGAATGCCTGGTGATTCAAACTTGTTAAAAACCAGTATTGAAAATTAGATTAATCTCATATATTTTAAAATTTTACCTACAGCTCTTAAGTGAGCAGCTTCTCCAGTTTGAATCCATAGTGACATCAACTGGTTTTTTTTTATGTGTCAGCAATTGACTCTTGGGCGTTGGTGTATATGGATGACACCACACCAGATATCCTAAGGGCTACAAAACGCATGGCTGACACCCTCCTGTTGATCTTGTTCACCAATTGACTTTTTACCTCCAACCTGCAGTTAAACATGGAGCTACTTGGTGTCTTTACAGACCAATTGTAAGTTTTAAATCCTGTTACTACAGGCCAATCACACACACTTTTCTGATTCTGTCTGGTGTTTTTTTGCTTGGAAACATTTTCTTTTCCTCCCCATTGCCTGTTTGACAGCTTTGTCCTGTGTGGGCTAGCAAAGTCATTTCTCTCACTTTACCTGGATGTTTGCTGTGCTGAGCTGTCAGTGAAATTGACCACGTGCTTCACTTTTTCTGTGCAGCCGAGAGAGGTCTTGCTAAGAGCTTTGTGGAACAGAATTAGTATTAGGTTCTCTTCTCTCCAATCCACGGCATTGTCTCTGAACGCCTAGTGAGAGCTCCAGTGTAACTGCAGTGTGTTTTATACCTAAAACGGGTATTAGGAATCAAGATGAACATGAAAAAGAATTCGTATTTAAATGACAATTGCCTTATTTTTTGCAACACCACCGTCAGCTGAGCTTCAATGTCACAGTAAGGCCTCGATTTTTTCAGTTTAGTAAACATGCTTTGTCTGAGTAGCTCTTTATTTTTCTGCTGTTTGCACAGGATGACTTTGTTGAAGTCAGCTCAGGGCTGACATCTGGCTAAACAAAATGTTTGTATGTACTGTACAGACTTTATTGTTCAGAGGACATTTGAGAAAATCCCACATGCAAGATCTTTAGCAGTAAAATTAACTTCTTAATTTGGATGCATCAGTTTCAGATGAACCACATGTAGATTTCTTGAAAAATGTTAATGTCAGGGGTTGTCGGTCTTCACGTGGCATTGGCCACCCCTTGGCCATCCCATTGAGAAATTTCTGCTGGCCCACCTGATGCCTGAGCAAGGCTGGCTAACATCAGCATGCAATGCTTTGCTTCACTGTAACAGTCCATCTGTGAACATACAGGATGTGAAGATCCGCTTTTAAAACGTGTGCTTGTCAGGTATTTTTTAACAAGTGGCTTTTTTTCTTGTTTTCTGACAGATCATATTTTTGCAGACATTGCAGTCCAAGAAAAAAAATATGTTGTCTATTCCCAGTTAGAACTGCTTATATAGCTTTGAGTAGTCTTTTTTTAGACCTGTGCTGATTCCATCATTGCTCATGTTAACTTTTGGGTTAAATTAGCTTTTACAGTGTTCATTATTTACTTTGCAGTTGTTTGCTCCTGATGGCATGATAGTTGGCTGAACCTATCCCAGGTAGTTTAGTGCCAAAGCAGAATACCACATGGACAGAGTGCCAAGCCATGACAGGTTGTGGAAACACACTCGTACCAAAGGATGTTTTTGAGCTCTACCAGACCAGCATGTCTTTAAACTTTGTGAGTATACCATCAGGTGACTTGGAGAACGGCCATACACCATACACCACGCACTGTGCCGAGAGCTGGTTTGGACACTGGTGGTATGAGGCCACAATACCACCCTGTGTTTTCGCTGAAATTCTATTAATTTCAGGTAAATTTGAAATCTGCAGTCTATTTGAGAAATAGCCTTTAATTTCCAGCTGTTTGCATCCAACTGTTAAAAATCCTCAGTGGCTGGAATTCTTGTTCTTTTTTTGGTGCAGAAAGACAGACTTGAATATCTAATGTGTCACGTGACTGATTCAGGGAGCCACTTTTGCAGAGAGACTGTATTTTATCATGTTCAATAGTTAAACAGTGATTTCATACCACTGTGAATAGGACTAACAACTCTGGGGGGGAAAAAAAACCAAGTCACTCGCGTGACTATATTTTAAACTGTATACGTTAGCAGCATTTGATCTCTTGAAATTTAAATAGGACGGAGATAGGAAATTGTTTAACAACATGCAGGAGTTTATTTGCACACAAATTTAAAAAGGCTTTGAAATTAATGCTCAGAAATTTGCCTTCTGTTTACACCATTAACTATTGGATTTATCTATTAGGTTCTTGCATGTATAAGGATTAGCCATGCATCAATGTCATTTTCTTTGAGCTTTCACATTAAGCCTGCCAACCAAGAAGCCTTTCTGTTTGGGGTACAAGTTTCTTCTCCCCTCTGTGTGCCTTGTGTTGCCTCATGTCTAAAGGTGAAAAGGGCAGTGCTTTTGAACATTCTGCTCTCGACCTTGTTTCTCAGGGCTTCGCTTTCCTGACAGCATGCTAAACCTGTCAAAATTCTGGCTGTACAGCGCGAATACATGTTTGCCTAATGGGAAAGGAGAGTTATTGATGATGATGATGGTGGTGGTGGCGTGTGAGACCGCTGCTGGATTCTGGTGCCAAGCCCCATATTACACAGATCGTTGTTATACCTCTAGCTTCTTTTATGCTTTGCAGTGCAAAAATTGTGATTAAACAAGACTGGCGCTGAGGTCTTTTCTAAGAGCTACTGCCTGACACCGATTAAATTTACTCTGCTATAAATTTACTAACCATTTTACTAACCATGTGTTATAAACCATTATAGTCTATTTGTAGCACATTTTAGAGCAGCAATTGCTTGTTAAATGAAACTTTCATTTGACCTTTGTTTTACATGTGTGGAATTTAAAATATAAAAAAACCTAACCAGATGTTTTGCTTTTGATAGCCATCGTATATTCCTGCCTCCTCATTTCCCAATCAAAGGGCTGGTTTTGCAGTCTAATTGTGCCTCCAACCAATGGGATCTGCTGACGATGTCTCCAGCCAATGGGATCTGCGGACTATGTCTCCAGCCAATGGGATCTG
>JABJVR010000052.1:14089233-14104282 GCA_025773905.1 Chitala chitala
AAATTTTTTATTAAACTTGGTCCTTACTGCTTCCTGTTCTGTTGTTTACATTTTTAACTACCTCCTGGTATTGTTTCATTATTTTTTTTTTTTTTTTTTTTTTTTTTTTTTTTTTTTTTTTTTTCTTCTTCTTTTTTTTCTTTTTTTTTACAGGAAAAATAAAATTGGGTTACAGTGTCAACGAGGGGAAATAAAGGACTCTCAGCAAATGCTCCATTTTAAAACATGCCTCAGGTTTTTCCATAACATGCATGTGACGTGTTTTGAAGCTGTGGTTTATATGTGCATTACAAATGGAGGTCTTCGGTGCAGCTTTAAGACATTGCAGCGTGTCCTCAGCATGTGTGCAGGATCGAACCCGTTCAGCTTTCCGCAGCTTCTGCTGGAGGGGCACTTAGTGGAAAAGTGTAAATTTCGGGCATGGTCCACCCTGCAGCGATGATCAAACGGACCGTCTTTTACCTGTAAGGTGATAAAAGGTCGCTCATCTCACACCTGGGCCATTCGCTGCCTTCAGTAAAGGGTTTAACAGCCGATCCGCATGGCAGTTAAACCCCGATTTGTGTCAGAACGGCTATGGAGGTTTGGTGTGAAAACACTGGGCCCTTGTGCTTGCAGGTTTTAACACCTCTTGCCTTTATCTCTGAACACCTGTCACAAGCCTCGCAGCCATTAAGGACCCAGGCTAGAAACGGGTCTCGTTAAAGAGCGAGGAAGTAAAATGAAAAGGTGTTGCAGGGGACACAAAAGGCCGTGTGTTAGCACTGCTCTCCTAAAGAACTGCCCTTTTCTCTTGCTCTGGAATGTGGGACAAAACCTCAAACTGGAAAACTGTTTGAGCCTCCTGCTTGACCACTTGAGCCCCTGTGAGGCCTAAAGCACTTACTGGAAGATATGAACAATCCCTTCATTCCTTTTCAGGTGCTGCTATCGTAATTTTCCTTTTGTTCCTCACAAAAACGTACAGGTGACTGGGTCTTAATGGGGAGAAGCGTGGCAAGCAACATTTGCCCAGCGATGAAAGCATTTGGCTCCGTAAAGCGTTTGGCTGTTTTTCCCCGATAAAAATGCACAGAAGAAAGACATGTGGGAATCAGGTTAATGACCATGTATATTTGTCAAATGCAGGGAATTTGTTGTCTGCGTTTAAGCCACCCACCCGGAGGGAGCAGTGGGCAGCCACACACAGCACCCAGAGCAGGGCTGCGTGGACAATGTTTCAGAAAGTAGAGCAGAGAAATGGCACATACAGTAAGCATCGTTGAGGGCATTGGAAAGGTAACATTTACAGACCCTCATTTGCTGTATGTTGATCAGTGCAGCTTTAGTGGATTTTAATGGAGAGGAGTGTGGCAGCTTTGTGTCTAAACAGACCGTGAACGTGCTCCCTGAATTCGTCGCTTTATTTCAAAGTGTGAACAGCGGAATGAAAGGCATGCAGCACAGGTTATTTGGAGCCAAGCTGGGAAAGAAAATACTCCTGTGGATGAAAACCTCACAGGGGAATGTTGTCCAGCTCAGTTGGTGGGGTTGATTTTCATTTATTAAATGATACGTACACAAATTAAACATAGAGGGACATTTAAATAAATACTCCTCTTTTTGTTTATGAAGGAATTAATAAGACCTCTACGTGGTATGTATGGAATTTTATAAATGCAAATCTCATTCAGGTCCACATACTGTTTTTGTAGTTACTAGTTAGTAAAACTGGGACCTGATTTTGAGGCATTTCTGCTTCTTAGGTGTGGCGGTACAAATGTAGGGGGTGCTACAGTCGGAGGCAGTACCAATGTTTAGACTTGACTCCAGGTGCTGCGCTGTGTGCCCGTAAGAGCAAGAGGTCAGCTGAATGTGACAATCAGAGCAGAAACGCTGATGGGTGTGTTTACTGCCGGCAGGTGTACAGGCGCGACTGCGAGACCTTCGGCATGGTCGTGAAGATGCTGGTGGCCAAGGACCCGAGCCTGGAGAACCTCCTGCAGAACCCTCTGAGAGAGAACCTGAGTGAGATCCGGGAGCGATGCTTGGATGACCTAAAACACTTCATCTACGAGCTGGATGAGGCAGTGCTCCGCTCATAGACTCTCGTCCTCCTGTGACCATGTCAGTTTCCCTCTTTGTTTTTGAGAAGAATGTGGAGGATTTCCACCGTGCGGCAGAATGTTTTTTTTTTTTTTTTTTTTTTTAAACCTTCAGTCATGTATGTTCACAGGTTGACTTTTCAGCTGCTGATTTTTGAATTGTGGTTGTTTTTTTGACATTGAGATGTAATGGAAACCCATCCACAGCCAGGGGAAGGCTTTCCCTAAATGCAGTATATGGATGTACTTTCTTCTGTTCCTGTGCATGTTGTGTTGTTTTGTATGAAGTCCTAATTTTCCTTACTTAATGCCGTCTGTTTATAAAAATACTGGTATAATGTTTTCCTGTAGGTTTGTATGTTAAAAGTACAAATAAATTTCCACTATATTGATCTGTAGTGATAATTGTGCAGTTTTGATTACATTCACATGCACTGAAATGCATCATTGTTGATCTGGAATTAATCAGGGCATTGAAAGTGTGAAATAGCTTGTTTCTTCTTTGTAAGATTTTGAATGACATTACCAATCATGTCTAATGCCTGACTGAAATACTATGGTAGAACATAAACGCCCAAAAAGGCTGACTGCCATGGAGAAGTCTGAATCAAATTGACAGAAGTTCTGCTCTGTCTAGTACAGAGTTTCGTGTTGCATTTCACACCTGTCCAGGTAGTCTTCAGACACATCAGCACCAAACCAGTCATGAACGTACTGTGTAAGGATTGACATTCCAAATGGGCCCCACTGTTGTCCATTTTTGGAGTACAGAACTTTACCGCTTCTTTGAATGTTTACTTCACAGTATTGAGTACAAAGTGAGTCTGTGAAATTCCTTTGTCCTTTCAAGCGTGAAATGAGACAAGTGAGATAATTCCATCTTTCCCAGTCCGAGTCTCGGCTCCAGAAGCAAGATTACTCTGACTGATCTAGGGAACTTCTGTAAATGTTCTGCAAGTTAGCAGACAATCGCTTGATCTCACATGAATCAAACCAAAGAAGGAGGCATTCAGTTATAGATCCCTGAGGCTAAATCCTAAAGTTTTCAGCTGTAATTGCTGCAGTAATAATACAGGGGGATTTAAATGAATTCAGTCAAACGGAGTCGGATGTTTCAGAGCCTTCCACAGAAACACACAACTCAAGCCTTCAGGGCCAGCTGAACAGTCCAGTCCTGCTCAGCAGCTTATTAATTCTGAGACTGGATATTGTCCAACTTTGACCAGGTTCACGTTTTAATGCCTAATGGTTCAACACAGCTTTACAATTAAATCTTCGTCACTGGTGTACTTTAAGCAAATTCGTTTATGTGGTGGGCCATACAGGTTGTTTTGACTGCCTTTAATCAGCAAAATCTCATTAATCTTACCTGATCAAATGTACAGTGCCATGTGCCCCGTTACAAAGCTGTGCAGTCTGACATCACAAGATTTATACACTGAGTTTCATTTGAACATTTCCTTTTTAAGCCAGGCTCTCGTATCTAATGATGCAGTTCCAAGGCGAAAAGTCAAATTAAGCCACACCAATGGTTTAGGCTAGCTGAAATTCCACCAGGGCTCTTTGCTTACATTAAGAATACGCTGGCCAGGTTTTTTTTTTTTTTTTTTTTTTGCATTTGAAACTTCCCAGCCAAAATAAAAAAAAAATTATATATATATATATATATATATATATTACAATTTAATCATCATGTATCAACCCACAAAATTAAGAATAATTTGACAAAGTACCACCATTTAGTAAAAATGTCTTCATCCAACATTTTATTAGCGATGTGTTCCAGTTTTTACATTTTATACAGATTAGTGATCCCGTTTACACCATATGAACCATAAATAAAGCCTTCCAACACAACCAAACTGGTTTAGAGAGAGGGCTGTTTGTAAACCCTCGGAAATCTAAAGCAATTATAAAGTGAGATCTGCACAAAGCAGATAAATGGGCACAGAGATGACTGCAGTTTTTAAATCAAATTTGGACCACCAGACGCTGAGATTGTTCTTAAAAATAACCAATGAACTGGACTTCCTAATTTCTCTTGTGAAACCCGGGGATATAAAAATATCAGTTTATCTTACCTTTACATATATACATGCTTTCATGTTAAATAACTCACTTTGTATATGCACCTTTATAAATAGTTTCCTGGTTATGATGGCGATGCTTGTTGCCCTTTTAACTGTGCACATCACAGCACATACTATGTAAGAACACTATCAGACAGGCAAGAACGGCAAGTGGCTATTCACCGTTTTCTAACTTGGAGTACAAATCGGTGTAAACATGACGACATGGGAGCACCTGTAAACACATGCCAAGCGTTGCAGTCAGAAAGTATAGAAGTGTAGCTGTATTTGTTAACCTAGAAGCAACATAAAACGTAGCAAAGAACAAGTCCACGAAGGTGATGAGGAACAACACTTCTCATCGGTTTATGAAATAATACAGTTTTTGCCCTTGTGTCCCTTCTTTTTAGATTTGGAGTGAGGACTATAGGGAGAGGAAGGTAATGGTGAAATTTGGCTGGGGAGTTCTGTGTAGTAATGGTATCGTGGAGACCTTGGCTGTGGAATGGGCTGCCCCAGGAAATATCCCTCTTCCTCCGAGTCAGAGGAGGAAGAGGAGCAGGTGGAGCACCAGTCATCGTCCCCATACAGGCCAAAGAACCTGTCCCCACCCGGGTTCTGCAGGGCGTAGTCGGAGGTGGCGTGGGAACGGGAGTGGGACCGTGGCCCATACTGCTCTTGGTTGGGTAGGAAGGCTCGTGGGTTGTGCACGTAGGAAGAAGCAAAGTGCCCGCCGGGGTCCTCCCTGAAGTGTGTTCGCGCTCTCTCCTTTGGGACCAGGTGCAGAGCGTTGTCTGAGCGGGACTTCCGACTCCGGCGCCGCCGATGGTGGTGATGGTGGCGCAAGCGGCCGTGATGCTCCTGTTCCTCAAAGTGATGCACACGGCGCCGAGTGCGCTCGCTCATCGGGGGCTGCCTCACCTCCACCTCATCATATAGACCGTTGTCCACCACATCGTCTGAGAACTTCACTTGCTGCGGCCTGGACTGGGACCTGGTCCTCCGAAGAACGGAAACCTGTGGGACCTTGGTTTTTTCTTCGGGAAACGATTCCTCTTCCTCCTCCTCTTCCTCCACCTCTTCCTCTGCTTCTACCTCTGATGTTAGGCTCTTGAGTGAATTCGCACTCCGGTGCAACATTGAAGAGTTTAAAGTTCCCATGTTACTCATCTTTTCACAGTCTTCATTCTCAAGTTCCTCAAAATTTTGTAAGGAATATAATCCTGCTCTGTCTTTACCTTCTCCATCCACAGAGGCTCCTGCAGGAAGAGAACTCATTAGAAACAATTTATACTAATGCTAAACCAACATTATAAGAGCAGTTTTTGTAAAATGCTGGGCTTTATGTACCAGAAGTACACAAAATAAGGGAGTGCTTCCTTACCAGTGATATTGGAGAGGGCTAGTGAATCCATGGAGTCCCTGACACTCTGATCAGGCTGCTTCAGCTCATCTGTGATGCACTCCAAAGAATCGTCATACCATTGATTCTGGTCATGCCTGTAACTACCTGCACCATGGTCCATCTCTACCTCCTGCATCTTTCTGCTACTGGCAGGCCCTGGATGACTACCATAGGCAGAGTCTCCAAGACCATCTTGAGACTGAGCCCAGTACATGTTGGCCTGGTACTTCTTACTGGCCAGGCTTTGACTGTGGCCACCCATTTTTGGCTCAGATGCTTTGACTTCAGGGTCAGATGTCCAGAGTTCTCCATGTGCACTGTCCTCAGTTGGTTGAAAAGCACCATGTTCTCCAAATTTGAGGAGCAGTTGTGTCATGTAGTCCTCATGCTCCGCCCATTCCTCGTGGTCCTCCAGAGCCTCCTGTTCCTCTCGGTTCTTCCAGAAGTGGTCATCAGCAAAGCGGAGATGCGCAAGTTTGTGAGAAAGGGTGTCACCTGGGTTTTCGGAGAGGCCTGGAAATTTGTAGTTGACAGCAGGCGAGAAAAGCAGTGACTGGCGGCACTGGTCAGCCGAGCGGCTGCTTTTCCCCATCCTCACACTCCGCCTGGATTCGCGAGACCTCCCTGACTGGAAGGCCGAGTCAGAGGAATCGGAGGCATGGACGTCTTCTCCCAAGCTGCAGGCCTTGGAGCAGTATATGCGACCTTGCCGTGGCAGAAATGGGCACCCCAGAAGGGAACATTTGCACTGGGCACAGCAGAAGCACATCTCTGTAGCATGCCAGTGTAGGCCATCATATGTCATCTGGGCATGGTCCACACCTGATGGAGGATTTGGAAATGGGCAAAGATTAATCGGTGAATCTACAGCAGAAGCACCTGGATCTGGAGTTCTGTACTGATTTTCAATTTACTGCAGGCTGTAACCTCTTGTAAAAATCCAACACAATCCAACCCTGCTTTGTGGTATTGGTGGTATTCAGGTACCAAGTAATGCATCGTAGACCTAGCAGAACTTCAGTGCTTGAGGAGTAGACTTCACTACTCCTGTTTAGAGAGAAGACTGACGATTAGGGTGTGAGGGTGACTTACCGATGTGCTCCCCACAGGCCTCGCAGTACTCGGCGTAGAGGGACTCAAAGCAGCCACAGCAGTAAGGACGCCCATCCTTCATGATGTAGCGCTGGCCACCCAGCACGGTGTCGCACTCGAAGCAGCAGAAGTGCTTCATGTGCCAGTGCCGGCCCTCTGCTTCCGTGCACTCGTCCGCAAAGATGATCTGAGGGGCAACATGCAGTTTAGAAACCACGAGCAACAAACAGTGCAGTGTGCACAGAGCTGCCTTTAACATTACAGGGATGAATCACAGGATCACAGTGGGGCCTGTTTCACTGGTGCCGCTACTGCCATGGACTTACTTCATCGCAGGCGGAGCAGCGCGGCTTCAGCAGCTCAGCATGGTGCCGACCGCAATGGACTTTTCCGTCATGGTAGAAGTAGATCAGGTCCACCAGGAGTTCGTTGCAAGTAGCGCAGGCAAAGCAGGCTGGGTGCCAGCACTGGCCAGGCCCTGCCCTGGAGGCAAACACAGCCATCTCACCTCCGCCGATGTTCTCCCTGCACTGAAGAAAAGGAAAAAAAAAAAAAAAAAAAAAAAACTGCTTCTGAACGCCGAAAGTTACACAGCAACAAATCTACCACTGTTTTCACACACACAGAAATGCACCTTTTGCAGTGAACCATCTGGGAAACGAAAGTGCTTCCATGTTTCATTTGCTAAAATACATTTTAATCGGCAAAACTCCTTTGTCCCTGAAGAATAA
This sequence comes from Chitala chitala, assembly GCA_025773905.1. NCBI lineage: Eukaryota > Metazoa > Chordata > Actinopteri > Osteoglossiformes > Notopteridae > Chitala > Chitala chitala. The sequence continues at coordinate 14,096,615 of JABJVR010000052.1, forward strand.
ATGGCCAAAGGTTTGAGTGTCCTGGACTGTGTAAATGTTACACTACCCTTCATTTTTCTTCAGCCTCTGCTACCAGAAGATACCTCTGCCAGGGGTTCTCTAGTTTGAGACCATCTAGCCCATAAGAGCGCAGCACCTCATAACCTTAATTTCTCATGAGAGGGAGGGGTGACTGCATTTCTCTTGAAGAATTGTCCATGCAGGCCCATTAACACTGGCTGAGAGGTGTTTCCATACAGTGATCAGCCAGGCTTATGTGACCCCTCACAAACAGTACAACTGCAGAGGACATACGTTTGTATCAAATGATGTGTTCTGATGGCCATAAAATGCTCGTTAACACAAGTGCAGCCACTATCACAAAGGGAAATACGACACGCTCTGCAGGGTGGCCTGATGTTCAACACTTAGCCTAGAAACAAACTATTTTAGTTCCACAAGCTCCCTCTATTCTTAGTACACTCTCTTTGGTTATGTCCACATTCATCTTACCAAGAAGCAAAACAGCTCATTGGGGTCTTCGCATATCATTACATAAACAACCTGCAGCGCACTGAAATGGCGCATTCCCAGTTAGTTGGTCCTAAAATAAGGCCTGCAGCTCCACTGTGATGGATTATTCCATGTCACACAAGACATTTCAATGTCTTTTTTATGGGTTTTTTTTTTTTTCTTTGCAAACACCGGCTTCTAACAAGGGGAGAAGAGATGAAGTGAGACCTACGTGTTCGCAGATGGTGTGCATCAGTGCCCGGGGCAGGAGCTTCAGGGCCCCACGTCCCAGGGCCTCCTTCTTCCGCTGCATGCTGAACATTTGCAGCTCCTTCTTCTCCTCCTCGCTGAGTGACTGGCAATACCGGATCTTAAGGGAGGGAGGAACGACAAAAGGAGTTTACAACGCACACCACCTTCCTGTGGGGACCAGCCACATCAAACAGCAGCGTTCCTCTGCCAACGGCTGGCCTTGCTCTACAGTTCTGCTACTCTCTCCAAAAAGCTTCACAAAAACAAAAGGGATGGAGATGTTTATATAAACAGGCCCGATGTTTAGAGTGGAATCAGGCTTCGAACAGACACGAGAGTGGGCACGCCACCGAAGTAAACCACAGTAAACAGTCACGTCACTCTAGCTTTACTGAGCACTTTTTCTTCCGCCTTCGTCTCTCCTTGTAAACCACAGTCATGCCAAGAATGTCCGAGTCCACTGCAAGCCTACCCTGGCCACAAACATCATAAAGTCACTTTGTGAAAAGTTTTATTGTGCTAACACCCACCTTGTGAACAAGAGACAATGAGGGGCACTGTAGCTCCACCAATGCTCTTGTGAAGGCCAAACGTTAATTGCAACAGTGGCAAACGGCGTTGGACGAGCATGTTTTAACGACCAACGGTTTACACACACTGTTGCCTTTACAAGTAAGACAAAACAAAAATGCAGGGGTAGGTTTTCCAGATGACCCCCCACTTTCCTTTCTCCATGGACTTCAGACAGAAGGATTGCTCCCTGTCTGGAAGTCACTGCGTGTTCTTACCTCATTGTCATGGGGAGGAAGCTGGTACAGAAGCTGCTTGATCCTGTACTTCTCTCCTGGGCTGTTCACATAGGGAACCTTGTCTTCAGGTAAGCAAGAGAAATACAGCTGCACCTTGGGCAGAGACAGAGAATGGCATTTCGATAAGAGGACACACAAGTGGGCACATTAAAGTTCAGCCTTTTCACATTCTTTGACCAATTACAGCAGTGTTTAGATTAGGCTATTTTAGGAACATCACCCCTGCCATGTTTACAGCACTTAAATAGCACATCACCGATACTCTGATCACTACAGTGCTAGTTAAAGACCCTCCTGAGCAGTAAATTTGGGGAAGCACTATTCATCTTGGTGCTACACAAAGGCTCAAGCCGGGTTGACCTCATTTCCAATGGAAGTAACATCTTCATGCTGTGTACATCATATGGTCATTGGCAGGAAGGTACTGAAGTGTCATTAATTAAAGACACAATGACTCCCCTCTTCACACTGGACAGCGAGGTTTCTGAAAGGCTGCCCTTATAGCGTTGCACTCAACACCCATCACTCACAGGTCAATCCAAAATACAGCAAGCACAGCAACTGTATAGGGATTACTTTCAATCCAGATATTTTACACCAGGAGCTGTTGCAACAAGGATGCAGGGGGGGGGGGACATTAGCTGGTCAACTCTATCCCTCGCTGTACCTCATTACTTTCACGTGTATTGCTGTGATTTGAGCAGGGCTGGCCTCTTTAGCCTGGGTCACCATAAATCCTCACTCAGACTGGGTATATATAAGGCACAGCTTTGGCTTGAGCTCAAAGAACCAGTAAGTATGTCATCAGCCTATCAAAAAAATGTCACAAAGCATTAAAGATTCTCCTTGCTATACTAAAAATATACTGATACTATAATGAGATTTATTACCAGGATAGATGTATCCCAATTACATATCCTACACTCCAGGCTGCAGTCATTAAAGGCATTCTTAATGGGCTCAGTTCATCTATTGTGGGACTACATGCAAAGCCTTGCAATGCCATCTTTGTATGATTTCATAAATATTCAATGTACTATTACAGTTACATTGTAAACTGGGGTGACAATCTCCAAAGCAAATGGGGGAAAGCTCATCTAGCCACATGACTGATCTGCTTTGGGATGAGTTCAGCTCAGCAGCTGCATGACACAATGGGGGAGGAGTCAGTGGGAGTCGGGGGGGACCAAGACTCACCATTTAAAAAAAAAAAAAACAAAAAGAACACACAACGTGTGGAGCCTTCCCCAGAAAAGGTGCAGGTTATTTGTACTAGGTACTTTATGCAGGTTTGAGTGTATGTGTTAGGACCTGTACAGGAGGTCCTATCTGGGCCCCCTTTCGTTTATAACCTTCTGAAATGTCTACAGCCTGCCACCCTGATTGTCCCATGAAAGCCATTCTGTGTTTTGAGTGCAATGAGGTCAGTGTGAACCTGCAGTTCGCACATACCGGCTCAGCCTCAGGAATACTTTTACCGGATACACTCAGCATGAGTTCAGACCAACACGAAGCACTAAATGGTTCCAATTTAGACGGCAATAATCACTTAATTGCTAAGAAACGTTGGCGGGGTCTCACCTGGTCGGGCCGCAGGCCGGGAGGGACCCACGCGTACTCTTCCAGGGCACAGCCAGAGTCGTCATCTGAGGTGGAGCTCCGCTGAAAGCCCAAGGTGAGCTTGCCGACTTTGTGACTCCCGTCCCCTCCGCGAGCCCCGGGCTGGAAGCTGCCGCCACCACTGCTGCTCTCCAAATTCATCAGGAAGTGCTTCTGTCCACACAAGGAAGGAGACAAGTGAGTGGGCCTCTGTGGTCTGTCTCTCTGCAGCTAGTGTGCGGCCTGGTGGCTCAATGGGTAGATCAACAGGCTGGCATGCAGAAGTCTCCTGGTTTGTATCCCAGCCACCAGGTGCGTCTTTGAGCAAGATGCTCAGCGCAAGCTCATTGTAACATGCATGTGAAATATAAGTCGCTTTGGATAAAAGCCTCTGCTAAATGAATAAATTACTAAATCATTAGTGCAGCCTCACACAACTACCTACCAACAGCAATAAAAAGTAAGTTACAGACAGAGGGCTCTTCTGCCTCTGAAGAAGAAACTTGTTCGCCTATAAAAAATGATTATGGTATATGTGTAAATTAACATGTAATTGGCATTTACTAACTACATATGTGATCGAGGAACTGGTATTGGCTGATTAAAATATAGAAATATAAACTGAAAAATATAACAAAACAGCAAACATTTAGAATACTACAGTGCTCATTTTGTTTTGTTTCTAAAGCTGTCCAGTTCCTTCACTCAGAAGGGTAGGTGGGAGGAGAAAAAAAAAAAAAATTCTTTAGTGAGAGGAGACAAAACCACAGGAGGTGTGATCACAGTGAGCAGCTGCTCGAAATTCACATAGACTCAAAGTCCGGAGGAAGAAAGCGGGCCGTGAGGCTCAAAAGCCAACAAGGATGTCATCGTGAAACATCGCTCAAGCACTCTGCTGGTCCGCACGTTGCCAAGCAACGCGGGAGGGGACGCGTCATCAGCACACGCGTCATGCAATGCAGATCACCGCCTAACGTTCCTTCCTAGTTTGTTTCTACTTAAAGTGCAACTAGAACACTCTCAAAACATGTTCCCTTTGACAGAACAGCTCTGTAAAAGAAGGCAACCAAAGTGATGCGTACCCCCCCCCCCCACCCCCTGCTGAGTAAGCAAATCATTGTACTTTTCATTTTGAAAGGTATTGGGAATAAATACACTTTCCATATGGTCTCCTTTCCTGGAAAAACAGTTAACGCACACTTAGTGACAGTGGCTGCTTTTGCAGTTGTGGTGATCTTTCAAGACTGTAAAGCGCAACAGCACCTCCCTTGACCTGTCCCACCACTGAGGGGAACAAACGTTAGGCGGACAGCTGAGAAAACCAGTTATCCCCTGGTGCTGGCTTGGCTGAGCCCATGCCTAGCAAGGCATCTCCCCAGTGGAACATCTTTTATACATGAACATTTAAATGAGCATGTGTTAAGTCCACGCAACTGTACCAAGTCCTTCCTTTAATGTGTCCTACCCCCAACTCAACAAGAGTCTTCACCACTGCCCAGCCTTGAGTATTTGGGTCCATCAAGACTGATGATTTTTCACCCCATAGACCATGATTATTGGCCATTCAGAAATCAGGCATACATATTAGTGTATTGAAGGCCACGAACACACTGCTGAATGGTGGTCAAGCATACTAATCCATACTTAAATGTTTAAGGACAAGTAATGTGTGTAGAGGTATTAGATTTATCCCAATCCACACTGGCAAGGAGCGCAGGAGATCCGAGACATTAAATCTAGAGATCTTCTGTTAGGCTTATCAAACTCCACATCTACTGCCACCTTTTAACTCTGAAAAGCAAGCCTTATCATCGCTTCCTTCACGTCCTTTGAAAGCTCTTGGGTCCAGATAACCCCCTCTTTTGTCTAAGAATCAGAAAAACGCTTTGGACTAATTTGTAAATAAACAGGAATGAGACCAAACAGCCCAAAAAAGTCATCCTCTGGGGAACAGTTGAATCACAGCTACATAAATGAAAATTTTATATAGTCAAGAAGTAATTACATAACACCTTTAAGTAAATCATTGCGGAATGTTGAAGGTTTGAGGCTTCGCCAGAAATAACCCTACTGTATTAGTCACTGATTCTAGTTTAAAAATTCACCTTGTCCACAGAGTTTAGAGGTTAAGGGGTAATTTAAGAGAACACTCCAGCGCTCCTGGGTTAAAGGCCTCTTTCGGGAGGGGCATTTCCTGCACCGGCATCCTGTGCCAAATGGGGCAATTCAGACATAGTCAAATCGGCATCATTTCCTAGCTGTCCCCTTGACAACTACTCGGGTGGTTTAGGTAAGATTTTGGCTGTCCTGACACAGCATTCTGAGGTCAAACCCTTCATATTCATTTGTGTCGAAAAGAGGGGGTGGGGGGGCTATCCTTTGGAGGTCACGGACTTCATGTCCAGTTCCTGTCTGCTCTCCCACGTACCCACAAAACCCCTGAAGCGTTTAACAGCCACCTCCTTTGTTAAAGTACTTGTTAACAAGGTTTTGGAGAGGTTGGGGTGGGGGTTGGAGCACCAAGATGTAGATGACAGAACTCCACCCACACAGGTCCACCAGCCCCAGGGGCTGGCGCTGAGGGAAAAGGCACAACGTGGAGACACAAGAAACTCACCCACAGCTCAGTCACATGTTAACGAGCAGCGCCCCCACAATGCACGGGGACACTGCTTGGACCGCCTGGCAATTTGCATACAGCCACAGGAGGGTGGAGGAGGGACCTCACAGACAGTGGTAAGATGGAATTTAACACCCACTTTCAAGCAACAAACACAGCAACTTTTATCCTTTCAGTATCTCATGAACACCTAGGTTATGTATGTGAAAAGCCATGCTGCTGACAGACTGACTTATTCAAATAGCTCAGCACTTTACTTAAAGAAATGAGCGCGTGCACGCACGCACGCACGCACACACACACACACACACACACACACACACACAGAGAGAAAACCATTAGCAAGCGAGTTCCACCTGCTGACTTCAACCCCCCATAAAGCAAATACCGACATGTACAGAAAATGCTAGATTGACTTATTTGTAGTAAGGAGGACTACCAGCGAGGTATTTCCCCATACCCAAAATGTTCTTTCATGGAAGAAACTATACTCTTACATCATAAAAATATTATGTACATATTGTCAGTGTTAACACCAAGGTTTTCTTCTCATTAGCAGCCAACCTAGTGATACTGTCAGCATTGTAAAAGATCCCACAAAAACCTTGAGAACGTTTAATGTTTTAATTAAAAAGCTAATGAGGAAAAAAAAAATCCCCCCCACACAGCTGGCCCCTCCTTGCAGTGCAGTTTTAGGCCGACCATCTCGCGGAGGAACAGACACGTGTATTGTGTTTGTGCACATACAAGCATAGCTTCAGCCCAGGCTGTGGACAAGCACGTTTTGGCACAGGGACTTTGCAGCAGCGCGTTCCAGGACTATGTACATGCACGGGACTTCTCCCCCAGTCCTCCTCTCTCGCCTCACACCGAGGTCCATCTCTGGGAACATGTGACATGACCACAGCTCTCCTGTCACCCAGCGCTCCACTGCTCCTCTCACACCTTGTCACATGACGCCAGTCTGACATGGCTGCTGTTAAAGGCGAGCAGGAGAATAACCCCCCCTGGCCCTTTAACAAGCCAAAGCAGAGCAGGTCATCACAAAAAGTCTGTAACAGGCCCCTCACATGCAAGTCGTGTACAATTTCCAAATGTAATGCAGTAGAAATGCAGTCCATATGTCTACACATCAGGGACAGGAGGCATGCAGTGTTATACAGGTAAGCAGTTGGTCATTTTACACAAATGCTTTACTAACAAAAGCAGTCCCCAAATGCAGCCCCCCACCCTGCTCACTGCCTACAGTGAATCAGATATTCAGCTGTATGAATATCTCTGCTAGAAACCATACAAATTATTCAAATCCAAACTGTATAAGACATCCTTGGTGAAATACAACACACTTCACTTCTGCCATAAGACATTCTAACTCATCATTTCTTGGCTGCATGAGAGGATGTACAGGTTTAAAGAACTTAAAAGAAACAAATCCCTTTTTTCCCCATTAAGGATACTTTAAATCTAGTTTTATTTCAAATCACCAAATAGCATACGTTTTTGGTCCATTTCCAAAAGGGACGGTTGAAAAAGCAAAATAAAAGCAGGTCTTTTGCAAGGTAAAATTAAAAAGGTCAAGCATCATTTGCACACAGGAAGGGCAAGGAAAACTCAAGGCTAAATGGGAGACTTGGACTTCCATTAAAGTCATCCTGAGCTCTCCACAGAAACACGTAACCAACATGACCCTAATGCTCACGCACAGTTTCTCATTCTGTAAAAACAGTTGTCTGCTCCTGGTTTAAAATAACTAAGTCAGCCTAGTAACACTACATGACTGTTCTTTACAACTTGGTTGAAACACATCCAAGTATTTACTGCATGTGTTGGGGGGGGGGGGGGGGGGGGGGGGGGGGGGGGGGGGGGGGGGGGGGGGGGGGGGGGGGGGGGGGGGGG
>JABJVR010000052.1:14113873-14132876 GCA_025773905.1 Chitala chitala
CCCCCCCCCCCCCCCCCCCCCCCCCCCCCCCCCCCCCCCCCCCCCAACGGTGAGCAAAGGGACAGAGCAGAGGAAAAATGTTCATTGTAGCACTGTTTGCTAATAAAAGAACACAATTGTTTGTGCATTTTTTAATGTGAACACGCTTCCTCAGAGTTCAGTTGGAAAGGTAAACGACCAATAAACCGTTTTTTCACGTTTTAACTTTCACCTATCCCCCTTCCACATGTTTTTTTTTTTTTTTTTCTTTCTCCCATACCCCCCGCCACACTTGTCCCTCCCAAAATCACTTGTGCTTTCCTCTGTTAGGCGTTTTGAGCCTAGTGTCAACACAGTGGAACCCGAGACTGTTTTAGTGAACATTACCAATGCAGCCTTTTCCCAGGGAGGCAGGCTTGCCGAACTTCATCGTTCCAGAACGAGCAAAACACTGTCCAGCCTTTGTTACGATTTTGTAATAAACGTGTACATTTTTTTTTTTTTTTAATTTTTGGACATCACATGAGTAAAGATATGTATGTACGAATGTGTATATATTATATATATGGTATATATATATATGACATCTATTTTGGGAAAAAAAGCCCTATTGCCCTGCTGTGCCTCATTTTTTGGGAGGTGTGCAAGGACATGTCGCAAGGATAAAACGGGACTTTTCTGTAGCTGCTGGGGGTTAGGAGGGGGGGGGATCATGACTGGCACCCTGTGCACTTTTACTTTCCACAATGGCGATGACAGAGGTGGTGTGTAAGGGCCAGATTTCCAGCAAAGCGTGGACATCCATACCCAAGTGAACAACCCGGGTTTCAAGGACTGAAGAGCTTCATTCTGGCTGTTTTAAACGGCAGCATTTCATAGGAAAAGGAAAACAAATAAAAAAAAAAATTAAACAGATCAATCTTGTATTTTCTGACCACGTTCAAGCTTATTCTCTTTGTAATAAAGTAGAAAGGCTTCTCTTGAATGCAGTGTGGAGTTTGATTTCAGGGGACTGATTGTTGACTCACTGGGCTTTGTACTGTGTACAGGAATTGAGCAGTGATGTTGAGTTGTCAATGTCTTTTGGTACCATGTCATTAAGAGTTTTAAAAAACATTTTTAACAATGGTCTGAAATTAAAATTGAAAATGCTATTCTAAGGCTTATACAGATCCAAAAGGTGCTGCAAGGCAGAATTGTTGACATGGTTTGTTGCTAAAAAGTATTAAGATGTGTGGAACCAGTGTCAGTTAGCGTGCTCAGTGTGTTATCCGTACGAGTACTTGGTGTCAACGTGTCCCCAGGTGACTGACCAGATGTTCAGTGTTTCATTTTAACCATTCAATTTGTTGTTTGTTCCAGCTTTAGGATTTAATGATTTAGGTTGACCTAGTGACTGGAGAGGTCTCTTGTGCAGGACTGAAAATCCTGAGGACACTAGGCAAGACCATCCAGATGAGACTGGGAACTGACAAAGGAAATGTGTGGGAAGAGCTGGCTGTTGGGTGATGCTATGAAATAACGCTTGAAGTTACCAGAAAGTGCAGAGCGCAGGAGCAGGGTTTAATGGAAGAGAATTAGCTGCCTTACATTGTGCCAACGAAATCCTATCATCAGCCCAAAAACAAAAAAATCAACGGTCCTAGACACACGGCAGGTGTCGCATTCCTGCTTAAACCCACCTGGTTAGTAGATTCTTCCTCATAGTAAGGAACACGGAAATGAATTAAAATCGTAGCAGAGAAATACCTGCTCCGACCAAACTGGTTTGTAAACGTGTGGTGTAACGTGTTGTCTGCTTTACGTTTGTAATCAACCAGTTTCTTCGCAGTTACCGGTACTAATCCAATTAGTACACGTTCTGTTAGTTAGATATGATTTGTCTTCACGTGCTTTTCATCGACATCCCATGATTACAGATGCATTAGAAATGCCTGCTATAGGTGAGTAAAACCCGGTGGTCAGAGACGTCGTACGTGTGACTACTTTCCCTTCACCTGCATCTTGAAGCATTATACGTGCCGAGTTAATGTTAAAAAGCCCGTGAGTCCAGAGCTTTTGAAGTAATCAGATGTGTTTGTGGTTTCCACCTCCGAACTTCTGTCTGACTCCTGAATTTTACAGGTTTCCAGTAACTTCATGTACTGTAATCACAGTGATCTAACATAAACTGCTCACCGTAACGTATTAGGAGGGTGAGATAACGTGCGTATTACACTGACAGCGCTGTACTGACACTGCTGTCATGCAACACCAGGTTGACAACCATAATAAGATAATGAGGCGCTAAAGGGAATCCTCGAAAGAAGACCGAAAACACAGATGCTGCAATCTGTGAAGATTAAATGGCCCGTTTGATGTGATTTGCTTTGGCAGCACGCAGCATGCAGAATTACGGCCTTCTGCAGTGCAAAAAATCGAGGCCCTGCTATTTAAAGATTTTATAATCTTCCAGTTAAGCAGTTCTCTTCGGTCAGTTTTGACCCGCTTAATTTACTGTTTTTGTTTTTATTTTTATTTACTGCTTTTCATTTTAGTATTCAGCCGTACAGTAAAGAACTCCTAACGTACCAAGTGAGGAAGACCTGAATTCATCTGATGATATTATGTTTCGTGCCTTTGAAGTTATCACATGTTCTTGGATCAACGACATAATTCGAATCGAAGATACAATAGCTGTCCATTTCGTTCACTTCATTTTAGGTGTTTGATAAAATTTCATCCAAATGAAGTATCTGAGGTCATTCGTTCAGTTAAGGTGGCAAACAAACCAAAGTACGATTGTGAGTGTGACCCAGTACTGCGTCAACTGAGCTGGAGAATTAACGTTGCAAACCAGAAAATATATTTGAGTTTATAGAAATATATAAAAACTCATTATAAATGGTTCTCTTTTCCTTGTGTACGTTTAATTATATAGGATGGGATACTACATTTTTTTCTTTTGCGTAGAAGATGGGTAGAACATCAGGCTGGGATGCAGAAGTCTCCTGGTTCAAATCCCAACCCAGCCACCTGGTGTGTCCTTGAGCAAGACACTCAGCGCTAGTTCATAGTAACACATATGAAATGTCGTAAGTCGCTTTGGAAAAAAGCATCTGCTAAATGACTAATTATTAATAATTATAATTATTTGCATAGCCCTGGAAAGAGCCCATTTCAGAAAGGTCGAGAACTGCTCCAAGACCAACTACTTAGAAGTTAAGTTCACAGCATATAAGGTAAATGCATTTATTTATTTATTCTGCTGCTGCTCACATATTGTACACAGCACCGCAAGTAGTTACCCTGCCTGGATATAACGGGCTTTTGAAGCGGATGGATGAAGGGCTCTCTAGGTTTTTTGAAAACGTAGTATTTGTCTGTTGCCACAAGGTGGTAGCGTGCTGTGTGAAAACATTGGCTACTTTTTACACGTTTTGTTCAAATTGTCGTATATCTGTGCTCTGTGGTCATTCTTAACTATTCATGTTGTGGTAAATATAAATAAATATAAAATTTATCAATTTTTTTTTATTTGTACCATCTATTGTAGATCATCGGTAGCGAACCATCCTAAATACTCTATTCCACTTTAATTATAACCTTGATATTGATGTGCTTTAATTGTTGATTTAATTGAATAGTGTTCCTGGTAAGTACAGCCGGGTGGTTGGAGAATCATTCCAGGATTGGAGGATAATTTAGGCATCAAAACTCTTGTGGAAAAATCACAAAACTACAATTTTTGCAATGTATTTTTTATAAAATAGGTTGTAAAAAGTGTAAAAAAAAAATTGGTTGATTTAGCTTGGACAAATACATTTTATTATTAGATGATGTATTTATTGAAATGTTTGGCACAAACCTGTTACCAGTACTAAAGCCCTAAAAGAATATATTTTTTTACTTTGTTTTTAGTCAGTCTTTTACCATTGCATTTAAAAAGGCATTCATACTGAACACTCTGTCTCAGGTTAGATTTATATTAATTGAATTAACTTTTAAAGGCTTATTTGTGGATCATGTCAATTGTCACATGATTTTTAACCTTTTCAGTATTTATTTTCAACAATTTGCTCAAAAACATTATGCATTAAAAGGACAAGTGAAACACCCCAGACCTGGGAAAATCACTTAGGGTTATTAAAAAAAATTTAAAAAAAACAGTGGCGTTTGCATGTTCTCGCCATGGTTGGTGGGTTTTCTCTGTGCTCTCTGGTTTCCTCCCTCAGTCCAAAGACATGCTGGTTAGGTTGATTGGTGTTGGCAAATTGCCTGTTGTGTGTGTGTGTGTGTGCGTGCGCGTGCGCACACATGCACCTTGAGGGGATTGGAGCTCTGCCCAGGGTGTCCCCTGCCCTGCGCTTCCTGGGATGGGCTCCAGGCTTCCCGTGACCCTGAACTGGATAAGGCAGTTAAACAAATAGATGGATATGGTAACAGGGCTGTGATCAGTAACAGGGTTGTCTGGATACATTACTTTTGATTGCAAGTTGTAACATAAATGTAGCATAAATACAACAATATTCAATTCTGTTCAGTTTATTCTTATATAGCACCTTTCACAGTGAGGTGCCTCAAAGCACTTTACAGAAGAAATATATTACTGAACAGTTATTTTTATGGCAATGAAAACTAAAACCTACTTCAGCAAGCAGTATTGAGAGGTAACATTCACTGAAAGAGGGATGAGGGTCAAAAAGGAAACCAATGGAGTTCTATAAACAGCCAAAAAATGGTTTTCCCCCACTCTGTGCATACCTTTTACCTGGCAGTGGGTTTCTTTTATGGTATTTTTACCAGGTGGCAATAAGAGGAAAAAAATGTATAGCAATTCAGTCTATATATACACAACATAATTCTTTCTGAGAGAACTGAAGGGGGTGCAATCCTGTTACTGTAGTGCAATCCCTGTGACTGGAATTACAGTAATAGGGCTGCAAACCAGTGGTGCTGTTAGTTTCTTTTTTCTCAGAAATAGATGAAAGCAGTGGATTATAACATTACTGTCAATGTTACGGAAACACAAAGTTATGCAAAAAAGAAAGAAAACATGGAAATTTATTATTATTCTGTTAATGTAAGTAACATGGTTGCATTGGTATGGTGGACACAGTCACTCAAGGCTGAAAATATTGAAAAGAAAAAAGTAAATGATAGAGGAGAGGATTTGCCTTTAGTGTACCCATGGTGTTAGCTAATGCTGTAATGATGTCATTTCATGTGTGACATGTGACTTATTGGTTGTCCTCTTTGCCAGGCTAATTGGATTTTGGTTTCAGGGTTGCACTCCTGTTGTGGGGCACACAGTCAGTGCATAATTATTATGTACAGTTACAAGAGACCTGTATCAACCAAACCATACAAAAAATGGTTAACGTTTCTTATATTTGACGGGCAAACTGGTCATCCACAAGGATATGAGAAAAACCATATTTTAGGGTGTACACAGAAGATGTTTGGTATTTTAATAAATACTCTAAAACTACCTTTTGCCATAGTTTTTATATTGTTTGACTTTTGAGGCATATTCAACATCCACAGTAAGTGCTTTTATCAGTTATGACCTGCAATTCATTGAGAATTTATGGGTTGGACATAAAATGTTCTCTAACCCTGGAATGTCCCTGGACTGCAACTTTAAAACTTTTTCCGAATGAAAACGTAAGTTAAGGACAGTCAGTTGACTACGCGAAGTTCCAGGTTTGTGCATTTGTAGGTGTTTCGCAGGTTTTTTTTTTTCGTTGAACCATGTCGCATTCAGCTTTAGACCTACATGATAATACATTTAACGAAACCTTAGTACATATGCAGGCCAGTATACAAGCGATTACGCTAATACACGTTTGCATGTATGTATAGGCAAATTATATACATATTGTTCCAAAAGGAGCGTTCGCATAATCGTTTTGGTTGTATGGAATCTCACATCAGTACCCACGACTGTTTTACGTAAGTATCCGTCAGCCTCACATTTTCCCAAATGTAAGTATGCTCCTAACGGTTGCTGCTTTAGACTACTCTCTAAAGCCAAAAGTAACCAAAAACATGCAGTTATTGTAAGCAATCCATTAAAACAAACTATTTACAAAATCAGGTAAGCAAACATAATAATCAACACATGCATACAACGCAGGCGAAATACACTTTAAAATTAATCGAGTTTATTACAGAAATTGCAGTGGCAATATTAAATGTGCATCAACTTTTCTTAAGTCATCACAGTGACAATTTGGTGAATATAAACGTTTTGGGTCGTTATTGAATGTCGAACCCATGCGCATAATTTGAATTGAAGCAGTGTTGACTGTATTCTGAAATGTCAGCAGTGAAAGAGCGTGTTTTTATCTTGATGATTTATAATGTCTTGTTACTGCTGAGTTCTAGCTCCGATGTAAGCGCGTTCACTAGGGAACCGAGGTATATTTACAGTATGCACGCGGCATTGCAAAGCGAGTCATTTGATAACGAGTCAAGACTAGTGTTTTTCAGACCCCTGTGCTATTTCTGCATAAGAAGATTACTCCATCCCAGATGTAACATCCAGCCTTTCAACAAATTCCAAATCTGGGTGAACTGATTTAATCAGATCAGAAAATCTCGCGCGTAAAAGGGGAGGGGTGGAAAACAGCATCTTTTCCTTCTTTTTTTTTTCTCCTGCACCCGATTTTCAGTACAATCAAAGTGGAACAAGACTTCGACCGGCAGGCGGAAGTTTGTAAGGAAGATACTCCAGCGCGGAGTCAGAGAAAGACCGTTCACCCCTCACATCTCCGTCGTTTTGATGCACCTGATCAGCACATGGAGAAGGACTGATGGCGAAGATCAGGGTGTCGTATGAGTACTCCGAGGCGGAAGATAAGAGCATCCGGCTAGGTCTGTTCCTCATCGTCTGTGGTATAGTCTCACTCTTTATCCTCGGTTTTTGCTGGCTGAACCCCACGCTCCAGAGCATGCAAAGCAAAGCTTCGAACTGCACCGTGATCTCAGTGCAGCGAGTGGAAGAGATGTTCGAGTGCGTCTTCACGTGCGGCACGGACTGCAGGGGCACGTCGCTCTATCCATGCCTGCAAATATTTGTCAACAACTCTGAGTCTAACTCCGTTGCATTGTTGCATTACGATGAGCAGCAACTCGTGTTGAATCCCAAGGTGAGTTTGTCGCCACTGTATAAATGTTTCCCAGTGTTAAAGGCAGTTATTTAGGCATACTTTTAAATGCTGCTGTCAAAATGCATTCATTATTTAACGAAGTGCCAGTTAAACATGAAGAAAACATTGCTTGATTATATTGGATGATTTTGAACCTCCGATTTTAACGTTGTAGTTTTATTTAAATAGATTACTGCCCCGCTCATTGTAAACAGCCAAGTAAAATTTGATTTAAAAATCCGAAATGTCAGCTTTCTAGTTTTGTATACACACTTTACTTCCAAGTATTCAGCTTTTAGATTAAACCCTACAGCAAAGCAATAATGACTGTCCAATTGTGATTTTGGAGACAAAACAGAGATTCTGATTTATAATCAGTTTTGCGTCGAGACATATTGCGGCCAAGGTGTGGGACGCTGATAAACTGTAAATGTTTGTTTATGCCAGTTGTGGTCATATCAGTATATTTGTTTTGCCACTTTTTGAATTGTTCTGACAAAGCAATTTTAAACAGTTATGTAAAAACCAAATTTCAAAGTTATTTAGGTATTTTTAAACAGATGGCACAATGCGTGTATTATTTTGTAAAAAGGTACATCAGATTGAGCAAGTTGTTCATCCCATTCCCGTTTTTAAGGTGTAGAAACGTAAGCGTTGTAAACTGTTTTGGTGAAAGCTGAAGCGTAATTACTGGCGCTATCTAGTTTGGTTCTGTAAACACAAAAATTACAATTAATGCTTCCAGTTGGGTCTGCACAATTTGTGCACTGTGAATGTAATTAATTAGCATAAGACTATTATCTTATTGAAGACCCGTATGTGTTTATATCTGTAGTGTGGCCTTTGCAACCTTACCTCGCACATATTCAGGATTTGTGGACGGGTAGGGTCAAAACCCCACGATAATACAGTGACACCTGCACTTCCCAGCTGGGAGAGATAACGGGTCTCTCTCACGTTACGTCAAGCGATAGATACCCCGCAGCGCCATGGTAACTTACTTTTATCCAGTCTTAACAAGGTTCTCTATTTTTACCCTGCTTCTATGGCAACATTGTGTTTTCTGCATTGAACGCTAAACGTTTCTTTGATTTCCTTAGCAAATAACCTCTCGCCCTCCCGAATAGGACATATGCTCTTAACTCATTATTAGAAGGACAGTTCCTCAAATGAGACCCTTAAATACAGCTGGATGTGAAAAGTCAGCACAGACAGTGCTGCTCTCTGAACTGAATTTGTACAATCTTCCCTGTCTTTATCCCTTGTGTATGATCTTGCATACATTGTGCGTGCGTATCGCGTGATCAGTGCTCGAGACTGCACTGCTCAAAACCCAAGGTCACTAACTTTAATGTGCATTTTATAGAATTTGCATATATGTTACACTTTTAATGAGTTTAAAAACAATGCCTGAAGTGCAGAAATCCCTGAAAATGTCATAAATTGGTAATAATTGAGTTTAATAGACCTTTACCTGCAGCAAAACCCAGATATCGAAATGACAGCAGGAGTTTGTATAACAGGAGTGAATGTAGCTGCCTTTCTGATAGTTTCACATGTATGTTAGTCAGTGTATCTGATAAGTTCATTGCAGTTCTTTGAAAACACATTACACATGCGCACACGCGCACAGAGATATTTGAACCCACAAGCTGGTGTTGACAGTTTGCAGCTCCAGACTCCCACAGAATGAATCTGCATGCCGAGGAGAGTACTACCGATATGAAGAATAGGATCAAGAAGCTTTTTCTGCAGGAGAGATTAGTAGGATTTATGAATTGCATGTGCAATTTTTTGAATTGCACGTTTTGGGAGATTAATTTTGAGCGACACACCTGGCTGGCTAGGAAGCACATGCACTGTGTTCTTGTTTCTTTCGGGGGCCTCCTGCATGTCTGAGCGCCATGCTGACCTTTTTCACTGCCTGGTGCCAGGCGGGTGGAATTCTGGGGCGGCCCGGCCAGCGATACGATGAGCCCTTCACCTAATGAGCGTCGGTCCCTTCCACCGCCAAATGCCATGACATTATCGGTGTGTGGGCTGGAGCGCATCCACGTCTTTCTCCTGCTCTCGCACGTGTTCTTTTGGCTCCGCGTGGGGACGTTATCCGAATCTGAAGATCACTTGTTGTGCTACACACCTGACTCATCCTGACTGGTTTATTCCCACCACCCCCACGCCAGTTTGACTGTTGACTCCAGCGCTGAAGTTTAAGCTTAAGAAACGTGGTGGCCTCATCATCGAGTTTGTGAATTTGACAGTGTGACCTTGACTCAGTATGGAACGTGTTTGACTGATGCGTCTGCTCAACAGGGTTGCTTTCTTTTCCCACCATCTCACATTTACCGTGCTCCTCAGTGCTGTCTGCCTGTTGGATGTATGAGGAGACTTCGGTATTTTCAGATGCGTCTCTAACCTTCGGCCCTGGGAAGGCCTGTCAATCTCCCTGTCACCTTTGGCTGTGTTTCTGTGACATCCACAGATCTGTTATGTCTCTTTGACACTTGCTTTAGAAAACGCCTGACCTCTCTGCTCCCTGCTCTACCTGCCTCCATAGTAATAAGCTAGTGATGAACAAAGCTATTTTTTATGGAGGAAACCACCAGAAAACAAGAAATACAGGATTATTCTGCGTATATTGACCATTTCATACCAGACTGACAAAAATTTGATCAAAAGGCTTAAACAAGGCTTCATAAAAATGTACTTGTTTTTATTCTACAGCTGATCAGTGGTCTTTATGCAAGGTTGTTATCTTTAAGAATATGCTTCCTCAGTTACATCAGACCAGCACTGTTTTACGCCAGTTATCTATATCTTTAAGGTCTTGTTTTTTTTTTTTTAGCACAAACAACTGTGAGTCATCATAATGTCAGTTAAAGGGGGTTAATTAGAAAGAGAAGCAAAAATTTTTTTTTTTTGCTTAGCAACTTATTTATTCTTGAAGTCACAGGCTTGTCCCTGTGCCATTCATTGGTTGCCAAGATTGTTAGCAATAATTATCTTCCAGGAAAAATCAAGCCAAGCAAGTCAAACTTCCAGGCTTGAAGCCATGTTCAATGGCGAGCTGAACGCTACTCCCACAAAATCGGCTCTGTGAGACATCGGAGGGAATCTGCAGAGAGGAGGATGTCGTGTTGGTTTCTGGAACGGGCTCCGTGTCAATGCAGCAGCTCGAACAAACCAAACCCATATCCTAGCTTGTTCTCTGTCTTCTCATGTAGAGCCACAGCTCAAACGAGGCTGTAATTGTCAAATCGCGGAAGTCAACGAACAGTTTTAAAAAGTATTTGTTCATCCCGTTCCCAAAGCTTTACTTTTTCATGTGTACGTGGACAAGGTAACGAGCTCTGTAGATGTTGATAAGGCATGAAGGGAAAATCCCTCTTTTTTTAAGCTTGCCTCGTTGTGTCTAGAATTCCACTTTACTATGTAATTTGTGAAAAGTCACAAGAGAGCTGTTTAAGGGGTAACAAATATTACAAGTCAAAAGACTTTGGGTTATACAGTCTTCATAATAAGATTGTGTTAGTGCACACCCGGATGGAGCTTCTATTTGCAGGAGAATTTGGAATACTCACGTGGCCCCGTTCGGTCTGATGCATTGCTGCTTCGCTTATGCACTGAAGCAGCCCATGGGCACGGTTTGCACACACTGTTTTGTTAACAGCAGCTGTGTTAATATGGTCAGTGATACAAGCTGACAGAAGACACTGGTGTTGTGCGATCCTGCCAGAGAGATGAAGAGGGGGCTGTGTTTGCAGACATGTTTTGGTTGTCGGCGGTGGTGGCCGTGTGACTAATGGGTCGTGTATCCCCAGCAGGTGAGATTGTTATTGCTGGAAGTGCATTTTTGGCATTTAAAGATTAATCACTTATCTCAGGTCTTGCTGCTCCTACATTGTAGTCAGAAATTCTCAGTGACGTCTCTGTGTTTCAGTACAATGATGCTCAAAGACAAAAAGACTTTTGAAATGCATTATTTGCTGTAAATCTCTTGGTCTTACATTGGATGTGCCACTCTGACTGAGTTTTGTGGGACACACATACTGCTTCTCAACACAGGCTGTGTGTTATTGGGTAGGTCACCGTATCCACTTAGTTCCTTTCCTTCAACCTGTTATTTTCCTTAATTTTTTCATACTATACTGGTATACTGTTCCTTCTGTCCAATGGTGTTGTAGTGTCTTGGTAGGTAGGTACATTGTTTAGAGGTCATTTTGCAAGGCTCTAGAGCAATTGTACCTTCATCTGCTGCAGTACCATCATCAGAATCAGTTTGTGATTACATATTTATGTTCTGTTCTCCCACACTTGAACATCACCATCAAGCCCTTGGAGCCATTGACCTCTTTTGTATCTGGGGTCATCTTGATTGCTTTAAATTCAGTTAAAACCTCACTGATGTGATACCAGCATGTTATTTTCATTGTTAAACTTTGTGAGAATCACGTATGTAGGTTGAGTAATTATGTTTTCATTAATTATGCATTTTATTTCTCCTGCCTCTCTGTATTTTAATGACGAAACAGGGGAACTTTAAAAACAAATTTATATGGGCTCTTGTAGAGAGGCTGTTGGTAGTTATTTTCAGATGTTATTCAGTGCTTAAATCTTCTGGTTGGATACACATTTTGTAACTATAATCTTATTAGGTTGCCTAATTTACGACTGCAGGAAAGATAGATCTTGTTAGCGTCCTGCTAGTTTAATATAACATCTTTAAGTAACCATAAACTTGAATTATTTGTTGTTTTGTATCTTTCTTTTGGATAAAAAATGTAGATTTTAATTACTCTGTAAATTGTAATAAATCAGCAGGCTGTAGTGTGGAATATTTTCAAGATAAGATCCAACCACTGGTATTTTTAGCCTTCTGTTAAAAAAAGTACAAATCTTGTAGCTTGAAGGTTACTTGCTGTTTGGATGTGCACTGTTTAATCTGCACTGACATATTAAGGACATCGTTTTAATCTTTGAGATATTAAGCACTTGTTCTTAAACTATGAAAATGATGTTTTGGATTTACACTTCACTATGACTGAAGCAGAATGTTTTGTGGAATTCAATGTTTTTCTAAGGAGAGACTGATTATTTAATTCTTTTTTTTTTTTTAGAAAAGGGTTAACGCTGCAGTCTTCAAATATGTGAACGAGCCAACCTGGATACGGTCGCCTCACAAAATAAATCTGTAATGAATGGCAAGGCGAGGCAAGGTCCAAGTGAAAAGAGGGAGGATTATTCAAGGCATAAACAAAATACAGGGGAACAAAAGGGCAATACACAATGCTTGGGGCTAACAAAGAATCGCTACGTGTAGCAGTCCAACGCTACGTGCAACGCTACATTCTAGACACCACATAATAACCAGCAAAGACTTAATGTAATAGGTAGGCTTATAAAGACATGGGAAACAAGGAACAGCAGGAAAACACTGATTAAATTATCTCAATGAACACAAGGGAAAAGCAGGAAATTGTGACATCTAGTGGACATAGGGGACATGATGGGATTAGTACCTGACAAAATTGGTGAATGAGAACATTTACTCTGTGATGCTTCACAAGGAAATGTCTATGAAGATTCTCAGTCATCCAGGTCATGATTGTCTCAACTGTTGTTCAATGGCAATCTCGACCTTAAGGTGTTAAAAGATCAAGTGGCTGTGCCCTGATGACAATAATAAGTAGTTAAAAGTAAACCTTTTATATTTCAAATGGTTAAAAACAGGTTTTGAAAAGGAAAGTGATCTAAAATTTGTGCAGCACTAAAGGACATGCCCCACGAAAACACCTGGCCCCTGTTGGACACATGCCGAAATAGTAGTGCTTACCTCTCCTGAAGAAACAGTGTGACTTTAAGGACCTGGTGGGACCTACAGCTCAAGGAGGCCCTACCACCTCTCCTTCGCCATGTGGAAACCCCACTGAGTGACATCCTGCTCCATCCCAAAAGTTAGATTATCACAGACCATCCATCAATCCATTTTCTGCCGCTTATCCAGGGCCGGGTCGCGGGGGCAGCAGTCTAAGCAGAGACGCCCAGACTTCCCTCTCCCCAGACACCTCCTCCAGCTCTTCTGGGGGAACGCTGAGGCATCCAAAACAGATACCTGAGCCACCTCAACTGGCTCCTCTCGATG
Source organism: Chitala chitala (assembly GCA_025773905.1). Lineage (NCBI taxonomy): Eukaryota > Metazoa > Chordata > Actinopteri > Osteoglossiformes > Notopteridae > Chitala > Chitala chitala. Next base: position 14,127,128 of record JABJVR010000052.1, read on the forward strand.
TGGAGGAGCAGCGGCTCTACTCCGAGCTCCACCCTGGTGACCAAACTCCTCACCCTATCTCTAAGGGTGCGCCCGGCCACCCTGCGAAGGAAACAAATTTCGGCCACTTGTATCCGAGACCTCGTTCTTTTGGTCACGACCCAAAGCTCATGACCATAAGTGAAAGTAGGAACGAATCATTACAGACCTTTTACCACAAACTCCCGCTCAAGTCTGTCCCTTTATGGATGAGTGCTGTCCTCGCATTCCAAAGTTCATTTTTGGTGATGCTGACAAGTAGCCACGTCTAGAAGAGAGAATATACCATTGACTTCCATCCAGGGACTGGTGTAAGCCTTTGTAAATATAAAAGTTTACATTTGACTCTGAAAAGGTCATGCCAATTGTAAAACTGAATAAATAGTTTCCAACATGGGGGTGCAACATGCACAGTATATCGCAGTACACCAATTAAAGGGGTCAGAGAGTCAAAGAGACTGTTTAACTGGTGTGTGTGTGTGTGTGTGTGTGTGTGTGTGTGTGTGTGTGTGTGTGTGGGGCGGGGGGGTAGAGTGGAGATGTGTAACTTAATGTAAATATGCTTTCAGTTGCCCAGTAGAAGCTGCCTCCTGTCACATTTTAAAATGTATCTTTAATGCATGGGTTTGGTGGACATTCAAGCCCCTCCCTTGATTTGCTTGTTGGATACTCATTGGGCCAGATGTGCTTATAAACAGTGCATAGGGTCAGGCTTTCAGCCTCCACTGTGTACTGTACCCTGTAGGAGAGCAGAAACTGAATGAAATTTAACCAGTTAAGCTTTACTTTACAAGTTTTCAACATAGCAATACAATGCAACCATTTGGATAGCATCATAATACCAGTAATTAAAAGAAGAAATATAAATAAAATATCTGTATATAGGTGTGCACACAACTCAATCAGTTAAACTATCGGGGAGTATGATAGTATGATCATACTAATCATCTATTCATGTAGACGATGCAAAACTGGCGAACCTGTAAGCGTGGACAGGACAGCAGTGTGACTTGTGTGGGTGTAGCATTGATGTTGCCCCGCCACCTTGGTTTGTGTTTTGGGCCAGTGCTCCTATGTTCCACCCTGTGAGAGGGATAACCAGAAGAACCAGGAAAAGGTGCTACGGTGGCAGGAGTACTGGACAGAGGAGATGGGCTCGCAGGCCTTCACCTGCTTCTTCAACCAGCAGCGGAGGTGAGCCTGTACCATGTGTGTCCTATAAAGCGGACCAGCAGGCCTGTGTGTTTGTACAGCACGCTCACTTTGTCATCTTGTTTCATGTTAACACAGATGATGATGTAGCGCTCTTTGTTGTTTTTCGCCTTGGAGCCATATAAACTGTATATGTTGCATGTATATGTACTGTGTGTGTGTGTGTGTGTGTGTGTGTAGTGTGTCCTATTATAATATATTTGATGTTTGACCAAGACACATGGGAAGGATTTTATTTTCAGGTGTGTCTGGAAACTAGGTGACAGCTGATTTTGCTTAGGAGACAGTGTCCCATTGCCGTGGAGACGAGATGTTCCCTGCAGTCACCCCAGTGGGAAGACAATATTTTATTCACACTTTTCAGCAAGAACCTGACCCAGAACTAGTGGCAGCCGCTAGCTTTAGCTGGGCTCCACCTTGCTGCTAACATGTACTTTGTCAGCTTCGGCAAACACGCCGAGCCACGTGCACATTCTAACACGCTGTTCAGTTTAGGGTGGTCGTCACTTGTGGGATGTTAGCTCTCCAACTGAAACTTGGAAAATGGCTGCTCTGTTCTTCCTCTGGACTGAGTACAGTAATGAAAAATAATTATAATGATCTTAGTTAATGTCTTTGTCTAAATCATCTTAATGTACTCTATTAACTTAAAGTATGGTAAATTATATGTTAAACAAATAAAATGGTTTTACACAGGTGTCCTCAGACTCACTGGTGCTATGCTTGCACTGTAGTTTCCTGGTACTGAAGTGTTTTTAACAGTCCAGCAAATGAGAAACGATGAAGGCTGAAAAAACCTGTCAAACTTTCATGTAGGAAGATTTGCAGGCAGACCCAGAAGGTCCCGGGGTCTTCGGCAAGGCAGTCGTACCGCACTTTGGAGTGATTAGAGAAGTCATGGGGTGAGGCTGGATGGCAGAACCTCCACAGTGTCAGTAGCTGCATTGCTCTTTGCATTTGCTCCTGGTCCACACAGCCTGTGCAGGGCTGCCACCCATTTATTGTGGGAATTACAATATTTAATATTCACAACCTCATCATTAAGCTCCATTCAGCCATGAAAGAAACCACGAACGATTTAAGACAAATGTATTAGACCCCGGGCACTTACACTCTGTTACGCAGACTTAGGGATGCACGTAATGTCTTATCACTGTTTCAAAACATTTGGCTGCAAGGAAGAATTAATTCATATTAATTTTGAACTGAGTTAAGTGTTTACAAGTTAATACTAATTTCTTGACAGTAAAGTTCATTACATGCTTCTGTGCAGCGTCTGATATTGGTGTTCCAATTAATTATTGAGTGTATTCATGTTCTTTAGAGTGGTTCAGAATGCAGTCAGGTCTCTATGATTAGAGACGATGCTGCTGTCATGGAGACCGCATCCCACCATGATAAATTGCTCTGCTAATTCCTGTTGCTGTAGGGATTTCAGTACACTGTGCATCATTTGTCATCATTACCTGCGTTTTCGTTTACTCAAAAAAAAAAAAAAAAAAAGGAGCAGCAGCCCTTGCCCCTCCCCCGTGTGGAAGGGTGCGCGTGTGTGTGTGTGTGTGTGTGCGCACTCTGCTTTATAGGTACATACACCCCCCCCGCCCCTTCACATGCCATCAGCTGAGTCGGAGCTGTGACCTGATTTCCACTGTCTCCACAAACATCAAAGCCCTTGCCAGCTGATCCTGCCACGCACTACATTCATCACCCCCCCACCCATGAGTCACTTGTATGAGCTGAATGAGCTGCCATTTAACACAAATGATTATGGGTCCCTCCCTGCTGCACTCATGTCCAGACTTTTACATGGATAAACAATCTTCCTTTATTTTTATACTTGCGTAAAACTTTGTTAAAGCAGCTGAAATATAACCCTACTTTATCCCAACTACAGCATATCCAATGGCCTTAGTGTTGCATATATAACTTATCTATGCTGTCCATGTTGGTGTGGTGCCCCCTGCAGGCCAGACGATGTACTGTGGAAACGTTCCCATGATGAGAATGTGGTGCTGCACTGCATACTGTGGCCTCTGGTAAGCCTGCTGCTGGGCACCCTCATAGTCCTGCTCACCATCTGCGCCCGCAGCCTGGCCGTCCGTGCCGAGGCCATCCAGAAGCGCAAGTACTCCTAGGGCCCCTGGAGCAACCCCGGGCTGCTAGTCCTGCTGGGAAAACTACACACATCACAGGCTGTCTGTGAGGAAACCGTACCAAGGTTGTGGTGACGCTGACATGAACTGGTGACCTCGTTTCAGGGGAACGTGCATCGACTTGCTGCATTTCCCGCTAGCTGTGAGCCCAACGCTGACAAGAATGTGTGTTCTTTTGCCTGTTCTGTCTGATGTTATTGTGTCACGTCTGTTGTCCATCTGCTGCTCCAACAACAGAACCGTCTTACAGACTATCCTCTCTTCCTTTCGGTCTTTGTTCTAATGTGCGAGATCCTTCATGTTAAACGAAACGTTCGGCTCACTCAGCCTCTTCTCCAGCGTGGGAATCTACGTCCTTCAGAGCTGAGTTTCCATCAGAGATGCCGGTTTAACTTGTTTCAGCCTGAAAACCGCAGCTGTTACTTCATGCATGCCAAACTCTCTTATTTAATGGAAGATGGCGGCTCAGTGTATGACAGTAAAGCTGAGTTATGCCCCCTGTGTTAAGAGTTTTGTTTTGGGCTGATGCCAAAGTGCTAGATGCTCTCCGTTTTGGCGTCTTTGTTTGGAACGCACTGAAAGTCTGATAAAACAAAAATATTGCAGAATATTAATATTGCCAACTTCTAAATATAACACTGCAAAACTACAGTGATTTGTCACCTTGTGTACAGCGCTGGTGCATGTCTGCTCTGCTGCCCATCTTTGTGCTGGAGGTGAGATGGAGGTCAAGTGTATAAGCTGTTCACCTGGTCTCCTCCACAGTGGCAATGACACTAAAACAGGCATCCAGCTGTAATTTACTTCCAATGCATTAGTCACTCTTTGCACTTAGGAACTGAACTGTTCTTTGCATCACGAGAACACCTGTTTTATAGAGAGCTGACGGACGTCACGACTTCGTTCTGCTTAGACATTCTTCCATTTTAAAATTTTATACTGAGTTCTGAACCATCTAATTTTTACATAAATGTATCATTTAATATCCATTTTAGTTCCTGTCTTGTCCAGTAATGCGTATCTTAACCTTTATTTTTCATCTTTTAAAATTTAAAAGCGTTTTGAGCTTATGACACAAATCTGGGAAAGGCAGGAACAGGTTACAAAATAGCTACTTTATTCTGGTGCCTACGAGTTCAGTGTCAACGTTTATTGATCAACTGGTGAATATACTGCTTCTGAAGGTTGTTGCATATGAATGATTTTTTTTTTTTTTTTTTTTTTTTTACGATGTGACAAAACGTCAGGGATAATAGATTGTGTTCACCTTTTCTTTAATTGAAAACAATGGAGCCACTTTGTTTTGTATGCACTCAATGCTTTCCTGATGTGTACTACATGGGTTTAACGAGGTGAAATGTGCGTCAGTGCTCGTTCCACTTAATGAATGTAGCATAATATCCATACAGATGTAAGCAGGTCGCCTTTTGTACCCAGGTCAGACCAACAGCCACATTTTGGATGGAGTTGAAGTTGGCCTGAAGACCATGAAGCATGTAGGACAGCCCATTAACGTAGACGTTATTCAGCACAGATAATCAGGGTTAGAGAGAACTGCTTGGTGGTTGTAATTCACTGTGCTACTGCTCCTCAGAGCAGACTGTAACTTTGCATACTGTCTTGTAGAGTCATTTTTCAACATGCAACTGAGAAGCCAATGTATAACTTTTCAATAGTGCCTGTTAAACATATTAAAATATTGTCTTTAAAAAAGCAATTACGTATTTGTTTTGTTTTCATGCTAGGATAGTCTGGTGATATTACTTCTATAATTGTGATTATTATTATTATTATTATTTATTGTCTGCCCACAGCTACCTCAGCGTATGTGGTGCTTTGATATGGGTTGCCATGGTAGCCAGGCTTATCATGGAAGGTTTGGTTATTCTCAGATCTTCCTTCTAGCTGTTTCTTTGCTCTTTGTGAACTTTGCAGCGCCTGGGTGCTGTGAACGCAGAAGGTGAATACTGTTTTTATTCAGAAAGGATTCCAAATGAATCACGCTGCATGACATTCCAAATGAAATTGCATCCATTTCCCTTTCCATTGTGAATGCCGTACATCTATGGGATTGTGCTCGCGTTTCCACAGCTGGAGATGTTCATGAAGTGATTTGTGTGAGCAGCTCACCGCCCACCTCAGACTTCAGCTGCTTGTTTGTTTTAAACACACATGCTCCTGTTTCTAGATCTCCTTAAAATGTTTTTTTTCCCTGCATTTGAATGTAAGCTCTACCCATCCACCTGCAGTCAGCCAATCAGAAAAGAGCTGTCTCTGCTCCTTCTTCCACATTCAATTCAATTCAATTCAATTCAATTCAATTTATTTTTATATAGCGCCTTTCGCAACAGCATGCCTCAAAGCGC
>JABJVR010000052.1:14132976-14143801 GCA_025773905.1 Chitala chitala
TCCATTTGCATAATAATTTGGAACACTGTGTAGATTCTTAATTGACAAATTTTTGCATTCATTTCTCTTTAGAAGTGGTACTGAAAGCCTAAATACTCAATATACAGGACTATGGCTAACTGAACAGATTACAGACCGCTATCGCCACCAAGTGGACAGAATAGTGAATTTAGATATTAATGTTTTGTTACTTTTAATGCAGTCTAAAGAATTTTGCTGGAAAAATTAAGTCTGAGTCACTGGCTAATGTAAACTGCTTACTTTACTAGGATATTTCATTAGTTCATTTGTGTACATTGTTTAAAGTACCCAGACTTTGGGACATAAGTAGTCTCTTGAAAAACATGAACATCTGCATTTATTATTATTCAAATATTACAGCAAAACATTTCATAAGCCTCATATTTACTAAAAATGATGATTGATAATCGATTCTTTTTTTGACTTAACAAAAAATGTATCGCAAATTTAATATATTCAGCAATGGATATTCACAGGCAGTGATGCGAAACTCAACACACTGATTCAAAACTGATTTGATTCATCTGCTATATCATGAAACATTTACCCAAAGAATATATCTAAATGAAAACATAATATATGCTGTATGGTGCTTTTTAACACTGTACTTTTTAAAAACATTTCACACACTTCATCCTAATTTTGTGCAGAAAAGCTATAGTGCAAGGTGATGGAGTAGTTGGAACATTATGAACCAAACACTAAAGTTATTGAAACCACACTTTGTTTTTTTTTTATTGATTGACAGTGACACTTGCACCATGTACTGTATTTAGTGTTTCAGCATGGGCGGCAAGTTGACCACGAGTGACTTTGAAATTGAACAGAGCGATAGAGGACAATCAGTCATGCTGATCCTCGCTGTTCTGACTCCTGCTGCTGATCCTTCAGACCCTAGATGTTCTCCCTCGGTGCAGGGTGCCAGTGCTCCTACCTGGAGGGAAAACAGCCTAGGCAGGTGCATCACCTTCTTAACATACAAACTTCACTGACAATTACAGGTTCTCCTTGAGTTTAACTGCAGCACTTTGTGTTCTAATGATGCTAAGATCTCTTCCTCGCTGCTGCGTAGCTTTATATAAACATGCCCGTGATTTCTCCTGCCTTGTACCCAGAGGTTAATAACCTCCAGGCCACCTGTGACCCTAAACAGGATAGAGACGTATCCAAGCAGTTAGATAATGTATGGATGGATTATCTTTCAACATATCTGTCAAATGTCTTTTTTTTTTCAATTTTTTTTATTGAACAATCAGCATATACAGAAATATCAAAGAACAATTACCTAGATAATTTTTAACTATAATAAAAAAGAAAAAAAAAGTAATATTAGTAATAATAAAATTACAATAAACCCACAAACACACACCTTTGCGCACACCTGCCCCACATCCTCCTGCTCAGACATCTCTATATATAACAGATTATACAAAAAATGTATACCTTCCCATACAAGACCCATGTCAAGTTTTTAATTGGGTAGAAGCTTTATATTCCTAACATAAGAAATAACCGGTTGCCATTTGTGAAAAAAATGTAGCAGAAGAACCTTTCAGTGGAGTTTGTGTGTTCTTCCTGTGCTTGGTGGGTGTTCTCTGGTCTCCTCCCACAGTCCAAAGACATGCAGGTTAGATTGATTGGTGTTTCCACATTGCCAATAGAGTGTGTGTGTGTGTGTGTGTGTGTGTGCCCTATTGGCACCCCACCCTGGGTGTCCCCTGTTCTATGGGCTCCAGGCTTCCCTGCGACCCTTAACAGGATAAGCAGTTTACAAGATGACTGGCTGACCTTGCAGGCAAACCTAACATCACATCAGCTAACACCTTATTTAAATTTCTCAAAGACAATGAAAGGTGGATGTGTACAAACTGCTTGTCATTAAACACAGATAAAACTGAGATCTTGTTGGTTGGGGGTAATGATCTTGCTAGGAGTACTTTAGATTCAACCCTCAATGCTGCTGACCTTTGTTTCTCTATTAGCAACTCAGTGGACAATTTAGGTGTCATTCTAGACTAAAAACTCTCCTTTTGTTCTCATTTGTCATGCCAGTGCTTGTCATTCCTCCCATGTACACTAGATGTCCACTGCTTCCTCCCTAATGCCCTCATGTTCAATGTCTTAAGTGCATCAGTGATTTCCAACTGTGTCTCATTAGTGTGTCTATTTAAGTTCTCCCTTTGTGTTACTATGTTGCCAGTTATTGTTCAAGTAATAACTTTATGGTAGTCCCTTGCCTTGTTTTTGCTGTGGTACACATTTGTACCTTGTTTTGCTTTGTTCTGAATAAACCTCCTTCTCTGGATTTGGACCTCATCTCAGCCTGCCAGTTCATTACATCATGTTAATGCAGTTTCACAAGTGTGCTTCCTGCTGCTGAGAAATATTGCTAGGCTGTGGAGTTTTCTTACTACAGAAGATGCTATTAAAATTGTGCACACTTTTGGTTACAGTCAGTTACATTATTAGACTATATAGTTAGATTATAGTTTAGTCTCTGGTAGTACAAACTGCACACTAAATATTTCACAGTGCATCCAAAATGAAGCAGCTAGGCTCTACAATCTTTCTTTGTCCATATCTGGGCACCATCTAAGCGGGATGCCTCGCTAGAGCTGCTGATACATAGTGTAGCCCTTGAGCTTCGCTCAAGGGACACCACGGGCCTGCTTACAGTTACTCCAGCACCTAGAGCAAAGAAGGAGTATATAGTTCTTGTTCTGCCCTCTGTTTAAGTTATGTTTTGTGCATTGATTTTGTTAAAAAAAAAAAAAAAAGGGAGTACTTAGTAAAATATCGGTGATCTTTATTTTGGAAATCTGTAGAAGGAAAGCGCTGTGTTGTGTGAAGCCGCGTTGTAGTTAAACACTAGTAGAACAAGGAATGGTAATGGTTTCTTTTGTATCTAATGCCCCTCTCACACCTTCGAAAGCAATGGCTGTAAGTTTGTCGGTTGGTTTTTGACTAGAGTGTTTTGAATATGTTTAAGTGTACTTGTGTGCCTTGTTACGATCGTTGAATGTCATTTACTGCTTATAGTTTTGTTAATACTAAAACTGTGTTATGTTAGTCACACTGTTACCTTGATAGCAGACTTCTGTATGGTCATTAGCATGTTAATAACGGCACATTTTGATTTATTTGTTAATTGATGACGTAGCCTTTTTATGCAAATCAATAGACTTTCTTTTCTGTTTAATTCTTATTCGTATTATGAACATTACAGTGCTGTTTGTATTCACAGTCTAAATTATAACCTGTTTTTATTCAGTAATGTTAGCATTGGGGCCTTCAACCAAAGGATGCTGCAAGTCTGCAGAGAGCTACTCCTATACCTGGAGCACAGGAGAACTCTATAGTGAAATTTATGTTCATAGTCTCCATTATAAAGTTTGTATTTTGTAGCGTTAGCATGCCCAGGAGGGACTGGCACCCTGTCAACCTTGGGCCCCCAGAAGTTTTTTTTCTCCACACTGGAGTTTTTGGTTCCTCTCCTCTGCTGTTGTCTGGCTTTATTTGTATCCTTAACTCCAATAATTTACTTGCTGTTATTTCTGTAAGACCTGCACTTTCTTCTGTAAAGTGCTTTGAGGCACCTCATTGTAAAAGGCACTATACAAAATTTTAAATAAATGAAGTGATTTGAATTGAAATTGAACTGAACTGATTTTTCTTTCATTTAACTTCTCTGTACCATGCTAACAAATTTTATGTTGTTTTAAGAAATCATTTTACTCCCTTTCTCAGTTTTGTCTACTTCAAAGCAAGTTAAGGCAACTATGTACTTAATGGTGTTTTGTGTATTTAATCTCTGAATTGAGCACTTTAATTTCCTTTTATTTAAAATCTGGAGCATTTTTTTGTTTTCTGCTTCTATCTAGTGGTAGAAAGCACAATCAACATGTCATTGTGAAACACACATAAGGTATAAAGCAGGCTCAGGTGTTGGCTTCTGTACCACAGAATGCATTATAACATGCAGTCTTCACTGACTGAACATCATATTAGTGTGGCTGCCACAGAGCCGACTTAACAAGGTCAGAGGTTATACAACAAGGTGAGCATCTGTGATGAATGACGACAGCATCTTTTACTCAATTTTAGAAATAATTGTAGAATGCATCTCTTCTAGCAAATGATATTTAAACAAACTGAAACTCTATAGTTGTCCAATGAAGTTGTGTGCAGCTTGTAAAATCCAAAATTTCAGTTGTGACAATGAGACCAACACTGTAATTTTGAATGTGGCAAAAGCACATGGGTAAGGACAATTTTTAAAATGATTTTTAGTCTAAGCACAATTAATTTGGGTGTGATGGAATCTGGTGTCATGTGGTGTCACCAGCCAAAACTGTTTCAAAAAAATATTGTCTTATGTTATAGTTATATATCTCAGCTACATCGTGTCAATTACATCACGTCAGCTACGTCACATGTCAGCTACGTCACATGTCAGCTATGTCACATCTCAGCTGTATTACATGAAAATCAGTATTTAACCTCAGTAATGACCGTGCATATGTAACATGGGAATTAAAAATTTAATTTTTATTGTTTTGGTTTATGTATTTTAAGATCACAAAACATGCTGCATTATTAAACAACAGAATAACATAAACTGGTTATATATTAATTATTCACTTAACAAATGCTTTTATCCAAAGTGACTCACTTATAGGTTACAACGAGCCAGCGCTGGGTGCTTTGCTCAAGGACACACCAGGTGGCTGGGCTGCGCTTCGAGCCGGGAGACCTTTGCATACCAGCCTGATGTTCTACCCATTTAACCACCAGGTTTACCGAAGTATGAGCTTGGCTACATTGAATACATTTATTAAGTCGCAGAATATTTGGCTTCAAAGATAAACAGTTGGATAGGTACTTTATTACATGCATTCTTAGAAATATTAAACACAAAAGCCCTGTAGCACACAACAAGGCTGTGAAAACTGCACATTAAATGCCTATAAGCTTGTCATTAGTCCAGTCTTTCTTCTGATTGACTGCTGTACTTGCACTATATATTTTGTGCAATTAGCATGAGTAGAAAGTCGGGGTAGCTTTGAAATTTAGCACAGTTAAGGAGCTCCTTCAGTGATGCTGATCCTCGCTCTTCTGACTCCTGCTGCTGGTACCTCAGATTTAGATGTTCTCTCTCCCTATATGTTTTCTTGAATGTTCAGGCTGCCAGTGCTCCTGTCTGGAGGGAAAACAGTATAGACAGGTACATCACCTTGTAAAGGTAACATACAACCTTCACTTTAATTACAGAACTTGCTGGCTTAAATGAAATTTGAACTATTTCAGCTGATATTATAGCCTGAAATAAGATTGGTGGGAGTTTTCTCTGGATATTCTGGTTTCCAGGCCAAAGACATACATTGTAGACTGACTGTTGTTTCCCAATTACCCATAGTATGTGAAAGGTTATGTGTGTGTGCCGCTGTGCCCTGTGAGCAGGGGACACCCTGTCCTGGGTGTCCCCTGCCTTGTGCCCTACTTTCGAGGTTACGACATTCTGCTGATTGGTCTTGGGTACCAACTCATAAGCCTTCATCACTGTGGATGATCCCCCAATTTATGATAATTATCTGATTATTACAGTATACCTTAGACAGTAAGCATGTCTTTGGGGATTATTCAGTATTACAACACTAATGACGAAAGTGCATTCTTTGTCATTTCATACAAAATGTCATTTAGTTTTTCTAAAGAAACACATATTTAATTGAAAATACACCCATAAAGAACCAATACCTCAAAAGGTGATATCATTATAAAATTACATTTTTATTAACTTGCATTTTATGTTGTTTTTATGTTCTGTTCATGAGTTGTTAATTAGACAGTCTTTGCTATGATGAAAAGTGAGAAAATCCAGTATACTCCTATGTAATCAATAATGTGTATGCATCTGTTAAAGATACTTGCACAGGCAATATACACCATGTTAAAATTTAAGCAAATTTGTAAAATTCACTTAGTTATGTATATTGGTATAAAGGTTTTTATTCTTGTGTATTTCCCTAAATTACAGTCATGTGCATTTAGTGTTTTTATGTTATGTATTTTGTTCACTAATGTACTTTTGTGTTTAATATACATTAATCCTTCTATAAGAGTGCTTTGTGCCTCCTAAACAGCAGTACTCACCTGAATTAGACTTTAAGCGAACTGACTTTCATCCTCCTCACTGAGGTCCTTAAATGCCTTTTCTGTGATCTCTTTGATTTTCTTAGTTTTTTCCTCAGATGCTGGAGGCAGAACTGCGTTTAGCTCACGCTCAATCTTCTCCTGCCTTTCTTTTGTCTTCTCAGCAAATTTCTTGTTATTGTCCTGTACAAGACGTCTGATTTCACCCTGTGCATCATCACAGGCATTTTGCAACTTTGCTCGTTCACTTTCAAATTCAGGGTTGCTGGGATCCAGAGCCATGAGTTTTCCCAGACTGCTGACTCTGTCCATCAGGTGCTTGTCAGAGATCTGGACGTAGGTCCCTGAGATCATGTTAACCAAGCTGGCGACGTTAGATGCAAAAAATGCCTGATTATAAATCATGTCTTTGATGAACATTTTTGAGGTATAAGAAAGTTTTGTCTGTGATGTCTTCTGTGCTGTTTTAACAAAGTCATTGAGAGATGTGCTCAGGGTGGTTGTGATGATGTTGGATATCAGCTGAAAGAAACGCACCATCTTCTCCCAGTGCTCCCTAACTTGTCCCATGGCATCTAAACCCTTGACCAGCATTTTTATGGTGGTGTTGAAGTCAAGCTCTTTGACTTCACAGTTTCTCAGTGTGATCAGGATGTCTGTCAGCTCTTTCTCGTTTCTCTCCATGTTCTCCAAACTTTCCTTCTGCATCTCTCTCGCCTTGTCCAGCTGGGCTCGACTCTGCTCGATGCGTAAGCGTGCGTTCTCCATTGCTACTTCTCCTGCACTTTTTTCTCTACTTTGTTTAGCCTGATTTGGAGGCTGAGGTGAAAAGGCTGGTGTGTTTGTGAATGATTTACTTTCACAATCAAATGCTTGAACGTTCTCTGTCAAGGTTTGAAGTTTTTTGATCAACTCTTTAGTTTTATTGTCATCACACTTCCCTTCAGGAGCAATTGCTGTTAATTCAGAGCAGAGGCTAACAGCTGTGTTACATACTTCTGCTGCCTTAGTTTTAGGATTGCAGTCTTTCTCCTTCTCCAGGGATTTTAAAATCTGTTGGAACAGCTCACCTAAAAAGGCAGTTTTTGTTTGTTCTGATTTTTGGTCATATATATCAGACCATTTTATCTTATCTTCATGAACAAAATTGAGCAATGTTTGTGTTAGGTTTAGAAAGAGCCCAGACTTGGAGAAAATGTTGTTTGCCGTAATGACATTTTCTTCCACATCTTTGTTTTTGCTGGACTTATTTTGCTGTGCCTGCCAAAATGTAACGACATTTGCTACACCAGACATATAATCTGTAACGCTGTTTAAAATTCCATCTACAAAATTCATGCCAATGATGTCCCACCCACTTGGGAAAGACCTCATTGCCTCATCAAAGCTCTTCTGTGCCTGATTAACCTGACTGTTTATTTCATCATACATCTTTTTCGCTCTTTCAGTAGCTTCTTCTGATGTTAGTCGTCGCATTTCAGCTTCCTCCATTTTGCGTTTCACATCCTCTAGCTCATCACCATATATCTTCTTTGCATTCACACATGCTTCTAAAAGTTCTTGTATCAAGGATATGGTATTATTGAACTTTTTTTCTGTGAATTCAGCCAGATTTTTACACTCTTCTGATATGGTAGATATGTTCTCGAGCTGGTCAGGAAGGAGGTTTTGGACAAGCTCATTATCATTCTGCATCAGTATCCTCACTGACATCTTCATGTAAGCTGGGACTTTGGTAGTATGAAGACGAATCTGGTCCATGTTCTTGTGAGCCTCGTTGAATGCAGCCCAACCTGAATTAGCTACTTGCATGAGACAGGCACGGAATGAATCTGGGTACTTGATGTACTGAAAGCCACCAGTAGGAGGGCTTTTGTTGATGGAAAAGTCTACATTAGAGGAAATGCAGACCAGTTCTCCCATAATAGCTACAGAACATGGGGCAGGTACCAGATACTCCTCCCAGTTAGCGTACGGCTGCATTAACATCTTGGTGTCTTCTCTGAAATCTTCAGCCTTGGAAATTGATTGAGTAGCTTTAACTATTGCTGCCATGTTTTTGTCCTTTAAGTAGAGAAGAAAAAGATCTGAGATAGTGATCTTTGAATTTTTAATGCATATTTAATGATATTTATTAGTAAAGATGCAAGTGCAGGAAGCGCTATGGCTTCAAGTTTTTTTAAAACTTGCATGTATAAAGTTACCTTTTCTTTTCACAATCCATTGTATTGTGATTTATTAATTATGGCAGGATATATATATATATATATATATATATATATATATATATATACACACACATATTACATATTACAGTAGCAGTGTTAAAAGCAGTTTAAATCCCATGCTATTTGCCTCACTCTGTAAGCTTCATCCTGGGTTTTTACCTTCTTCTTGTCCTATGCTGATGACAATTATTCGCAATTTTAACTCAAACATTATTTCCGGAAAAGTGTCCACCTTTTCGGCATAGCTCATTAAAATGTGGTGTTGGGCTAGCAACAAAAGTTAGTCATTTCTACAAATGCCATTTATTATATTCATTAGTTCACAGTAATAAGTGATAACAGTTATTAGTTATTGTATTTAACGATTATTAGAACACGTGTGAAGTGAAGTGATATTTATTGTTAAACGTCACGGCCGTGTAATATCGGCACTATTTAATGCATCTTGGGTCCAGTGACTTTAGTTAGGAAACGTCATCAACAAAGGTATCGCCAACAACTCCTAAACATCCTTCACGAACCGTGAAAACTAAAAGTAAAAACAAACAAAGCTGCTTTTTAATGTTCGTTCACTTAAAGTTATACACAAGCTCTTTACTTTGTGTAACATATACATATTTACATTCACACAACACATTAAATCGCATATAAAGCAGAAGTAACAAACGAATGTACATAAATAAAAATAAATGAGTTATAAAACACTACAACCAATAAATGTAATCATATTACAGTCTTCGAAACTTCTTTTAGTATATGCAAGGAGTCAGGTATTACATACCTCGATCCGCTTACCAAGGGTACAATAGTTTAAGAGCTCAACAGCCCAAGCCTCTGCAGAATTAACGCCACTAGATCAATACACAATTACACCTTTCTGGGCAAATACGCGGTGACCGCAACGTATGAAAACTCGTCCACAATATCGCCATGCAGCGTCAAGATCAAAATACGTAAATCGAATACCGTATAATTTTAGCTTCCATTTAAACGTTTGCGGCAAAATGAACATAGCAAACTAAATGTTATTGCTAAGTTCCGGGGCGAAATAACCACACCCACATCAAATAACGACGTGTTGAACAAATTTAGCGGCCATTTACAGAGGGCGCGATGATGCTGCAAATTTTGCCTGTGTGTTTAACTCTAATCGACGCCACAGCGTTGTTATGTATCACGTTTTTTCAGTACTTAAATGCAGAGAAGCAATTTCCCTCTGGGATTAATAAAGTATAATAATAATAATAATAATAATAATAATAATAATAATAAAATACTTTATCATTTGCGACATACCTGGTAAAGAGTAGAAGGTGGTCAGATGCTGAAAGCGGAATGTCTGTCTTCCTCAGACTGTGTGATTCTTCTGCTAGTCTTTTCTTTCATGTGTTTCAGTAAGTGCCCCACCCACCTTATGGTCCTATGATTATATGATGTAATGTCTAAGAACATTAATCAGACGTCAGCAACTCCTGACACAGCATGGATCGGTGAGCTTGCATTTTCATTAATGTAGTTATTATTATGTAATTATTATTAATGATATATTACAACAGTGTCTTAAGTGTTCCGATGACACAAAACCTTATACAAATAAGAACAGAAATAAAGGCTTTGTAATTTTTGTTCTTAAATACTGCTTTGTTTTTCACAGAGTTAAATTCCTAGCATATTTTAACATATTTTGCAAAAAAACATTATTTTGATTCTGTAATGTATTAATACAGTTTCCTTGATTACTTTTCAGAGAAATATTATACAAAGACCAAACTTTTATGGAGGCAGTTTTGCCCCCTTTAATAGAGGGGATTAAGTCCTTCAGTAATCTGTCAATCATTCTTCTTAATGCTAATGAAACATTAAATGAATCTCAATTTGAACAATTCCGATCTCTGATTCTTAACATGAAAGAGAGTTTTCAGCTTTCAGAGGGACAAGCCTGTGAAAAACTTAAAAATATAGATGCAGAATATGAAAAATTTGTGTCTCGGAAAGGAGAACTACAGAGAGAGAAAACCAGCACAGAAACAGAGTGTAAAAACCTGAACAAACAGCTGACAAGCAACCAGGACATGCTGGAAAATTACAGACAGCAATTAGAGAATGCGAGGTCAAATTTAGCATCAACCCAGGAGAGAGTCGAGGACATGCGCAGAAGAATGGAGCACGATGAAGCTGTCAGGAATGCTGGAATTGGTCTGATGTTCATCCCAATTGTGGGAACCATAATTGGTGAGTCCCAGTGGTCTGACCATGAGTGTAACTGCACTGTTCTCATTGTGCTTTCACTCTGTACTCTCCCCTCCAAAAATGCTTTCTGTTTTACTTTCAGGAGCCACCTTAGTAGGGGTCTACCAGACAGATCTAAACAATGCAACATCTGCTAAGGATGAAGCTGAGCGTGAAGTGCAGCGCTGGGAAAG
>JABJVR010000052.1:14143901-14190221 GCA_025773905.1 Chitala chitala
GTCGGCGCCGGGCAGTTAGAATGTTACAGTAGCGCTGTTTGTCACTCCGACTCTGACTGTGGGCCGGCAGTCGGCGCCGGGCAGTCCGAAGGATGTCCATTCACTCATTGACGTCCTGCTTTAGTTTATATGCATGTTGTTACTGAGACTCGTCTGACAATACTGATACTGAGTTTTAGCTGTTGGCGTAATTACAGCAGTAGCTCACGTATAAGCAAAGCTTTTCTGTTATTAAATAGTTCTATAGCGAATTGGTGAGAATGAACCAATTAAAATTCTTGTCTGCACCACCGACCAGCTTGGCCAGTAAACAGCTGTTTAGTGCAGCAGGACAGCTGTATGTTGAACCGGCGTAGCAACTTGCTGGGCGAGAATGCGGAAAAATTGGTGTTTCTTAATTTAATTACTAATTAACAGTATTGATGTATATATATGTGTGTGTGTGTGTGTGTGTGTGTGTGTGTGTGTGTGCCACCCCTTCCCCAGGTATACAGTGATGATGTACCGAGGCATCTACAAGATTTAAAAGAAGATGAGAGTCAGGCAGAAAAAATAAAAGAAAGTTTTAAAAAATGGCAGACAAGGCAGCACTCGCTCAATGATCAGCTTCAGCTGCCAAACTCCCTGGACAACTGTTGACAGGTTCCCTTCAGTGCTGACCAGAAGCCTTGCCATTTTGCACATGTTTTGACCCAGTGGATTGGCCTTAATGATTTGGCCCTTGTCAAAGTCAATCAGGTCTTTTCGCCTGCCAGTTTCACACCCATCCAACACATCAACTATGAGAACTGTTTAACTTACTGTGCATCAGGCCTTCACATGCACTGTTGTTATGAGAAAATTTGTGCATACGGGACATGAAACCGGAAAACCCGGAGAAAACCCACCAAGCACAGGGAGAACATGCAAACACCACACACACAGACCCAAGGCGGGAATCAAACCCCAGGCCTGGAGGTGGAGGTGACAGTGCTAACCACCACACTACTGTGCTGCCTCCCTTAAAGTACAGCCACAAATTTGAGCTCTCTTACGGCACACGTCTCCTGCTGATGGGTCCACAAGTGTGGAGTCTAACAAAAGGAGAACTTTGAAAATCCTCCATCTCCAAATGCCAGCTGAGAGACTAGGGAAAAAGCAGAGAGGGAAGCCATCATTTCCTCTGCACCTGTGCAATAAAACACCTGGTGGAATGTACCTGCACAGCCCCGCACAGCACTCTGCCCGAGACGGTAATTACACCAAAGAGGAAATAAGTGTATGCAGATTTCACTAATCTGATTACTTGTCTGCCAGTGGGAATATTCAGTACACAGCGATTATGGGTTTTGTTGGGAGGTCTGTGTGGAATATTGGTGTTCAGGTGCAAGAATATTATTTACACTAATTAATATCCATTTACCTGAAAACTTTACTCAGGGAAGCTTTGTGTTAGCAGTTTTGCATAGCCAGTTGGGTCCAGGTTACTGCAGTTCAACGATTGCGCACTAGCATATATTTTCAATGCATGTATACAGTTCATTTAATCACAAACCTTGCAGTTACCGTATTTCTCCTAATTAGATCCCGATCTAATAGACGCGCCCCCACCCGGAAACCAGGGCGTCTAATACAGTACGAGACACGGAAAAGTGCACTCTTCTACACGATTAAAGCGGTGCTATATCGGTATATTATTGTCTTATTTTACTGAAGATAATGTTGTGTTAGTATACTCAGAATTGTTCATTTTCCTTTTGTTCTCATACCACGGCTAAGCTCACGTAGAACTGTGTACTTGTTTATGTAGTGAAGGCTTTTCCCTCTGTGTTGCAGTTATTGAAATGAGATCGCACACCCTAAAGCGTGCTCATTCCGCTTCACACGTGAGCAGCACTGATTAAGTGATTGGAGTTTGAGGAATTGTGGCCGGTGGGTAAAGATATTATTTGTGAAAGTAAGCAGCTATTATTGTAAATAACGTGCGCAGATATAACTGCTTGCCAAAGCATAATGTGGGAATTGGAGCTAACCGTTTATTACTGTTTTCTAATGAATGTTCTTGATGTAAGCCGTTAGTTTCCAGGTAGTACTATTATAAACATCTACAGTTTCGATCAGCTGAAAAGCGGTTGTTTATCTTGAAATGTCACATAGATAAAGAAGTAAATAAAACAAGCGTTTTATATTGTATGCCACTGTATGTAAATGAATCGTAATTAAATATATGATTTCAGGCCAGGAGCTCTGTCTGTGAATGTGTACTTTGTTAAATTGACTTTGACACGAGAAATTAATCATTTTTCTCAACATGAATCTGGAGATCATATTAGCGCTGGCCCATTCACATTAATCAAAAATGTATTAGTCTATATAAAGTGAGAAAATGGAGAATTGTTACAGAGGAGTTCATTCAAGAATGCAGGTACATACCTGTTTTTTGCAGGCTCTTTCTGGGCAATTTCTCTGTGTAGTTTGTTCTGACTGACAGACAGAGAAAGCATAAAAGCAGAGACTCTCAAGTTTTATCAAACAAACCAATTTTATGTTGAATGGGTAGGAGCCACACTAGACCCGGTACTAGGCTTGCTCGAAATGATGTCAGGGAAACAAAATACAAACCGAGTTTTCAATACACACCCTGGCAACGCTGCTGAACTGCGATATACAGATAATATGAAAGGAAAGACTGATTATTTCAGTGATTCACACTTCATTTGTGCACAATAATTTATTCCAAACAGTTCAAATAAAAAGCATTGAGTTTTGGAGCAAAGTAGTGAGTCAGTAAATTAATTACTCCCACAATATAAATCCATAAATTGATTTTTAATGCAATTGTTCATGGATGGAGAGATTAGCCTGTGTGTGTGCGTGATACTGTATAAATCCGTGAACATTAGCATCCCACACGGGTAATCCGAACCACTGCTGACAAATCCAGGAATAGCACAAATGTGACCTGGATCTGGTCCAGCATACAGCCCATTCTTCTCATTACACTTCATAAACCAACCACCTGCTAATGTTTGCCCTCAGAGCCGCCTTCTTCCAAGCGAGTCACTGGGGCTGCAAACTAGGCTCTGGAGGAATTCAGAGTTTGTGAGCCAAGGCCCCTATTTGGTGTCTGCATTAGTCTGGAGAGATAGATGCTCTTATGTTCTCCAAGCCGAGGTCAAGTGTGCAGACGAAACCATGAGCCATCACTCAATCCAGGATGCAGTTTGAGATTAACAGAGTTTAATGTTAAAATGTTTTTGCAAACGTGAGCATTCAAACGGCAGTGAAAGTGTTATAGTTGGATGTCCACCCTGTTGTTCTGCAGCATCTTCAAGAGATTCATCAAAAGAGACGTAACTTACTGGAGCGTGAAGCTGTTGCATTCTGCAGATGAGAGCACTTAACACATTCCCTGTTGGGTCTGCATCTTCTCCTCAGGGCCTGCGTATGACAAGGATTACACAGCAGATGAGATACGAGCCGGGTCATAGGCAGAGACGTTAAAACAGGTGATGTATCATCCACAGATTCCTGTGCAAGATAAGTAGTTCCAAACTCCACTAATTACTGCCTGGTGACTGAGAGCCTGCATGCAACGATCACCAGGATGGGCAGTCGTGACGTCTCTGACAAGCTAATTTTTTTTTTAGTCACACGTCTTTTGTCTCCCAGTGCACACGGCTCAGTCTGAGTATGGCCAGGCAAATGCATTTTCAGGAATTTGCCACTGAGGATATATTGCCGAAACAGCAGGAAAGGCATGGAAATTGACAGTCTTCTCAGTCCCATGCCACAAATTCATACTTAATGAAATGACATGACTTTTTCTTCTCTTCCATGGTGTTTTAGCTAGTTCTCACCCTGCTGTTGGAGAAATTAGGTTTTATTCCCTGGATAGATGTTGTGCAGTGTCACTACTGGCATGCAGAAATCAGTTTGCATTAGTTAGCTTCTCTGTACCCATTGGGTTAAACTGGACAGAGACAGATGGTTCAAACCAATGTTACACCCTATGTATTTCCAAGGTCTTCTTGGACACACAACGTAAGTTCTGATTGGCCTGTGTGTGTGTTGCTTCATATGATTAAGCACACTGGTAAAACAAAAATGTCCACGAAAGTATGTAAACGAAAATGACTAAATAAAATTGTTTCATTCTCCTGTTTTGTAAATATTTGTTTAGATAAGTTATAGGCTGCCCTCACTGTGCCACGGGTGAAGCTGAGAGTGACGGAGCACAGGGCTTTTATTTAACAAAGTAAAATCACTGAGTCGCCTACCTAGATACCTGGACTTGATCGTGCCAAAGGGCACATGACACCTCAGGGACTTCTCTAGCAATTAGTTTTCCAAAATGTGGCTGTTAGGTCCACGTTGAGCCTTGAGAACCTGGAGGACTGGTTTCTGTTGCTTCTTTGTACTCTTGCCTGAAACCATTTTGACACAGCTGAACCTGTCGCCAATTTGCTGTGCTGTCAACACAGCACTCAGGTCCTCAGCGTGATGGTCAGAATTTGGCAAGGGGATGGGCTCAGCCCCTGTAATGGCTATTTTAGGATGCAGCTTTGAGGAGAGCACAAAGCACAAGCCATCGTTTGGACGACGGTTGCTTTCTAGCTGCTGGTTCTCAGTTTGCGTTGCTTGTGTTTTCAGCAAAACCTCAGATCCCCGTTCCAGAGCCTTACATCCCAGAAAGACCTTTTCATTAACATACAAATTGGTTTGGGGATCATCAACTAAAAGCATTCGACATACTTCATTCTGAGAAGTCTAAATGCAATTAATGGAACCTCATTCACAAGAAAGCAAATTGCCCACAGACAATTGTCATTATATGAATCCCATTAAAAGTGTCCCAATAATAACAAAAAATAAACATGTTCTGGGTTAAACCGGCACATCACATCGGGACAGTAATGAAATTCTATTCAGCTGTCTGATAACACTAACATCCATGACTGGTCATCAAGGACTGTTTGCTGGGATTATACGTAAAAGACTCTTTAAGAGGAATCCCTTATCCAATCATGAACGCCTTCAGTATGTTGAGGAGCAAACCATGAGTCCACAGTTGCATCTGTGCCACTCAGAGATTAGGAGCAGAAAGGGGGGGAAATGAGCTCATTACGACTGAAAGAGCTTATTAAGGAAACAACAGGCCCCGGACAACTGTAAGGGAGCACGTCTCAGTACTTAGCTATCAGCACACAAATGCATGCGTGGCCACCCGAGAATACTGCTCTTGTGAAAAATGCCTGTCGCTGTGGTTTTGTGTTCAGCATGTGAAACATTCAGACATATTACTCTGGTTTCCAGGATGAGAGTGAATACCGGTCCTTTCCTAGATCTTGCTGTCTTCATGAAATTGAGTTCTTGTGCTTTGAAGTGGGCTGTCAATCGCAGGTATGCAGTACCACAATTCCTCCGCGTTGGTCTTTGGCTGGAGCAGATGGAGGCTTCTCTAAGCCATTGATGGCCTTTTTACTACAAGGACACCAAGAGTGGGAGCAGAGTGTGTGTTAGCTCACTGAATGCGCAGCTCAGCTCTGTATAGCCAGGCACATCATATTCTGTTTGATGCTACGTTTGGTCAGATGGTCAACTGTGGCTCATCGTTAGTATCAGGCTAAAGTTCTTATAACAGCATAGCATCAAAGTTTATGCTTCCTTAAGCAAACCAGTAGACATATGGTGCATTACTCTGCTTAAAAATCAGCTCCAGGGAATTAAAACAGTCAACAATCAAGGGGTTCATCAAAAATAATGATAGGGTTATCTTCTCCCTGGGCAGAGGGTGAGTCTCACGTGTATCTGGGTGTACGATGCATCGTAGGTCTGCTTACAAATGTCCCCTCAAAGTGTGATGGTCGCAGGCTGTCCAGAGCAGAAAGAAAAGTGTTACTGTGAGAACACGAGAAGGCTGTTAAAGGGCCTCCAGCACATACTGAAGCCAAACTCACTGAGCGATGAACAGAAAAGTGTCTGAAGTGGCAGATCAAAGTCACACAAAGTGAAAAGGGTGTTCTCTGACAAAGACAATGCAGAAAGTCGCTGGTCATCTGGTTACTGTACCAGGCCAGCTTCATTGTATTACTCAAAAATTAGCAAGCAAAAGGAGTTCTTGTACATCTATGACATATTTAATTAAACACATGTGCTAGAAACAGAGGCTCACCGCATCACAATAATACGACACGATCGCTAAATAACAGTGGATGCAGCCTTTTTGATTCACTCACACTTGCAGTCTGTGCTGCAGTTGCCTGCTGATCTACCTTGGCTCCTGCTGGACTTTCATTTTGTCCACAGAGTGAAACTCCCTTGGAATTAACAGCATGCTGTGAAGCATGTTTAGTTTCCCACCATGAGGGATTGTGGGATTCATGACAAACAGCGACAGAGAAAGACAAAATGGATGCCATTGTTACTGCTGCCCAGCTGATCACAAGGATGGTGCCCGCCCCCCAATGCCAAGCGTTAGCTTCCGCACATGGGTGATTCGCCTATTCAGTGCCCATTTCAGTAACATTTTCTGCTCCCACAAGTATGGAGAAAATTTCATTTTAAAAATGCCCACAGCGCACTTTATGGTGTGTTTCAATAACCAAACCATGTTTCAGAATGTAACAATGTAAAATTTTAAAAGTGGGTTTCACAAGAAGTGAACGAATTCAAATTTATACAAAGTACAGTAATGCTCTGTATGATGCATTTTTGTTAATGTTTGTGCACGGAAAAGATTGTGGGGCCAATTTAATAACAGAGAACACACTGTATAATAGACACAAACACTGAGGGAACATGTCTTATTAAAATTTTGAGGCCTATGCTTCACAGAGGCAGAACACACTCGTATTATAATTATACTAGTGATGACCACGACAGCAAACACACACTTCATAGGTGTGTGTGATATACATGCTGCTTCTCAAATGTTGAGTTTACATCTGCTATTGGCTCCATGAGAACAGAGGAATTGGTTTGACTGTAGGTGTAGACTGTAAGTGTAAGTGACTATGGCCGTTCAAAACGTGCAGCAAAGAAGAACTGTATGGAAGATATATGGACCAACCTGGGAAAAGAGACGGGCTCACTGCAAGGCAAATGCATTTGTCACTGCATGTAAACGGAAAGAAGCTGAACGGAAATAATAATTTAAAAAATCGAAGAAATTGTCTGTGTAGGACAACACCAGCTGTGATCATCTATTATCAGTGATGTATGTGAAGGAGGAGTCAGACCCTAAGATGGACACACTACAGGCCAGCTACTGTCCACAAACTGGCCATGTCACAGGGGAAAAAGCTCGGCAAAGCTGACTATGCGACTCCATAACAACATGCATAACTGGAAAAAAAAAACTATGCATGTAACAATGTAAAAAACAGGCTGTACTTGTCAAGTATATAATGGTTTGTATAACACACCATTAAAGTTAATTTGTTTTTAAATCGCTCATGAAAAATAGTTATAATGATATAAAGGTGACTCAATAAATTGTACCCAATTACAGCATGCTCACACTAGAAATGCTCTGTCCGGAACAAATTTTTGCCGGATAACTGACTTTATTATTATTATTAGATGTCCATAACCAATATCAAATAATTAATATTTAATAACTCTGTAATGTTCTAACGTAAGAAAGCAGTAAATGGAAGAGAACTGTAAACAAACAGCTGTAACGCATGAAACTATAAATATAAAAATCTGAACAAAAACCAGTTAAAGCCTACAACGGAGTAAGTATCTTCATACAGTCCAGCTGAAGACTAAAACGCGTCGGCGTGGATGTGTCACACCTTGAGCTTTTACTGTTTCAGTTTAAAACACGGGGCTGCTGCTCGCGGCCGCACCTGCATTCGGAATGCAAAGAAACACGTCGCGATGCTCATCGGACACGTGCAATTAGAAACTGATTAGGATTTCCACTTTGTGTCCTTTTTCTGTATACTGTATCTCGGAGCCAATTTAAGAGCAGTAGGACATTGTGACAGACGTATAGGACCTCAGTTTAACTGGATCTTTCTGTAGTCCAGACGCACGCAAGGATTTCAAGTTTATTTACATCACATACATGATGTTTTTCATAATTCGGTCATAGTCTGTTTTTGGTGTTTCTCATATACTAATAACGTTTTTGATAAGATTTCATGAGACCGCAGAGCCGTGTTTTCCCCCACCAGCCGGTAAATGCTTTTTC
Source organism: Chitala chitala (assembly GCA_025773905.1). Classification (NCBI taxonomy): domain Eukaryota; kingdom Metazoa; phylum Chordata; class Actinopteri; order Osteoglossiformes; family Notopteridae; genus Chitala; species Chitala chitala. The sequence continues at coordinate 14,152,084 of JABJVR010000052.1, forward strand.
ACACGCAGCTTCTCAGTTGGCCCAGGTGCGTCTCTCGTGTCGGGAGATGTTTCTCCACCAAAACGCCTTATTTGACATTTTTTATTTTATTGCCTTCGTTTTAAAAAGTGAGACTGCGGTTTTGCAGCAGTCGGCATCACCTGAAACCAGCCACGTACCGCATTGAGTTACAGTTACAAACGGAGTACTTTTAATAGTACCTGCACCCCGGATAAGAGAAAATATTCTCAACAGTGTCGCTTTTGATGAATATGAATATGTTCTCCCATCGCGAGTCGCAGGAACATTTCTCTACAGTTTGAGATGGCTGCCGAGGCATCTACGTTTTGAAGATGTGTTTTACGGGGATTATGCGTTCCGGGAAAGGACGAAAGAGTTGGTGAAATTGACGAATTCATTTTCGTTTTTGGGGATCTCATTTCCATGGCTTCATCTTCGAGGTTAAGTAAACGGAAAGATGGGGCTGCCTGGCCGATGATGTCCTCAACTTTCTGGGTTGTGGTGCTGTTGAGCAGCCTCCTGATAATCTACTGCAGTAAGTAAACTGCGTTTCTCTTGTGCTGAACTTGGTCCCTGTGCCACAGCTGGCTCTGTGGTTAAAAGCATTCGCCCAAATGCAAATCGAGACGTTTAAATTACCTGCGGATGTGTGGAGGAGGGAAGTTTATCTGCTACCGTGGGAAAGAAATATTGGAGACGCGGTTGTGGTGTATAATTCGTGAATATACTGCCTGCGCTTGCATAGAGTTATTCATAAAAAATACGAGAATGATAATTACTATAGGATTATTGCATTTGTATTTTATGCTTCTTTGTTCTGCGTTAGGCTGTAGATGTTGTGTGCTGGAAATGAGTAGATGGTTGTTTTATTTATTAATTTACTGAGATGTGAGCAATGTCGGCATGATGTGGTTAAACAGGCTAGTTTCCATAAAGTAAGACTGAATAATCAAGCTTACACTAACAGTTGATACTGAAGGTTTCTAGGAGAAATTCCCTCTTTTTTGCCTCCCGAGCCCTCAAAGTAAAATTTTATGTGAATTCACAAATTGCATCAGGATTGCTTCGTTTTTTGCCCCCCTCAGTGCAAAAAAAAAATGTATTTTTATTTTGTGTTCTAAAGCCACATTTCGGAGCACCTGTGACTTATACAGGCTGAAAGAGTAACTATCATCTCTGTTGTTGGTTTGGTTCCAGTCACAGTCTGCTGGACTGGGGGGTTCAGACTATGAGGCAAGGCACCAGATGTTTATCTGTATTAAAGTGCGCGGGGGCTTTAGGCAGTTTGAGTGACAGGCTTCAGCAAGGAATCCCTGTCGGTGTCCGCTACTTATGTGACTGGTTGAACCCCACTTGATGCAAATATAGATTTTGGTGCTCATGGAGTGCAGTTCTTTTGCATTAAAATGGCTGGCTCTGTGTCATAGTAAAAGCTGGAACCTGAACAAAGTACTAAATATTGATAAATGCATGTATAAGCAGGTAATGCAGTGCAGGAATTTTCCGGTATCTTCTGAGCTATGAGTTATTGGGATTTTTACTGTCCTATCAGCATTCAGTTTATATGGTCAAACAGCGGTATGAAAAATCACATTTGTCTATGCCTTCAAGTCAGTTCTCCCATGATTTTGATTTAATTAGCAAGTATGGGGGGGTGGGAATGACCCAGCACTATTACGGTCAGGGTGTTGGGACTCAAAGAGCGCGCGCTAATTCCGACCGCAGCTGACGTGTTTGCGTTTGTGCCGCTGGCTGCAGATGATTGATCCTCACATTGTGGCCAATCGATGTGCTCCGCTACTGTATCTGGTCAGCAATCTGAAGCAAATAAATACCAGCTTTTCTGAAACTGCTGTTTTAATCTTCTATATTGACCTATCCCTCTTATCTCCATAACAGTTTCCCATACATTTTATCAGCCTTTGCCTCTCGCTGTATAATTTTGTTTTTGGTCAGAACAGCAGAGTCATGTTTTCCTCCACTACCATGCTAGTGTTGCAGTCTGTGCTTGTGTGGGGGGAGGGCAGATGGGTATGGGAAGTGATAATGGATTTGAGGAGTGCTAGCAGTGTACAAAGGTGTTCTATAAAAGACCCTTGATGCAAATAAATAGTCTTCCAGACTATGAAGCATGTTGTGTAACGTTGGTCTCATTGTGTCACAGCAATGTATTTTAAACCGAAGTCGTTTTTCTGATTGCACAACTTAATCTGCTAAACTGCGGCAGTGAAGTCACCTTCCGATGTACTGTATCTGGTCAGCAATCTGAAGCAAATAAATACCAGCTTTTCTGAAACTGCTGTTTTAATCTTCTATATTGACCTATCCCTCTTATCTCCATAACAGTTTCCCATACATTTTATCAGCCTTTGCCTCTCGCTGTATAATTTTGTTTTTGGTCAGAACAGCAGAGTCATGTTTTCCTCCACTACCATGCTAGTGTTGCAGTCTGTGCTTGTGTGGGGGGAGGGCAGATGGGTATGGGAAGTGATAATGGATTTGAGGAGTGCTAGCAGTGTACAAAGGTGTTCTATAAAAGACCCTTGATGCAAATAAATAGTCTTCCAGACTATGAAGCATGTTGTGTAACGTTGGTCTCATTGTGTCACAGCAATGTATTTTAAACCGAAGTCGTTTTTCTGATTGCACAACTTAATCTGCTAAACTCGGCAGTGAAGTCACCTTCCGATGTGCCCCACGCGTGCTCAAACGGACGTGCACTCTTCCAACCCCAGAGCACCACAAGTCGGTGTGCTGGCCTCAGAGAGAGCTACTGCTCCATGGACACACACAGGTGGTGTGTTACCGTCACTTGTGCCGCCTCTCCAGGCCCCAGGCTGAGAGTGGCCGGCAGCTGGCTGCCAGCAGGGATGGTGCCAGCGCTGGACAGCAGCAGCCATCTCAGAAACTCCTCTTCATGAATGGTCTCAGCAAGAGGTAATGGATGACCTGATTATGTCCTTAAGACGGATTTGGTGACGGGTGCTGATCACCTCATACTTAATGGATCGTAACTCGTAACTTTGATGGCAGAGGTGATTTTCATATGCACTGTCTCCCCCACCTGGGTGTTGGTGGATATGCACTTGTTTTTATTGTTTTCAGGCACTTTTGCAGCTGTGCAGACAAAGGGGTAAAACACAGAGATGTAATCATGCATTTTTTAAGTGCCGGTGCCATCGGTCTTCATGTCTGGAGCTCGAGTTGCCCTCCTCTCTTTGCTTTGTCAGCTTCTGGTTAACTAGAAATCATTTTGGGTTAAAAACGAGTTATAATTTGGCCTGCAGTTGGTCTGCACTTTGTTCTGATAGGTGATGGTAAGGTTCTTCTCCCCTCCAAATGTGTGGACGCTGCACAAACTTGCTCTGCACTTGGAAGACTCTGAAGTGCTCTCTTCCCCTTCGCTTTAAGTGGGGTAATTACAGCCCAGAATAGGCCACAGTGCCTTAGCGCAGTACCACGATGCACCACTGCACAAGAACTCTTTGCAAATACGCCCACTCTCCTGTCACCTGCATCTTCTGTTACGGTTTTTTTTTTCCTTTCATAATTACGTTTTACCCACATCAAATTAATGTTGGACTGTACAAAACAAGACTAAATCATTACTGTGCTCTACTAAAGATGCATGCAGGATATCTTTACCTTAAATTCTTGGTAACGGATTTCTGTGTAACTTTATATAGCTTACATAAATGGGGAGGAAGAGTATGATGAACTTTTCCATGATCACTTTGAATAGGATTTATTTGGCTTGATTGGAAGGTTGTGCTGTTACATGATATTGGCGTGTTAGAAAACAAGGTCATACCGTGTTCGATATTCTAAGTGTGAAGTGGTTGGCTTTGGTACTTTTCAACTGTTGCACAGTGGTCTAATAGACATGGTGACAAACAGGGTTGTTTGGTGAAATAGCAGAATTCTAACTTTTGGGACAACCCTGAAGCCTTGACAGACTAATCTTTAAGCTTGAAATGCCCTCATCCCCTAATTGTAGCCCTTGGACCATGTTCTGATGATATCCCCAGACCGTGGTGTTGTCTTTCTTAAATATGCCATCTTTAGATATGATTTATAGCATACTTTGAACAGTAGTGGTGGTTTGGGTGTCCACTCCATCTTCTGAATAATGCTAAAAATCCCCCTCCTCCCCTGCCATATTTGCATGTTTAATTAGGTCTGATATTTGCTTGAAGAAACACTAAAACACAAAGGAACATTGGTAAGGTTGACAGGACAGCTCACTTAACTGTTGTGTGAACACATTGTACACACTGTAATAAAATCCTTAAACACATAATGTTTTCAAGAATGGTGCAATTCAGAAAGTGCTTAATGTCCTTTCTGTGAGGCTGGATGCTGGTTGCAGGGCATCTGTCACAACACCAAAGGGATATCGAGAACAAGGAAGCCGTGGTAGTGTACAGCCATAGTCCCTGGGTTTACATGGCCTTCTAGGGTTTGGGGGGCTATGTGTGGGCCCGGTTCTGCTGTTTTTGTATTGTCTGAGTTCTGAAAAACACCAGGACTGCATTAATCCTTTGAGTGGGTTTTTGCAGCTGCACAGCTGGACAGAATCTGGAGAGAAACACTAATTGTGGATTTTGTAGTAACTTATAGTTGTGTTGAAGTTCTCATTAAGGGAATATGACTCCATACCCAGATTTGCAGGTGTAATCCTTACTTGGCATTTCTCTGCTGGCACAGTTTGTAGCACTGTCAGACGGGCCCTGCTCAGGCGAAAGACAAAATCACGGCATGCTCTGTTCTCAGTCGAAACCAACCGTGTCACACGGATGTGGCTGGCCCTGAGGAATACTGTTTCTGCACTGCAGGTGCCATATTTGAGTGAACGCAGTGTAAATTTTGGTTTTGTCTGAAATTTAACCGAACATGAAAAGCATGTACAATCAGTGTCTTGTAACAACAGTATTATATTAGGGTTTCACAGGAATATTTGGCTTCAGCAGGAGTGTGAGAAGAGAGGCAGGATGGCTCATGATGGTGCTCTTTAGTTGCGTTAACCACCAGTGCATCTTCATTAAATCCCAATACATTTGTATACACCTCTAGCGTCTTTAGCACGTAACACTAAACCTGGCACATTGACAAGGTCCACTCACTTTTAGCTGTTTGGTCTGAAAAGAAAATACAACATAAATTAGATGGGTAAGAAAAGAAGGTTTTGGCACATATTTGCAGAGTTAGCAAAGGTATAGCAAAATAATGCAATTGTTTCATTGTTCTGCCTTATAATGAATTACTCATTACATAAATGATCAGAAACTGAGACATTTAAGCAGCACCACAACCTTGAATTAGGTGTAATTCATAGTTGTGTTGCTGTCCTGTGGTGGGTGTCCGCCCCGCCCTGGGTGTCCCCTGCCCTGGGTGTCCCCTGCCCTGCGCCCTGTGCCTTCTGGGCTGGGCTCCAGGCTTCCTGCGACCCTGAATTGGACAGGCAGTGTAGAGAATGGACGGATGGATGTGTCGCTGTCTGTTTCCATCACGACTTCAAAATTTCACGTCGCCAAATTAACCACTGCCTTTTCCCAAGCCACGCCCTCTCAGCGGAAAAGTAGCTTGACCCGTGTTGTGCTCTGTCACCTCAGCACAGCCTGCCGTTGTTGTATTGGTGGAGACGGGCCAATGTGACGCCGGTACCTTCGTAGACCATGAGAGCAGTTACCTGTCATCCGAAACAACCAGAATGAGGAGGTCACTACAGCAAGGCCACGGATGACATCGGAGCCGTGAATGCGGGAGTGTGACGACTGTTAGGCCACAAATGACACTAAAGGTACAAATATGAACCTTTAAAAAAACAATTTTCTCTCAAGAAAATAGCAGGTGAGTCAGTCAGCTGAAACATTCATGCAACATGCAAACTTACTGCCCCCCCCCTCGTTGAAAGACAAGCCAATGGTAAGGCCTTTGGAGACACTCTGTTTATAGAGACTCTTGCATTTTATTGGGGGAAAAGGCAATGGCTTGAGAGGTACCTTGGCAAGCTATTTTGAATTTGTTGAAGAACACATAAATTTGAAGACATTGTGAGCTGTAGCCGAGAAGGGCGTGGACTGAAGGTGAAGCTGAAGAGGGGGCGAAAAAATAAATGGGACAGAGAGAGCCATAAACAACAGATGGATGAAATTGCTCAATCTGCCCATCTCCAGCTGAGGGAATAAAGTTTTAAAATAACGAGCAAGCCGTTGGAGGGCAGGAGAAGATTTTGGGACAAGAAACAAATATTGAATTAAAAGAGGCGGTATGATTTATCTTGATGTTTGAGAGGGAGTTATTTTCGTAACAAAAAGCAGCACTGCAGTTTCGGTTCACACCAGTGAAGACTTAACGTTCTGGAAATGAAAATGATTCAGACACCGTATCAGCTGTGAAATGAGTGTGGTGCGTTATTGTTGTACAGATCTCCTAGGCTGTTGTTAGTCATGTGACTCCTACAAACGGCTGTTCTGGAATTCCGTTCCAAGTGCATGATCCTAAAAACAAATCAAGAGCGTTTGAAAAAGCCTGAACATTAGTTTTCACCCTACTGTGGAAATCGTCAGCGAACTGGTAAGTATCTTTGTATTGGGATAAACCTCTACATGAAACTTATGAATATTATTTCCTCTACCCCACCAGTGTTTTAAGTGCACTGACTGATAAGCACATCACATAAGGCTCTTTGTAGCTGTGGTCACGCTAATGAGTCAAGACTGTCCTCCCAAAGTCAGCATAAAAATTGAATAAAATTTAAATTTGTAAAAAAAAAAAAAAAAAGTTAATGTTGTCCGCTATGCTGTTATTTTTAATGAATTCCATCATAACCCAAATGCATTCAATTTGCATTTTGTTACAAGACATGCTTCATACCCTCGTGCCGTATAATTGCATATCGCTATGGGTTTTTGCAGAAACGCACAGTCTTGAAAAATGAAAGTGCAAAACATATTTGAATGGCATATCCATTGACCTAATAGCACGATATATGTATGTACATGCCTTTAACATTCTGATAGGATAATTGTTTTGTAACATGGTTAGCAATTTAACGGCTCCAGTATTTTTGCCTTTGTGGAGCCCTGATAGGACAGACTTAATTTTTATTGACTTTTTAATCACAGTGGAATTGCGCATTAATTCTGCTGATAATGTGCTGTAGTTTAGACTATATTGTCCATTTTATGCCTGTGTTGCTTTTGGTGGTCAATGCTAGTAAAGCCCGTGGTGTAACTTGACGACTATTTGTCTTGGATTATTAGTGTTGAGAAAGCCATTTTGCCCTGAACACCATTTGGCGTTTCCTTGGGCTAAACACCTTGTGGCCCCTTGTAACACCCTATACCTGCCTCTGTCGTTTGTACCTATTGAGCAGCAGAACATGTGCAAGCTGTACATTAACGCCCACAGTACCATTCCTCTGTGATCTCACAGCCTTAATGAGTCTATAGATGTTTTAGCACAGAGCCAAAAATACCAAAGAATAAAAGGACGCATTTCCATGGTTAGTTTTGCATAATTCTGGCACCTGGTGAAGCGTGGGGTGGGGGGGTTAGCTTTCCACTTGCCCTTTAAGGTCAGACTCTACGGGTGCACACTGCGTGACGTGCTCCTCTGTCGTTAGCTAATGGGCACCATGTTTTGTTCATTATTTAAAGCTTTTTTTTAATTTGGAGCCTGTGAGTGTGTTTTTGTAGCAGACGGCGTTGGGCCAGTTCCACGGAGTGCATTACGCACTTCACTGCCATGGGCTTTTATAACTGTTATTACTGTCTGCGGACCTTTCCAGAACTGGAATTTTCACTCCATCAGGTAAAGCTTCAGTAACTTGGCACACCTGTATGGGGTGGACTTGTAATTAAGGTACCCTGGAGGCGGTTAGACCTGGGGCGAAGTGGTGCTACATGTTATTTTTCTGCTTGAGGCATCGTGCCTAATCCGCAGGTTTGCGTGCAGCACATGGATTCTGAATGCATGAGCCATGATGGCACCGTACTTTGGGTCTTGCTTTTTGAACTGTAACACCTGTAATATGCTGGAGATTGGCATTGATTTATATGCTGTGTACATTTTGTTCTTTGTCTCCTAACAAAGACTTTGCCAAGAAAGAAATGGAAGTTTTTAAGTGCCTGTTTAAGATCACAAGTTAATTAATTATTAAGATGCACAGGAGAAAACCTGTGTTAAAATGTAATTAATTTAAGAAACAGAGTATCTAGTTCAGGGTCTCAGGGGGCCTGGGTCTTACTCAGGTTATACCGCTAATGGGGTGCTCATGCGCACACACTGGTTTAGCTGGGGCACATGGTTGGGTATTGGGGATTATGGGAGGGAACCCATGCGGCACAGGGAGAATAGGCAGACTCCACACTTAGTCCCTAGGGCCACAACAAGCAGGAACCCTGCAGGTGCCAAACACTGCCTGATGAGCCAGTGTGTTACACAGCAATAAGAACCCTGCACAAGACGACCGCAGCGTTAGTAACGCACATTGCCGTTTGTAAGAATTGCTGTCTGACGAGTTGCAAACATCAAACTTTGGCTTGCACATCATTTTCATATCTTTATAACATTTTCAGTACCTTGCAGCAAAATAATTTTATTTCTGTCTGCTGTTAAAACCTTGCATAAAACCGAGTTAAATAAACATGGTTGCATAGCACTTAAAGGATATTGCCAGTCACAAAATATTAAGTGGGAAGACCATTTTTGAGTTAAGATGATGTGTCTGCCTTGTAGCACAATTGATTTGCCAAAGAGGACCATGATGCTCAGAATACCTTTAAGCATTTTTAAATAGCCTTTCTTATTGTAGCTCTGAAGACCTTCAACAAAAGCCACTGACTTCTGCTACTATTCGAGTATTAAGCCAAGGTGTACAGGTTGGTATACACAGATATATGGCATATACCCATCTCAAAAATAATGGATTTGTCATGTACCCACCTCTAAAACAAAGGTTTTACTGTATACCCACCTTTTTTGGTCACTTATGCATGAATTAACAGAGCACAGGACAAAGTGACAGAAGAAGTGGTAAACCCAGAACTGCTGGTCTTAAGAGAAAAGAGCCCTTAACATCAAGGTAATTAACATTCCAAGAAGGGCAGTTTTGTACTATAGTTTGTATAACTTTAAATATCCATCATCAAACCAATGTGGAGATGACACCATTAAAGATCTGAGTTTGTAACAATGGATGCTGGATGGCCTTTATTTAGTCCTCTCAGCGAGAAGGATTCTGGTGTTAGCAGGACTGCACAGTGTTTTTTCACAGGAATGACAGAGGGTGCATCCTTGTTTGTTTAACTGTTTGTGTGGTGTTAAACATCAGGCCACACCCTCAAGGTCAACACGGGTCTCCTTTAAACTCTGCCCTTGGCAGATTGTGCTGGGTGTGGGGGGATGGGGACTTTATTCTACACCTGTAAACTGCAGTCCTGCACTCGCTGTGGTCTGATGAAACGGCAGGTGTCCTATCGCACACGCTGACGCCAGTGACAATGTTCGGACCGGTGTCAGCGGAGAAGACCCGGCACAAACCCAACTTTATAAGGCCTCGTTCTGATGGACTCTGCAGCTAACGAGCCCAAAACGCATTTGTTCAGCCGGAGCTGTGGAATTATAGCAGATACATTTATATGCGTGAAGTACGGCTCTGTTAAACCTCTTTGGCAGCTGCTCCTTCGGTAAACCTTGGTCTCCTCACAAACGCTGTGATGAAGCACTACATTGTAGCAGTGACAGTGCATGGTGAATCATAAAACACCCATGTCAGGGCTGAAATATGTATTACACCAGCAACCTGAATTCTATTAATACTGATTATATAATGTAGTCAGAAAATATAAAGCGCATTTCTGTGGAGTAATCTAATTAAATGAGGCACCACTGTCTGCAGTAGAAAGTATTTCTGCTTGTAAACTTTTAAAAACATCTGCAGCATGTTTCATTTCAGTTCTCATGCCCACCAAGCTTTGGCTGGGGAAAACACTTCTTTTAACAGTGGAGACAGTATCTGTTCTGCACATTTCTGTCATCTTAGATCCTCTGTACAATATCAGTACCAAGTAAACATACATTATTCATGGTGTGTTATTCGTGTATAGAACACAAATAACGTATTTTGATCCCATTCTTCCATTAATATTGATGAGACTTAATTCATGGAGTGATGCTTGAATGTTTTGACATTTGTCAAAATTTAGAAAGGAGGAGAGAGTTGAGAAAATCACTTTCATTGACATATAATCCTCTTCCACACACAGGGCGGATGTCAGTCTGCTCACTGTAAAATCCTCTGGTATTTACAGAATGTTTAAGATTTGGGGTGTAGGCCTGTTGCATGCTGCTATGCTTCTATATTGTGTGTGTGCTGGATTATAGTGAAAAAAATCTTAAAACATAGAGAACAAATGAGCTTTGGGAGTTCATTGGGGTAATAATGAGAACTCCACATTTTGCATAAAAAATTGTGGTATGCAGAACTCTACACTGGATCCCTGGCTGGGAAAAAAATCAGTGGTCATTTACAGTTAGGGTAATTCTTAATGGTCGGGGGGGCATATGTTAAACAGTTTTCTTTTTGTGTTACACTTCCAATTACCTGTCTATCTCTCAGAAAAGATATAAACGCGTAAGTGCTGGTTTACCTTTTCCAGATAATACAACTCAGCTTTTGTTGATTTATGGAATCGGTGTTGAACGGCAAGTGATGAACAACACAGGAAATTAAGGAAATCATTAGTATGATAAGAAAGATGAAAGGCAAACATCACAGCGTTGCCGTGTGAGCAGTGCTTTCCCATGGTAACCCTTTATGTGTAATGTGCACATACATTTACCCTGCGTGGAGTTTACGCTGACGTACTGCGTGCATTATTCGGTTTGCGTCTGTTTAAGGCGAGCTTTGTGAGATTTATCGCTTAGTTTTAACTGTATGGTAAAATAGCACGTTAAGCAGATGATATTGAGGTGTTGAAATTATTATGCCTACTTGCAGAAAAGTGGTGGGGAGTGTAATTAAATGTAAGGTCTCAGTTATATATCACTGACAGTCTGCTCCGTCCGCTCACCAAATGTTCCCCCCCCCCCCGTCTACGTCTCTCTCCCTCTGTGTCTCTGTGTCTCTGTGTCTCTCTCCCCCTCTGTCTGTCTCCTCTCACTCTCTCTCTCTCTCTCTCTCTCTCTCTCCCTCTGTGTCTCTGTGTCTCTCTCCCCCTCTGTCTGTCTCCTCTCTCTCACTCTCTCTCTCTCTCTCTCTCTCCCTCTCCTTTTTAAATACACAACATGAACCTCACAATTAGTTTTCTCTTGCATGCTTATTGTGGAAATGAATAACTGTTCATTAAGTAACTGAAGGTAATTTGTACATTCAATAAGTTTTTTATTTTTCTTGAAGTCAGGTTCAGTTCAACTTTGCTGTAGCTCAAATTTGTGAAATGTAGTTTTGCAGAGTTCATTGAGAATTTTACTGTTGGACATGTTAGTGGAATATTACACTCATGCCTTCCTAATGTTAAAACATTAGACTGCTCATTATTTTTGAATGATGGCGTTGTTTTCTCATACACTAAAAATTTCCTGAGTAGGAGGGGATCATTGATTTTCTGATTTCTGAACCTTTTGGTAATGGCTTAACTGCAGCTTTCTCGTCTTGAGTTCTTTTCAGTTTATTATGTATTTATTTTTAATGCTCTCTTTAAATGCGCAGACCACCTCAGTTATTTGAATTCAGTGGCAAAAGATTTCAAAATCTACCCAGGTGGACTTTCAAAGACTTAAACCATTTGCCCTTATGGGATTCCATCACCAAAAGCGTGGATTACATGGACTGTGTGTGGACGGAGGCACGGAGACTTCAGTATCTGTTGCTTGGTCCATTCCAGGGTTTTCTTGCTTTATATATTCAGCTTAAGTGTGAACTGTCTGCCAAGGTATGGACTACTTGAATAATGTAAAGAACTTTGTCCCGGTGTCTGCTGTGCTGAACTATTTTAAAGAATGCTTTCAAAACTGTTACACAAGCATAATGGTCCCGATGGTACATTTGCCTGCTCTCCCAACTTTGTTATTCTCTAAACATTATGGAATCTGAATATTTGACCTTTGCAGTACTTTCATTCATTAATCTAGATTTGTTTAGAATCCTTATATGTCTGTATTTCTGCCCAATTTGCAATGGCGTGTCTCTCCTTAGCTCAGAGATGGCTTTTAGCTTGGGAGTATTCTCATAAAGGACAAACAATGCAAAGTAGACGATTCATGCATCGAATTTTCCTCCAGTGAGAAATTCACTTCACCGAGGTCGCCATTACAGGGTCGGACTTTCACAGACAGATTGCGTGCCCTTACCACGTCCTTGTGTGCTTTGCATAGCAATGATGAGGACCTGGGATGATTTTAGACCAAATGTAGGATAATTATACCCCCTGCTTGACTTCTAGTGCAGTAAAACACATATTTTTATTGCTGCCTTAACATTCCCCATTTTCTCTCACCACTGCACTGATTCTTAAGTGTCTCCTGTGGAATAAAGTTACTGTCATTGTTATCCTGGGCTGGCAGTCACAATGCTTTTGTGAGAACAGTACTTGCTATTGAAAGTCTGTTTGTATATTGATTGTGATGGACATAAATGCAAATTAATCATTTGTGGATTTTTAAATCTGAGGTAGAAAATTAGGATAAATGATGCATGCTTATTCTTTAAAATAACCTCTCCTTTAAAATAAATTCTCATGTCTGTGTGTGTGTGTGTGTGTGTGTGTGTGTGTGTGTGTGTGTGTCTGTTTGGGGATGTTAATTATTAACTGTGCTGTCTGATTTTCTGTTAAGCATCATAATTGGTAGGTCTATCATAATTTCACATCACAGAGCTGAATAATGTCTGCTCGGGTTGTAGGACTCGCTGTATACCGTGTTCAGTGTGTGACAGAGTGTTGACAAGCCCTTTGGCTATCATGAACGAGGACATAAGGTGGGCGGGATTACAGAGCACTGTCAATCATCCACAGGCACACTCCAGCCCTCACTGATTATTTTATGGTTCCAGACTGGTTAAAGGCAATGACTGATGGAATATGGAACATATGCTATTGTTTTAAACCATATAGCTGATTTCTCCCTAAAGGTTTAAAATTAGTTATAATCCATAGAGATTTTGGCATTTGGTTCTTGTGTGGCTCAAATCCCATAGAGAATCTGGGACATGCAGGACATAAGAAGTATTTATGATTAGGATTAGAAGTAAAATGATTTACGGCTAGTTTAAATTCCACCTTTGTCTTATGTGTATGTTGTGTACTTAATGTAGGAAATCTGTTATTCTCATGCACAAATGAATCTGAGTGTCAAATGTATATGAGTAAGAATGACAGTGATTTTTAGGGTGGCTAATGCTGTAGAGAGGGGTCTTAAGCCCCCCTAAATAGATCTCCTTTCACCCCTGATAATTTTAAATAATATTGAAAAATTGATTGATTTAAATTGATTGTAAATGCTCAATCTTAAATGGGTAATGTCACTATTGGTGTGATCACAGCTACAGGTAAAAGATGAAAGCAGAACATTGTTGCTGTGTGACTCATTCTGTTTGTGTTTCTCTTGAGATTGTTGGGTTTCCACCTTCTCCCTTGAATGTGGCTTACAGACTACCTGAGGTACTCAGCGCTTGGGGTTTCATAGCGTTCTGTAATCCATTTTACTAATGGATTGCCATAGCTTGTAAGGACGAGATGGCACTGACAGCCAAAAAGCCCTTCTGAGACCTTGTCGTTACCGTTTCCTGCATTTTAAGCTTGGCAAAGGGACCTTGCATCCTTTTGATGTAGCAGTATTTTTGTGACACACAGGAATCGAGAGGCCCCCAGTCCTCTCCCCACGACACATCTGATCTGCTGGTGTGTGAGGCACCTGGCCCTGTGTTGATAAAGGACAGCTTGAATCTACCAGGACATACCTGGCACTGTGTTGATAAAGCACAGACTGGAGCTCCCTGCGTGCCGTGTGGCAGAGGCAAGCATGTTGATAATGTCGCTGTGCATATATTGCATATGCTGGGCTCTGGTGTAAATTTGTACATCCTTGATGTTTCCCTGTCGCTCCGAAGACCTGCAGCCACACAGGACCTTCGACCCCTACTGTCCTCCTGTTGGAATATGTGGACACTCCTTGGTGACCAGAAGTAGGCTGGAGTGAATTGATTCACGGTCTTTGTAACTTAAGATGGGAATGAGCCACACTTCATCAAGAACACGTCATCAAAGTAATTGTCAAGGCTTTAATTGTGAACCATTCCATCAGTGCCATTCTCCAGCATTTTCCAGACCACAAAATTGCAAGAGTTTCTCATCGATTACCTTTCTTGGCTTCAGCTGGTTTATATTGTGATCCACTTACTACCACAGCCTCTTATTTCCTGCTGGAGGTGGATCCTGTTATATCCTTCCTCATGAAATCACACCCTTAATATAACCGTCCGTAGTGGGCTTTACATGTATATGTCTTCCTAGCTAATAACATTCATACTCACCATGCACCCAAAGATGTCCAAAATCAACAACAAAACTGGGTGTATTTAGTTCTGTGTTCATCGCTGGCACAGACGAACAGACTCTTACTTGCATTCATGTGACACAAGGAGCGAATGCAGTGCGTTGGTTCACATTAATGTGCGTTTGTGCATCACTTGAGCTCAATAGGCCTTGAGGTCTGCTGCTCAGGAAACATCCTGAGGCCCGGCCCGGCCCGGCCCGCCGATAGCTGGCAGATAGTCACGGCTCGACGGTGCCGCGTTTCCCGGTGATTGAAATGGAAATGAGGCATGCGCTAGACTGGGATGCATAACCCGTTGCTAAGGCACAAAAAAAAAACTGCATGCGGATGATGCACAGATTCTGAAAAGAATGCAAGCCAGTTAAAATGCATGCAAATATTTGCAAAGATGCCAAATTAATACTGAGTATCTGCGTAAAAACGGATTTACTTAAATTATAGGACTTGTCTGTTTATTCTAGGTTTCAGTCAAAGGGCTTCAGTGCAGCTGAGATGCTGAAGGAAATGAAGACAGAGTAGATTAAGGCTTTCTCTGCTCTCAGTGCCTTAGGAGCTCTTCTGTTCTCTGGTGCTGTGTTGGCCCTAAACTACAGGGTGCAGAATTGGCACAGGGTTCTCTTTGTGCCCAAGCAGACTGGGTGGGGTGGACAGGTAGCTGGACAGGGTCTGGACTGTGTCAAAATGAATCAGGCAGACTCCCAGAATCACATTTGCCACCTCGAAGGATGACAACAGTGCTGGGGTGAAAAGAGCACTGCTAAGGGCCTGCCTTATCGCTTCACAGGTGCAGGCAGGGTGGAGAGGCTGACTGCTGGGGAGACGAGGTGGGGGTAGGGGGACAAGTTCACTTTTATCTGGCCTGAATCAACCGCCACACGAATGTGTTCCCCGCACAGATGGGGCTGCCGCGTTGCTCCGCTGCGGATTTAGTCTGCCGGCCAACCCACCGACCGCGGGAAAAAATCTGCATGCAAATACGCTCTTATAAAGGCAATTTACACATGAGCACAGTTTGTTTACGTTTCATACGTTACACACGGAGAAAAAATAAGTGCATAAACAAGAGGACACTGGTGTGTTTGGAGGACAGAAAACGCTGAAGTGAGCCTGAATGGATGGAGGTGTGGAGTAACGTTCACGTGCCCCTCAGCTCAGCCGTGCCGTCCCTCCCTCTGAGTCCGATGGCGAATCTCTGAGCAGTGACACTGCAACACATTTGGCTGCTGGGGAAAAAGTCCGCTATGTGCTTCTGGGTAGCTGAGAACTGGTGAGGAAAAGGGGGACGGGTTTGTTAACATGTGACCGCTGTACAGAAACAACAGTGACACAAAGACGACAGAAGGTCAGCGACCTTGGAAATCCTGAAACGGTGGAGTTTGTCTCCTCAGAGAATCTTGGTGATTTTTACTGCTCACGATGTTTGGGGAGGGGGGTGGGCGGTTCACAGCCTCATGTATGTCTGAAGGTCAAATTTGTGAAATTATGATGAAACTCATGGTCTTATGAAACTCCATGTGATTAAATGCACCTGAAGGTTTATCCTAGTCACATACCTTTAATGCCAGATTTTCTTCACAAATGTAACCTCTGTTAATTGCACACGAGCTGTTAACCTGCGTACACATGCAGCTGAGCATATTGAATATGGCCTTTTGTTCTGAGTTTGGGCACATGAAATGGTAGTGTACCACATTTCCTGTTTGCCCTGTACAGGAATACCCATCTTGGTGAAATGGAGGTCTGCACTGTGCATTGTGCGGTCCAAAGCGTGCAGGAAATGACATATTGTTTACAGCACTTTCAACTCCCTGCAAATTAATTATGCACGTTGGGTTCAGACAAGACAACTTTATGTGGGCCTACTGGTAGCTCCTTGCCTTTGCACTCCAGGTACCTGATTTGTATGGTTGCAATGGGGCTGCATCTCACAGAAACCCAGGAAATGGGATTTATTTTCATCCAGCAAAGCTGTATGACTGGGACGCAGCTCACATGAGCTCACAAAAGCGGCTATAGCACAGATGCTCGCATTAACATTTTCTAATCATAAAAACTGTAAACAGTGTGCTAACCTGAAACAATGAACAAAGCAAAAGATTCTAAGGGGGTAACTTTTGTTTTCTGTGGATGAACAACAGCCATGCGTGAACCCAGACATGACGGTTAAAAAAAACCGTGAAAACAATCTGATGCTACGAGTCGAGCTGTATGTGTTTGCCATAATTACGGCTACATCACACAAACTGAGTTGGATTCCTTTCTTATCAGATTGATTCTGGCAGATTCGTTCGGGTCCCCCCGTTGCCGCTTATCGTACCTTGTAAAAGCCCAACAGGTGAAAGTGATAACTGAGCATTTATACAGAAACTGAAACAGAGCAAGGCCGGTGTGAACGCAGCACGAACTCTCAGGTATGTGGCAGGAGCGAAAGGGTGACTAACAGCAGCGCGCCCAGTTCTGCAGTGAAATGGAACGAAACCGTCAATTTCTCCAGGAATGCATTTTCCTTGCATTTTGTACAGGGTCCCAAAATTAGGTTTGTCAGAATAATTCAAGCATTTGTTTTGACAGAAGTTGTTAAAAGAAAGTAAGAGAGGGTGGGTGGTGTATGGTATCAAAGAACAGTAAGCTGTTTTTGTGTACCCAATCATCAGTTTCCCAAGTAAGCACTGTATTACAAATGATGCTCATTTTTGAAAATTCAATTTTAAACTAATATGCTGTGGGAATATATTGGATTGTCTTGAAATCACTGTAGAACAAGAATTAAAGAGGGTCATCTTTGTTTTCTAGTGTTTCAAGGTTTACAGTATTTTGTAGTAGTAAATATTTTTTTTCCCATCTAAATCAGTTGTGGAACATACAGGTTTATATGGCTTCATTTTCATCTCTGCCAAAATTAAAGTTGTTTGGTGCATTTCTCCATTCTTGCGGGGTTTTTTTCCTTTCACGTTCTCATGCATAATTGAACTGCAGTGATCTAGGTATTTAGAATTTCTGTGCTCTCCTGTGCGTTTCTTATGCAACAATCGTATGCTGTCCCAAACTGTTCCTGATATGTGCTGTTTCATTTGAACCAGATGTGAGAAGTTATTTGGGCACCATCAAGTTACACCTTATTTCATCTCTATGATTTGCGTGTGTGAAATTTTCTGTTTCCATTTTGCACAAGTTCCTGCTGCTCCATCTGCATATTTTTAATCATCTCTGTGTCTTATTGGTTGCTCTGCATTACGTAAAGCAGTGCTTTATTTGAATGACGTTTGCTTTAACCACTGATGTGAAATGCATATTAATGTTCCTGTTCTGAAGTGTAAATCTGTCAGAGCATGTCAGATTCTGCCATAAACTTGTTGTACACGTGTGTGTGTGTGTGCGTGTGCGCACGCGTGGAGGGCAGGCTCACTATAACCGGGCACGATCTTAGCAGAACCAGCAGTCTGTGTGTTGCTTGGTGTTCGGTGAGGCTCGGGTGTGTTGGCTGGGGGGTGCAGTAACTCTTGGGTTTTATAACACAAACTGGGTATGGCAGTGACCCCACTGTTCACTGACAGGCACGGTAACTGGAGCCAAGCCATTATCACCTGTAAACACATAGATGATCTGTTTGTATACCCCTCTCTTTGCCCATGACAATTTCCCAGATATCTGGGTTGTGTGGTTAAAAAAAAAATCCACTATCTCTATTATTTCTTTGTTTTCTACACAGTCATGCAAACAAACCCTGTAATTAAAAATGTTTATGTGAATGCATATACCACTGAAACAAGGCTTGACACTATTAAAAATTTAAGAAGTAAATTGCAGGTCATTTGGTATGTGTTAGCTAAGAATAACGTTCACAATGTCTATAATATCACGTTCTGTCAGATTGTCGAGATTATCGCCTTGGTGTCAACTCTGAAATTGTCATTGATATTTCACCATTTTATAACAAATGATGATAAATATTTTACCGCTCTGAACAGCATTAAACACATAACTGCTTTGTTTTTAGAACTTCTACCAAAACTCAATCAACACTTGAAGTGAAAAGTAGGACAAAACAAAAAAGGTGGCATAAAAAATTTCACCAAAATTTTTACTTTGTTCATGAATAAGTGTTGAAATAATTAGTTATGCAGAACCCCAAGAGAACATCAGTACAAAATGGAAGAAGCAGGCGCACTAACAAAATATTTCCCTCTTAATTGGAATTGCATCAAAATTTAATTAAAAGTATTCCCACTCCAATTTAAAACAAATATGGCCAACCCTTTTGGCATATTAAATGGAAAAAGGACCAGCTGGTCATCAGAAATTTGAAAAAAAACATTTGGTTCTGTTGCAGCAACTTCATAGTATATTTACATATAAGTAGTAATACAACACTGGATGGCGATTAAACAGGGAAACCTATGGTCTAAAACAAAACACCGCTCCGGAGATCAACGCCTGCCTCACAAACACAACCTCATCATATATTGAGGAAAACGAAACACTGAGTAAAGCAGGATTTGTTGAAGTAAGAGCATCACCTTGGGTTCCCTGTTCTGAGTTTGCTGTGTAGTTGTAAATGCTATTCTTCCCTGACAGTTACTTTTTTAACTCATAAATGGCATGTGTGTTCATGGCTGGGACAAATCTATCTGAACAATATTGTTTTGACTGGATGACATTTATTATAAATAAGAATAAATTCTCTGTGGTACTCGGCTAATTAATAAACTGCCTTTTAGTGATGAGACTGGTCCATTTGGTGACCATATGTAATGGTCATCGTCAGCATATGGCCGTTATGTGTTTTACTGTCTGGAGGGTCGTATGTTTCTGTTTTCTTGTATGTTCAGATGTGGTGTCAGGGAGAATTACAGTATTTTATATTCTTTGACAAGTATTCATATGTTCTGCCTTTTGAATTCTAATTTAGTCACCCCTAGAGAAAGATTTTAATAACAGTAGATGTCTTTTAAAGTTTTATGTGGTTTATGAAAGATGCAATTAATTTTTAATAACTTAAGCGTCCTCCTGAATTTAAGAAACACAAGAGCCAGTTTACCTGCTTGTCATATATTCCAACTTTAATATTGTTTTATTGTTTAAAAATATTTTATTTTGATATCCATTTATATGTAATATGATGCTTACAATTTTCAGTCTGTATAGATTCACTTCTCACTCTATTCCTTGAAAAACAAATTCACCCTTTCAGCGGTGCACTGTTATGTTACTACATGCATAAGTGACCAGCATAAGGCAAAAAAATATACTGAAATTTTCACAATTTTAAAATTTTTTACAAAACAATTATAGTCACTTCTTAGGCCTACACCCAAAACATTTGTAGGTATGTATACCCATAACTACCTGCGTAAACATAACGCTACACCACTGCCTGATGACATTGTGTGGTGTGGACGGCAGCATGCAGCAGACAATTTTGGTAGCAAAGCAGTGTTTTGTTGTTGAAAGGGGAAAGGGGGGGGGGAGTATGGGGTCGGGTCGCTTTAATCGATGTCATTATTCGCGAGAGTTTGGCCTGAGATGGACAAAACCGCGTAACATCCCAAACATCAAACGAGTGGAATAAAAAGGAAGAGGAGGAGCGTCGCGTTCTGTACCATGACCTTTACACATTTCATGCTTGTGCTGTGCTGCCTTTGTGAACTTGGTGATTGACTGTAACAGTTGAAAGTGTTACCGTAAAAACGTCTGTGAAGGTATAAATTAGACCTGTACTCCTAATCACGAAGATTAATGACGTTCTCCCATTCAGATTCCCCTAATTTTTCCTACTGTAGTTCGTTTACCGAAAACAAATGAAATTGTAAAATTTACGAGTTAATAACACTTCACAACTGACCAGACGCCAAAGTGAATAAGAAGGTGACTTTGGCCTGTGATTTTACAGTGCTTTCTAAGTTGGTGTTATGACCAAATAGTGTACGAACGTATTAAATTTGTAGTCTAGTTGTAATCGCGGTAGACATGGCGCTTTTATGAATGAATGCATGTTAATGACTGACGGGACATCATCGCTCTCTCCTGTAGCCCTCTCAATCATGCCTTGTACTTATTTTTTTAACAAACGAGACAGTTATCGTATAACTAATCCAGAACCTGTTTTCACCAAAAGGTGGATCTCAGCTAGTTGCTGTATCAAACACCGCCAATTATACTTATTTATCAACGTTTATGTAATGGATAAACCCAAGAAAGGCCACCAAATACGTCTCTATAAGCCAGTGTAAGAGTGTAGCTGCTTTCGGAGGTCTGTCGGTGTTTTGCAACAAAAATGTATGCAATCATTAAACTGTTAGAACTTATATTGTGGAAAGGCTTAATCGCACTGGCAGTAATAAAATGGCCTAATTATCACCCCGCTGACTCAAAGGTTTAACAGGCACATCTTTTATTTTAGCCTGCAGTGTGAAGAAAATTCACCAGCGTCCTGCATTGTAAGGAAGCCAACTTTTTGATGTGTTGATGTACAATAAAGTTCTAAATGACATCGGAAAGCAGGTATAAAAGTTAAATTAAATTTAGTCTGCACTTAACAATATACACAAGTCTGTATTTCATAATACTTTTCAGAAAAAAAAAATGTGTGTAAAACCTCTACAGCTGTAGCTGTGTACAAACGCCAGATCAGTTCTCTGTATTTTCTTTCTGATTTCATTTTAATGAAGGTAACCATGTTAGACTTGCATAACGCGGTGTTTCAGTTAAGATACTGTTTATATGTGAATGTATAATAACCCGCACGACAGGGGAACTATCTTAATAAATATATTATGTTAAAGTCGACAGTGGAACTGATTGTTGTCTGCACGAAAGTAGCCACAATTTTTTGTGTTAACTAGATAGGATAAGTAGACATTCGGGTAAACGGTGAATTGCAAATCCCTTATTTCATTTTAAAGTCTTGAAAGATATTTCTACAGACACCGTACGGAAAGACGCGTTTTAAGGAGATGTGACGTCACACGGAGAGTGAGAGAAAGTCGAGTGTGTGTGTGTGTGTGTGTGTGTGTGTGCGTGCGTGCGTACGGGTTTTAAAGAACAGGCAAAGCCGAAAGGCTGGTACGCTGTAATGATCGACTGCAGATGCAAACCTGCGATCCGATACAAGTTTTACTCTTTAGTTCTGATCGCCTGCGGCTAGGATGTGTGTGTGTGTGCGCGCGCGCGCTCGGTCAGGGCAGCATCTAAGGGGATAAAGCCTTCAGAGTGAGACGTGCCGAAAACCTGCTGCAGGACGTGTAGTGCCGAGAAAATACACTGAAGAGCGTGCATACAGCCTTTAGGCTGAAGGCCACTGATACCTGCATGCTGGGAGCGAAGAATGTGCAGAAACACAGAAACTGACAACCTTTTAAGAGGGAAAAAATGCAAAGCAATTACATTTTTATTTTTTAAGGGACACGCTGGATCAGCTGTCGGTTAAATATAAAGTCGGCTGACGCCCGATATCGGATAGAGCCATGCTCAGGACACAGAGCTGTTATGCTTGCAGTTTGGAGAATAAGAGTCTGCGTAAACTGAGCCACTGGTAGGCTGAAGGTGAATCGGTCGTGAGAAATTAAACATACTTTCAAACGATGCCACGAAGTTTCCCGAGCAACCGGGTTTAGACCCAGCAGAGAAACGGGGAGGCTCTTACTTTTAAGCCAGCTGATTAAAGACGGAATCATTCCCCCCTTTTTTTTTTCTTCGTGCACGAATTTTTATTCCGGCACCCAGCGGTTCTGAGCGCGCGGCGGCGGGTGCGGATGGTCTCGTGCCTTTTCATGTGTGGTTTGTTCTGCTAAAACGGAGATGCATGGGAACAGAGCGGGCTTGTTCTCGTTGCGGTGAAGAGCGCCGGCTCCATTCCCCGGGTGCTTGAGTTTCTCTCCAAGATGCAGTTACTCCGTGTGGCTTGGGCTTTAGCGGGAGCGGCAATATGTTGTTTTGTTGTTTTTCTTATTCACTCAAGCTACATGAAAGAAGGTAATTGATTATTTGTTTTCTATACTTAACACACGAGCGTTTGTTGTTACAGTGTAATATTTGACTTTTTTTAAAGACTAAAAATAGGCTATACTTGGTTTGCCGTACAAATTTTGATTTTATTCTACTGCATCGCCGTTCCCCCCTTTTTGCGGATTGTGTCAAATATATCGTATATTCGTTAATGTCTTTATGGTGTTTTAATGAGTATTATTTTTAAACACCTACGGAATCCTAGTTATGTAATGTTTACAGATTGTTTAAACGCGAAAGTCAGTGTATTAATTACAACAGGTTAACATTAATTATCCCGGTAAATCTGAGATTTTTTTTTTCCGGAGGCGTGCATTACACTTCCCAGCAGTGATCGGATGAAATGGCCATTAATTTGCCATTAATTGAATCTGGGGTGTGAAAATGACATCGCTGCAGTAGAGTGCTGATTTAGTGTGATGTTTTTCAATAGATGGCACTGTAGTCTTGCTGCAGGGCACTTTTGGGGTCAAGATGTAATTATTCCTTCCATGTTTAGCAACATATTTGAGTTCTTGGACTTTTCTGCAAATTGTAACGGATCTGCATAAATACTGCACATACATCGGGACATACTGGTTACTCTTACAAACAACGGGATGTGATACCAGAGTGTGGTTTTTGAGTTTGACGTTTCTTGGGTAACATTGCGTATCTACAAATCGTTTAAAAGCGACCGGATATATAATTGTAAAAGTTATTAGAGATTAATAGTTAAATTGTGTTAAAGGAGAGTTCGCTCGTGGCCACTACAGTTGCGCATATTCTATAAAAATATCTAGAATTGTTTTGCAAAGATCTTGATTTCAGTCATCGCAGCGGTTACATTGTCATACTAAAGGTTTGTCATACCAACCATACTCTCGAACTGTGTATAGGTATTGTGACAAATTTTAATTTTCCCATGCATTGTAAAGAAAAGAACAATAGCTTGGAGACGATTCATTCAGTGTGGAAAAATATAATTATTTTACCCCACCAAAGCTCAGCTGACCGGGTGAGTGAGAATGAAGTTATGAAACTGG
This sequence comes from Chitala chitala, assembly GCA_025773905.1. NCBI lineage: Eukaryota > Metazoa > Chordata > Actinopteri > Osteoglossiformes > Notopteridae > Chitala > Chitala chitala. The sequence goes on from JABJVR010000052.1 coordinate 14,175,672, forward strand.
GTTCTGTTGTTTTTGCGCAACTACAGTACGTGTGCGGTGCCGCTGGTCCAAAATGCATCTTCCATTGAGTGCTGCGTGCTGGCACGGTAAAAGCAGCGAACAATCGGCCTTTCTGTTTGCACCAGCGAGAGGTCCATTGTAAACTTCGCCGCTTTTTATTTAGCTGTGAGGGCATCACCATTTCTTTGTACACACTCTTGACTTCATGTGCGGCTGTGGGTCATTTTGTCTGCCGAGGTATCTAGAATGTTTCATGTGGAGTTTCATTTCCTTCATTTCAAGTTCCATAGCCTCCTATCAAGAATAAAGAAGTTCAGTTTACATGATTCAACTTCCAGACAGTTCCACCTGGATGACTGAGAATCTTCATCGTCCTATAGCCAAGATGTATTTCTACAGTCCATTGGAAAATAAAACGTTGGAAATTATATAAAAAGCAGTATGTGGTAAATTGGCTCGCACTGTTCTGAAACTGAAAGCATACAGCGCTGCAAAGGTGCGTTTTGTCTAGTCTCGCGCTCTCTACCCCCGCATGAATTTGTAAAGGTCACGCGTGACCAGGTTGGCATCAGACCCTTTCTTTAGGCGTGTGATGCGTATGTGGTAAACTGAAGTGAATTTGTGATATATTTCTTGTCCTGAAAATAGTAATACTCACTTATTTTAGAATGGAATATTTCAAGGAATATACATGTGGACGAGCTTGTCAACTGCAGTGTCTTATGTTTATTTGCGTCCTGCTGTTTGCTTAGGAAATACCAGGGCCCAGATTCGCATTTATTTGATGTGCGTTGTAAGTACCAAAAGTGACTTTCTGTAACTTTTATATAGCAGTATACATATTGCTCTTTGTATACAATTTAGTTTCTGTTGCTTTTTATTGAGACTTCTGGGAAATGTGTAATGTTATAAATTTTATTATTTTCACAACTTTATTTTTAATGGCTCAGACCCTCAGATGCCATTTGTATTCCTGTGTGAACACCTGTGGCTTGACGTGTAAATCTGTCAAAATCTGTCACTTGCTGAAGGCCAGTTGTATAACCCACAGATACCAGCCTGTCTCACCTGAAACACTGTGTGGCACAGCTAGAGTTTAAAACAGAAATTACAAAAAAATGTATACTGGAGTCCAAGGTTTACTGGAAATCAGAGAAGTTTCAGGAAGACAATCATGACCTGTCAGACATCCACCCATCAATGGATCTTGAGAAGAATGAGGAGCACAAGGTCTTTGGTTGTGACATTGTTTTGAAAGCTCGTGTGTACGTCTTTGTCTTCATCACAACAGAGAACGCAGACATTTCTCATTTTCTTGAGCTTGGTATTCAAAACCTTAGATTTTTAGTAATTGAAAAGACCCACCCTAAAGGAAGGTGCTTGCGCCTGTGACATGATAATTTCCGTTAACGTGCACAAGCAGTTTCTTCCACGCTAATCATGTACGGTTGCCTTATGACAGCTGCCGAATGACAGCTTGTTCATCATCGCGTCACACCCAAAGTGTTAAGTGGCCGCACTGTTGAACAAAGGGTTAAGATACTGAACTTTAGGGTAAGGCAACAAGACACAATTTTGGCATTTTAAATGGTGCTACTGTCCCTCAGTGCATGCATGCATCTGCATTTTTTTCTATTATTAATGCGATGCCCGTTTGTGTTGTAGCAGCCAAAAGCAGTTGAAATCTGAGATTTTATTGTATGATTAATGTATTAAATGTAAAGAATGACTAAAGTACAGTCATTGCAGGTTTTGAAGGATGGAGATGTTGGTGTGGACATTTGGACATTTTAACTTTCTGCAGATGCACATTGGCATGGGCAGGCCTGACATGTAGTCTTTTCCGGTGGACTGGCTGCCTGTCTCGCCTCTTTCTCAGATGATTCTAGGTTGTTTCCTGTGCGGGTGGCAGTGGGGGCACATTTGGCACTGGGTGTAGATGTGGGACAAGAGTACAGCCTGTTTGCCAGAAGTATTGCAGGAAGGCTATGAGATGCCCTTGTTCACCTCCCAGCTAACGGAATGGATGAGTCGGTTTGTGAGAAGCTGACCTGCCTACCCGACCCGGTAGAAGGTGGGATGCTGGACATGTTCTCTTTCAGCATCCACCTCCCATCCTGTAGTTTACAGCCTACAGAGTTAATTCCACCATGCCAGAAGCCAGGAGCCTGATGTGTGTTCGTGCATGTGTGCCCACGTGTGTCCGTGTGTTACAGACTCACGGTAGGCCATTTGTCTGCCTGACAGCAGATTGGAGAGATAATCCTCACACTCAGCAGTTTATTCTTTGAGAAGATGACCTGGCATTGTTGTCAAGACATCAGCCATGACAATTGGATAAAGGCCTATAAAAAAGGGAGAAACATATAATTGCATTACAGCAATTAACGTGTCACCAAAGGCTGCTTTCCAAGCTCTTACGATTGTGGTAAATGTACAGTCTTCTCACATTTATTACTTTACATTTTGGATAAATTTTTTCATTAATGCAAATTTTTATTGGATCTGTCTGCCCTTAAGTGCTGCGCCCCCCCCCTACTTTTAGTTGGTACATGCTGTGCTGGAACAGGTGCCTAAACACCGAAACGGTGAGGTTATTTAAACATGAGCAGCACGCCGTGGTGCAGCAGCCTCTTTTGGGCTGCATGATGAGGATAATAATGATCACATAAACCAGGCTGCCACGGCCTTTGTCTCAACCATCAGTATGTGTCAAAAGCAATTTCAAACACATTATTACTTCTCTGTCACAACCTGAAGTTAAACAAGATGATCTTCATTCACAGCAGCCGTTAGTGATGCACTCTGAGATTGTTGTTCTTATTTTCAATTTAGGGAGAATTAAAAGAAATGACATTTAATGAACATCTCGTAACGCCGAATGCCACGTTCTTTGGCTCCCCCATCTGTGAATAAATTGCACGCCGGTTACAATTTAATCACAACCAAATGCAATTGGAAAATGTGCATGTTGCAGCGTGAGAAGATGAAATGCAATATCTCTCGCTTACATACATCCTCATTGAATTTATAATTTCATTATTCGTGGTAATGAACAGATTTAGTTTGCCATAGGACTGTCACACAAGGATGCCGTATATCTCGATTTATCAGTAGACAGCAGCCATCTTTCCATGAAGAAAAAAGTTCAGGTGAAAGGTGAATGCAGGTGTTTCATATAGGAAGACATGAATCCTGTCATCCAAACTACAAATTATGGTTCTTGTCACATCCATGCATTAGGTAAATGACGTAAGAATGACAGTGAGAGTGGCGTTTGTACCCGATATGGCACGGTTACCCGTGGAAGAAGGGGGCTGCGGTGAGAGTGGCGTTTGTACCCGACATGGCACAGTTACCCGTGGAAGAAGGGGGCTGCACTCAATTTCTGCACTCAGTTTATAATGAAAAAATTACAATATTATCAGCAAATATCCAGTACTTGAAGTGGTTACATCATGAGAATTGCTTATTTCTTATTTATTTATGTTTCCCCTTCTGGTTTTTTGTTGCCTCCTGGGATTATATTCATAAGTCGTAGATTCGTGTTAAGGGTAATACTGTTAAATGCAGTTACTTGTTAAGTTCCTTTTGTTGCTAAAGGAGGTGAGTCTTTCAGCAGCACACCACAGTGGAGACTATTTTATAATTCTGAATTATGAGGGGAAAAAAGTTGTCAGCCAAGCATTTCTGCTTTTCATCCCTTTTTGTTTGCTGTCATACAGAACTGTCTTAACTTTGGAGAATTAATTTCACTAATTGCACTAATAATATTTCCTTGAGGGGTGACTGCACCTTGCTGAGGGCTCCGTATGCCTGTGGGCTGTGAAGGTCCAGGGCCCAAAGTTCAAGGCTAGTCTGCAGGTCTCATTACAGATTTGGTCTTGGGGAAGAATTGCTTTCTGTTCTCCTCTCAGAACCTCGTTTTCCATTCTGTCCGTTTTCCTTAATTGGTACCTACACAGTCCAAAACGGTCCTGCTTACCGCACAGATTAACTTAATTGAATTAACTTTGATTATAATGAACAAGGTCCTTGTTGAGACTCATTATGAAGTGAAGCGTAAGAGGGACTTGCAGGAAGCTTCACTTAGGAATGTGTGACATTTGTGGGTTCATAAAGTCGTCTGGTTTTTGTCGTCACTTAAAAGTACCTTAATTGATGGACCAGAGTTGTTCAATCACTCAGACTCAAAGGGACGTTGTTGGCTTGGATCAAGTGCTCGTTAAAGAAACGATTATCACTAACGGTGACCACCTGGGCAGGGCCCTGTCGCTACTGATAATGTGTTTGGGGGGAGCTATAGTGGCAACTGTTTCAGTGGTTGCTAGGGTAAATTATAGGGTCAGAAAGACAGGTGGCGGTGGCTATCTGATCATGCTGACCAACCAGACAAATGGATTGGTTGATTTTTATAACTGTGTGGTGCCTACGGTACACAGCCATATTTCATAGGCTTCTTCAAACAGAACTGTTCAGGAGGTTGCTATGGAGATGGGGAATTTCAAGAAAATAATTGTAGCTGGCATTGCGAGGTCCGAGTGCACACTGTGCTCTTGTGTAATGACAGGGATGAGTGTTGGGGGAGTGCAGCGAGGATTCCTACCAGCTGGTGAAGGTTCTGTCAGTGCCTGGAACCTCTATTCCAGGATTCTTCAGTACACCTGGACCTGCAAACTGTCTCAAACCTTATAAAGTAACCAACATCACAAGTCATGTCTGCCTAAGGAGGGTCCCTGGAGTTTGTCAGCTAAGCCACACGGTGTTTTCCTCTTTTGAACTTTTTTTTTTCTTCAAAATTTAATATAGTATGCTCATAAAAGTTTCTGGGAGAATCCTTACTTCCTCAGTACTGGGGGGTCACTGTAGGGGAGGTGGAGTAGCAGTGGGTGTAAATGGTAGAGGGCAGTCACGACTGAATGTTGTACACGAAGCAGCGCAGACAGCCAGGAGAGCCACCCACAAAATACGCCAGGGTGACAAACGGCACGAGGAGTATGGAATGCAGCTGAGATTCCGGCTAGTGTCCGTGGGATGCCGATAATACTGTTTTCTTCTGTAATCACAGAACAACATGGCAGCAGGCAGCAAATTCCAGTTTTATCAGAGGGAGCTGCTTCTGCAGCCATGCTATCAGCAGAAGTCTATTTACATCTTATTAGGATGGGTTCTGTGACTGTTTCGAAAGCAGTATTGCTGGCATGCGATGCGTACTAAACGTGCTGTGTCTGACTGCTAGCACTGTTATACACTGTTATACATTGTATTGGGGCACAATCATCATGTAGCAATTGTGGTTCTTAAAAGCTTTCATGTGGTTTTGTAATTAGTTTATACTGAAAAACAGGGAAGTTTTTAATTGCGATAAGTGGTCAGCTCATCCATCCTCCCATCCATCACATCTGTAACTGCTTGTGCTCTTGGTAGCTTAGTGCTTTGATGCCTATCCCACAATGCACATGGTGTGGGCTACCTGGGTCATCTCGTTATGGTCTTCCTTCTTGGTTCCATAAATAGCAGTGTTTCTGAAGAAATGCGAATGTGACGTACCTGGTGCAGGATATGCTGGTCTCGGTGAGCAGATCGCTCTGTAGCATCTCCACGGCCATGTGTTCAACACACGTCTGCTCAGCTTGTGTATTCAGGTGCCCTTCATGGATGATTAGAAATAAAGCGGAAAAGCTAAAGTCTAACTCCTATCATGCAATATTCCGTTTTCTGTACTCGCTGAGCGGCAGAATGCGCTTCCTGAACTCATCGCCTTCTCAGGTGTGACGGTCAATTTCCTGAGGATCATTGGCTGTTGTCGAAGGAGAGACAAGTTTAGTGAAGAGACGGGTCTTCCTCACGCGTGGAGACGTGCCCCCTCCCGTTCCTCGCTGATGCTGGTCTGTGTGCGACGTCGCCTTGCTGAACATCCATTTCTGAGATCTCCCAAAGTAACCTTTAAAAGCCTTTAAATGTCTTAGCTTCTCTGAAGTCCAATTGCAAATCCCAAATGCGATTTCCGTTGCTTATCTATCATAGAACGTTAACTGTATGTATGAAGTCAAATGCAGTTTTTCAGTATCATGTAATTTCGGTCTGTCAGTCTAGTAATCTGCATGATGTATTGATGTGGGGCCCTGTGTGATATATGGGTTTGGTGTTGGCAGGACTCCAGCCTGCTGGTTGATTTGTGTCGGACGGCTGCTTACGTTGGACGGTGTTGTTACAGGACTGGCTTTCGGTATCAGACGGCTGCTTTTTCCCGCCCTTGGATGCGAGACAGACTGAAGAGGTTTCTTTGGGCTGGTGGATCTGCGCATATGGAGTAACACTGTGTCATCCACAACTTGTTGTTACAGCGATGTCAGGAAGTAACTAGTAGTGGTTACCAACACGTTCTCAAAAGAAAGCAGTAACCAGCCACCATAATGGTGGATACCATCCACTCTTTAACCAGTGCCTGTGCAAGGGCATATTTTGTCTGGTGTGTACTGCACACAGACCTCTGTGTGTGTGTGTGTGTGTGTGTGTGTGTGTGTGTGTGTGTGGATGGGGTGGGGTTTTGAAGAGAGAGTCAGGAGAAGAGGGGGGAGCCTGACACTGCCAGACCAGTACAGGTGATTCTCTGTGAGAAAGGTGGAATTATGGGATGCATTACTGCTAATGCAGTCAAAGGTGTGCAGAATACCCATAAAGCAGAAAGACAGCCATTAGTGGGAGGAGGAATTACAGGCTGATAATGACTGTCAAACAGTTTGTTAAGCTGGTTAGTGTTTTAGTAGGATGGACGGGAAGCACACTCGGAGGGTGTTATAGGGGAAAGTAATGGGGCTCTTTCTGAGAATTTATGAATCAAGAAAGCACTTGTTCCTTCCATTACATCGCATTCTGCATACTACTGCTCTAAAATGCCAGAGCAGTTACTTTTACTGTCCCAGGAAACTGCTTTTGGCATGTAACTGTGTTTTGAGGAAATTAATTAACCTGTTAACACATGACAATGATGTCCACTATGAATGTTTGTCACTTTATTTAGAGCACAAAATACTGTAGTAATTCGTAAGAGACTTGTAGTGTTAAAAATGTAACCTTGGCATAACCTCAGACGGAAGTAAGAAATGTATAGACATTTTCTGTGGGGAGTGTTTTATTGCTTCAGTTTGGTTTTGTTTTTCTTTTTTTATTTTTTAACAAATGGATATTTCTTGTTTTAAATCAGTATAATAATTAATTTCATTGTTTCACCATATTTGTTTCTGTGAGTAAGATGTACTGTCAACTGTTGTTTATACCGTAGAGATTTTATTTATTAATCTATGCATTTTTTTCTGTCTTCTGAAGACCCAGTTGCATATGTTTCAGAAGAAGTTGCAGTGAAGAGGAGACCTTTAAACTGGAGCTTAAAGCCTCCGTCATTAAACGAAGTAGCACAGACAGAGTCGCTGGTCAGGCGTGTCAGTAAAGGGGCGGGAGGAGCCATCTGAGCTCCGGCAAATATGAATCCTTGTCATTTAGCTGCAAGAGCGTAATTGTAATCTGCTGAAAGACATTATCATTTGTGACGTCAGGGTACGTTGTGGATCAGTTGTATCTCTCAGGGGGTGTTAGCGGACTGCTGCACCGTCAGGTACTGCTCTGTCTGCTAAATTACTGCTGTCCTTGACTGCAGCATCACGACAATGACAAAGTCTCCGAACGCCGATGAAGCGTGTTGAATGCTTGGCCCAGGACTTTCCGCCTCTCGGCTTGGGGAGCCTAGCTGAGGAAATGTGTCACATGCTGTTCCAAGGCCCTCGCTCTTGATTTCAGACCGGGCTTTTCGGTTGACTCCAGCGATGTCCTGTGCAAGGCTCCCTCATTCTGGTTTGGTTCTCGTTTTTTAAACTGGGCCATTTGTTTTGCCGTTTTGGCCGATGTACTGCCTTGCGTTCCATTCTCCCTCCTCCTGATCGGGTGCCACTTTTGTTTGCCATTGAGATGGGCCGCTTCTTTTCCTTTTTGCTCTTGTTCACCCTGACGTTTCACCTCCACGGTCTTTTATCACGGTTTTGCCTCTTTCTTATTTTGATTACAGCCTGCAGCTGGAGAGCGAGCTGTGGTCAGAGCTTTGCCCCCTTTCCATCCTGTCTCGCTGATGTGCGCGCCTGCTCCCACACTGGGCTGCTAATCTTGCTACCCAGTCTGTCCCCTTGTTGACCTGCAGGGTGTTCCCTTTGAGTAAGAAATTTGAGGAAAATCATAGTGTTCAGTTTTGCCCTGGGATTCTGTATCTGTTTAAATTTAACACATCTAACACATTTACTCTGGAATAACCGTTGTATCCACTGCAGTGCTACCGTCAACCTTTAGCCCCTCCCATGGGTGTTCGGGGTGTTCCTGGAGGGCGGTGCGGTGCCATGAGTTTTTGGGGAATACGATTGGAGCAACGTCTGTGGCAGAACATGAATGAGAGTGAGCTTCAGAGAGGGGGGGGGGGAGTTTGCATTCAGCCACTGCAGTGGCTGGCAGAACCTCCTGAATGCTGATCAGGCCCCTGTGAATGGCCTCATACACCCCCTCCCCACCCTGCGTTCACTGAGTGCCCAACGGTAGTGATCAGGTCTTGTCAGCAGCCAAAGGGCGAAACAAAGGCTTCTGGCCCCTGGAGAGGGGTGGGGCTTGTGGGAGAGATGGGACAAACATGGTTAACTCCAGGGTTTTAATTTGGGGGGGGGGGGGTTCTGAAAAGAGGTCATGATACACCAGGCCAGCTGGCAGAATAAACAGGTTGAGACAGCAATACAGTTTCATTTTTTGAGAGAAATGTGTGTCCAGGATGCCGTGTGTACTGCCGCAGCAATGACATCAACAGCACTCGTTTGGTCAGATCTTTAATTGTAAGACAGTAAATATGCCAGGATATAAAGGCATCCTTTCTCTGTAGTAAACTGTGGCACTGTACAGATTTTAAGTAATCCAAAAATATTTTCATGATTAGAATGGCTGACAGCAGGATTGTTAAACTGTGGTTAGAGCATAGCTGAACCAGTGAAAGGGCAGCGAGAGAGGAAGTCTTTGAATCTCCCTGCAGTAGTTCTGCCGCATGTAGGAGTTCTGGCTGGGTTTGCCAGTGACAGGCAAAGTGTGACTTGAGAAGAAAGAACTGTGTTCTGGCAGGAGGATCGCTGCACTGAAATGGCAGTCTGCGGAGGAAGATGCCATCACAAACGACAAGGGAGACCAGCAAGGACTTTTCATCCACAGTGTAGAGTACCTGCTGAATCCACACAATGATGCCAGTTATCCAAATTGGTCTGTGCTTTGGGTGCTAGCTGCGATGGGGCGATGGCTTTGTGTGGCCTCGTTTTCTGAGCTGGGGTGAGGTAAGGGATGAGAGCTAGGAAAATCTCACCTTACTGTGAACCTGGAGTATGAGGATGCGGATGGGTTTGGTCCTGCCGAGGATGATAGGAAAGAGGCGAGAGGAGATGAGCACCTGCTTTCTGTCAGAGAGAGACAGACAGAGGGACTCAAAGAGAGTTTCTGCACATGAGGGGTGAAACGTGACCGTTTTGTGTTTCTGCTGCCTGCTCCCCCAGTGACAGGACAGTGTTGCGATTCTCCAAGCTCAGTCCTGAGGACATCTGTGTTCCTGGTGATGTTCTCAGGGGCTTGCCGGCACACAGATCACAAGTAGGCAATTTGGAATGCAGCCAGTTTGATTTAAATGTATTTGCATGCTTTCGACCGTGAACAGATTGCTTCACAAATGCTTTTTCGTAATGATCCGCTGGCTGGGGAATAGCTGGGCGTGTCCTTCTGGTGGCAAATTGACAAGGTCACATGGGGAGGAGACCCAACACAGACATTACCTGCTCTCCCATTTTCCCACCTTTTTTTATGTTTTTAACTTTAGATGTCATGGAGTGTCCTCTGATTTAATGGCAAGTTCCACAGTAAAGTTTGCTGATGCTGGACAGCCTCTATAAAATTTCATTTGCAAAATATATTTTGTTAATAATGGTGGAATAATTACAGAGGTATTATCACATCGTCACATTAAAAGGTGGTTCATTTATTCAGCGTATTCTCATTTTGGTGCTGTTCAATACTGAAAACAGGCACCCTGTAAGTCGTGTAAATTGGCGAAGCGAGTTTGCCGCTGTGTAACGCTGTCACTGTTATGCTTAAATGTTGAGGCAACACTGCTGAGCTGCCCACTGTGCTTTTGTAGAAAATGGTGCTCCTACATGAGAAAGTGCCGAGATATTAGAGAAGGATGGTTTGCTCAGGTGCGTCCAGCGAGGGCGCCGAAGGCTGTTTTTAAGGAAGGGAGAGCTGAACTGAAGCATGTAGTGGTCTCACGTTACGCACTCGAAGAAAGTGTCAGCAGCCACCCGCCTGCTCACTCTGGTTGGAATATCTGGAATAATGTGAAAAGCCGGTACACCCTCAACCAAAAGATGGTGCTCCCGAATTGGGAGGTTAACGTGGAGTTCAGCGCTGTGTGCAGCGGAGATAGGCTGCCACTCTGTGTTTATTATCGGGATGATGCAACCACTGGAGCTGGGGGCTGGAATGGATTAGTGCCCTCTGTATCACAAAGATAACCCGAGGCTCGTGTGGGTTCCTCGTGCTGCTAGTATGCCAGGGCGGTTTAGCACACAATCCATCCTGCGCGTTTCCATACGTGCCGTAGATGTGCTAAGTGCTGACGTGGAACAGCCGCTGTTCATTACCGGCACAGGACCCAAAGATAAGTGTGGCTGAACACAAAAGGGACTCTGGTCCCGGCTCCCTAGACGAATTCTGGACCGCTTTGAAGCTGAAGGCATTACAAGAACATACGGTGAACTTGTAGAATTTTTTATATTATGTGCGGCATGCTCACTGTGATGTATATGGTGGAAATTATTGGCATAATGAATGTTAAGTTCTCATCAAAAAGCGAGACAGAGGAAATGCGACAGAGTGTCAAAGTACTCCCCCTTTTAACGCGTGCTCCTTGCTCATTCCTTTATAAAAATGTTCACTTTGCTTCACAACGTGGCATCGTCCCTGGGACCGAGGCGGGCGGGGGTGGGGGGGGTCGAATGACAGGGAGGGTTAAACAAGCGAGAGAACCAACCCTCCAATCTGCTCCCGCCATCAGCTCGCCGTGGGGGCTGTACGGGCCGTTAAATGGCCTTCATCAACGGGAAAACACAGACGGCCCCAAAATGCATCTATCCATCTTAGAGAATGGACCTGCAGTTTAAATGGGTTTCCAACAACGCTTCTCCTAATATCCATCCCGTCGTGAGGATCCAGTCAGACGCACGTCATGCAATGCCACATATGCTTGAAATCATTTATGTGTTTTGAAGTGACAGTTTGAGGTGATGTCCTCTCACCAGTTCCAGACACTGATGTAGCCGATCTCTCTACGTTTTTCACACAGCACCGTACGTCGATGGTTGAGTAGATATCCGCTTGTGGCACGCCAGTGTTAACATTCTGCTTCTGTTGTGTTCCACGGTGAGCTTCTGCATGCACACGTCTGCTCGTGTGGCATTTGATGCGCCGGGAGTTGGTGGGCGATGTCCGAGTACCCATTTGTGTTTCCATCCCTATTTTGAACGTCTTGTTTTCTGCATTTTGTCCAATCGCACGTTGTCACGTAGTGTTCCTGTCAGTGTCGTTCTTCGTTTTCAGCCAGTCAACACGCGTGGCTGTTGAGCTTTGATTGGTGTGCAGCTCAATGCGGGTACGAGTGAGGGGTCGAAGACAATGGCTTCTGTCTTGTGCCAGGTTGTGTGAGCTTTTGCACAGTTAGAAGGTATCTCACTCTCCACCGAGTCATATTGTTGGCAGCCCGATACTGTAGGTGCAGACTCTTAATGGTGTTAAATTACCTTTCAAGTCCCTTAAATTGTGGCTAAGGACAAATGGGGATGCTGATGGTGAGCTGGACATCTGGCCACTGATGACGGTACTCCTTTCTGCGGAGAGCTGGGATGGATGTTTGACACACACGGGTTAGCTTGTGAACCTCCCTGGGCTTCCGTTGTGTTAGACGTGAGTCACACGGTCACCATCCTAGCCATTGTGCTGATCCACACTAATGCATAATTTTTATCTCTGTGGTATACATCGGAGGGCAGAACTCAAGGTCGGTACTCCCACTGCAGCCATAAAGGATGTTCCTGTTTACCACTGGGGGAATTTAATGTGAAGTCCTGTAGCAAAGCTGTTAATTTTTGCAGGACCCCTTTTAAAGTTACCTCTAGGGATGAGTGTGAAGCACGCAACCCCAGATCAGAAGGTGTCAATTTATGGCATGCTTACAAACATATATAATGTAAATGAGTCCAGCCATTTTCAGGTGCTGGGGTTCTATGATCGATGAGCCTCCAGCAGTACTTTATGTGGGCCCTATACACCATCCGGTGCTTGGCTTCAGCCTCTGATTTTCGGCCCATGATTTCTGGCACCTGAGTCTCCCTCCTTCTCCCACTCTGATGCAGCATTTTGCCTTCACATCTTGTAGCCTCTATTTTTTGTGTCCCCTATTAAATACAGCTCAAACGCTTGCTTTATGTTTCTGTCCGTTTCCCTCCACTGTTGTGTAAGAACATAGAAATGGCCATCCTAAAAAATCAAAGGTCTGAAACCATAGTCAAAACGTTCAATCTTCTTAAGATGTGCGAGAGGTCTTGGGGAGTAACACAGTAGTGTAAGCTAACAGTAAAAATAATGTGAAAGAAATTTTAGATAAACCTTAGTCATGATAGTTTTTCTTATTAGTTCTTTTAAAACCAAGAGCACGGGTGTCAGAATAAATGGATTGCCTAATTGAGAATCTATTAGTTGATTGATTCTATTTTTTGCTTGAGGTCGATTTGCTCCATGGACCTGAGGAACCTTTAGCATCTGGTGCTGTGTTGGTCGCGGTGATTAATGAAGTGTGTGTATTTGAGGCTCTCTCTGTTCTACAAGCTGAAGTCGCCCAGCTCCCCTGACGCCGTGTCCTGTTGCCGTTTGTGACTCCAGGTCAGCTGGCGGCTGGCACGTGTGAGATCGTCACGCTGGACCGGGACAGCAGCCAGCCGCGGAGGACCATCGCTCGACAGACGGCGCGGTGCGCATGCCGGAAGGGACAGATCGCCGGCACCACGAGAGCCCGGCCGGCGTGTGTGGAAGGTAGGAGCCAAGTCCCGCCTCCCCCCCGCCCCCCTCCCACACCCGCGAGGACATGCGGTGAAGGGCGATGCCGGCCGACCTCGCTGCACTGTGTGGTCCCGCTATTTGTTCTGCAGGCTCCGATAAGAGGTCGGTCCCTCAGGACGACACATTTCTGCTTGTGTCGCCTTCTCCGGCACCCCCTCTACAAACGCTTTCTAAACAAGAGTAAGGTTATGGCTCGACAGTGCTAGGCTCTGAGCAAGTGATCAGCACACATCAGGGCAAAAGATTTATGTGGGTCCCTTTTATGGTATAACAATGTTATACCATAAGGTATAACGAAACAGCTTCCCCCATAAGCGTGGATGACGCTGTCACCCCTTGAAGTAGAGTAGGGCTTCGTTAGCTAATGTTTCCTGGATCACTGCAATGTTAGGTTGGTTCGCTTTGACTGCCATTCTTTATCGTATTGCACTCCTGAGTTGAGAAGGAAGCTGTTTCCTGAATTCTGGTTAAAAATTTTTAAAGCAGGAGAAGCTTTTGGGCTTTCAAGGACAGTTTGTTCCTGCCTTACACCCCTACACCTCCGTGTGACCTTTTCCTCACCTGAGGCGCTGGTTGCGGGCGGCAACTGGCAAACGAGCGGATCTCCTCACCGCAGTGGAGATAAACACCGAGAGGCCTGTGGAGCTGAGTTTAGTCAGTCAGGCGGAAAAGCAAATGAGATTTCAATCATTTATAATCTTCTCTAGCTCTAGGTGCTTGGCTGTTCTCACATGCATCAGTTGAGAAAACGTCCGCTTTATTCCAGTGGCGTATACATGATACACACGTATGCGCGCACACACACGCGCACGCATACACACACACACACACACACACGCTCACACACACAGAACTGGCACTCTTGGAATATTGTGACAAGTTTGGACAAAGGAATACAAATGTGCCGTGTGTTATTCCTCAACAGTATTACTGAAAGTCAGATAAGGGCAGATTGTGCAAAAACAGAAATGAACAAATACACAGAATGTGCTACGTCAGCCTTCTGTTTCTGAATGGGGTAAGAGGCAAGTGCGTCTTCAAAGTCAAATCACAGTCTACCAAACGCGCGTTTCACTAAGTACCCCTGGTGTTTCCGTTCCAACAGCAAAGCTGTAAGAACGTAGGTGAAGGTTTAGTTGAGGACATGTGGCGCATTGTAGAGTCAGATGTGATATTTACACACATCCGCTTCTGTTTTGTCATTATGCTTGCAGCCCATCCTATGGTTTACTGGTCTACAGATCCAGGTATAAGAAAAAATGGCACTGTGATCCCTAAAATGGCACTGTAATCCCTAAAATGGCACTGTAATCCCTGAAATGGCACTGTAATCCCTAAAATGGCACTGTAATCCCTGAAATGGCACTGTAATCC
>JABJVR010000052.1:14196016-14243459 GCA_025773905.1 Chitala chitala
GTGTGTGTGTGTGTGTGTGTGTGTGTGTGTGTGTGTGTGTGTGTGTGTGTGTGTGTGTGTGTGTGTGTAATATGCATAGGGACATAAATTACTTTAGACAAGTTGTTAGCATCCACAAAAAAAACACAATGAGGATAGTTTCTTATCCCTTGTGAAGTAAAATAAGGACAATTTTTTTCATTTTTCCACTTAAGAGTGGAAAACGTTGGCATAATGATAAAAATGAGAGGTGAGTGGAGACCTCGGAGAGTGGAGGAAGAAGGTCAAACTTTCAGTGCTCTCATTAAAACGATACACGGAGAGCTCTGCTGCTGCCAACATGTGCGAAGGGGACATGGCCGGCTCTCGCCACGTATGACACAGCCAGCTGCAACACGAGTTCCAAGTAAGCTGCAGAACACGTCACCTGTGTCCTTTATTTCATGGACCAATTTTTGTGCATGTGTCAGTGCGTGTGTGCTTGTGGGCATGTGAGAAAGAGGGAGACGATATACATTTGTTCCTTCTCTAACAGGCCATGTTCAGCACATGCTGTTACAAGCTGGACCTTTACAAACTGCAAGCCTTGACCTTTTAAAGCAGTCAGCTGGGTTTAACTTGCAGTCATCAACCTTTGATTCTTTAACTGTGAGGAGTGGTACAGGAATCCACGCAAAATGCATAGACTTCAGGCTATATCCAGAGAATCTGCTATTCGGAGATTCTGTTGGACCAAAGAACTTCAATCTTGCGGAGACAGTCGGTATATCTTGGTATCTCATTGTCTCTCAGTTCTTCATGTCATGACTTTGCATGGTTTTCTTGCAGTTTGAGAAGCTGCTCATTGTGGTCACACATTTCCTCCACTGAGGTACAAGCAGCCACGACTACACAAAGCAACAAATTATGCAAATACCAGACCCATCATTTACGGTGGAATATTTTTACCTTTAAAAATCTGGTCATTCAGTGCTCCATAAGACTGACAGTCCATTGATAGCCATGTTAAGCCAAAAGCTGTTTTATTATAGACTTCATTGCCTTGATCATCCATATTCAATGATCAATGGTCCTGACAAACACAAATAGGGCTAAAAATTTCATTCGGGAGTCATTTTAGAACATTCTCATCATTACAAAAATCATTATCATTGTTTTGATCTCTCTTCTTCCTGGAGATACTGCACTGTCAAGAACATCTTCATGGAACAACATTGTCCCAGTCTAGGAGGGTCAGGTTTAAGGCCTCAGCCCTAGAGGTAAAAAAGCAACACTCTTGGTTCTCAAATCCCACTGGACTACCCCTACATTTATTTTTTAGAGTTGGCAATCAAAATATTGTCATATTAATTTATGTAGGAAAGGCCTCATGCTGAGACATTGCATTTTATTGTATTGTATTGCCATTACATTTTGAATTAATCATCAGCCATAAATTTTACATCAATGTATTTCCTAGACATACAGTGTACACTTACTGGTATACATCCTCTGCTGCTAATATTGTTTAGTACTGTGTCGCTTGTCTGAAAAATTATGCATTATAATACATTATACCCTACAACAAACAGGTCACAACCACACAACCTTCAGCAATTAAAAGATGTACTTTTAGCAAGTTGTCTATTAAGATTTTCACCCTTCTAATACCCTAAGAATGGGATTCTAGGTATTTTAAAAATGTACTTTGGTACCACATTTGACATAGCTAGGGCATAGCAGAAGGGATTAAAATGCTTTTTGTTGTGAGACTCAAAGGAAAATCTAACCCGACAATAACTAACAAATGTGTAAACAGCAGGCAACGGTGGGGTACTGATAACGAACATGTAAAACCCTTTCCTAGACACGAAGACCAAATATGCAAAGGCTATTTCACTTCTGAAACTTTATTTTGCGTTTTACATGGACCCAAGGCATTAAACATTGGAAAAAGATACATTTAGTGCCGAATCGCATTGTTTTACTGAATCCTGGACATCCAAGTGAATAGATGTTCTAGAAAACGTTTCTCTGCTCATGCACCCGATGTTGCTGTGAACTGTGCCAGGTAATTACACATACAAAGAGCAACAGCGCCACCTACAGGACGTGTAGTCACCAGCACGTTATGAGGTCAGAGCACCTCACCGGTGGCTCATTTGCCTCCGAGCCTTCATTAGCCTTCACAGCTAACAAACCGATTACTTTTATCAGGTCGATCACATTCTCTATATAAGGTTTAGCTTTTAACAGATCTTATCATTTAACTTGGCAGACAGTAACAGGAAGTTGAAATGCTATTTTAGGTCTTGTGTTCAGAGCCAGTACTTCTCCTATTATAGTCAGTACACTTGTTAACATATCAAACAGGCAGATGTCTGCCTTGACTAGATGGGTAATTTCATATTTAGAAGAACTCAATATACATTATGCTATAACTACACAATAAAGAAAAATAACATCATTGGTGTTAGTGATTCATATCACTTTTATTTTCAGTGTATCCATTAAAAAAAGGGGGGAAAATTAAAAGAAAAAAGTGACTCCATCCCTGAACCCAGTACCTAACACAGGTTTTTCCCAAAAGGGGACAAACAAAAAAAGGATAACAAGTATGTGTACATAACATACAATTTAAAATTGAAAAATAATCTTCAAAATCTACCCATAACTACCCAGGACCCAACTAAACGGCACATGGTGCTACAGCTTACAGCACAGGAGAACTTGCATACCAATCAATCATATTATAAAAAAGTAGCTCTTAAATGTGCCAGGTGAACTATTACAATTTCTCTGGATATAAAGTAATGCGCACACAGCCCCACCCACCCTTTTCAAAACCAGACACGCCAAATATACAGGTTTAACACAGGTCCCAGTAACACAGCCAAACAAACCTGGTGAGAGAGAGAGAGAGAGAGAGAGAGAGAGAGAGAGGCCTTTCACAGCGTAACACCTTTCACGTCACACAAGTCAAAGGTCAAAAGCAGGAAACCATGTGGTCAGGAGTTTTTGGTTTTATGTCAGTGACGCACTTTCGGTTTAAAACGCCTCTCCATACTTCCCCCCCCGTTAGGATATGACTTATAGACATTTATACAAATATATACAAAGGAAACGTACTAAAACTCTTTATTGAAAAAAAGAAAAAAGAAAAAAAGATTATATTAAAAGAAGACATATTAATGCCGAGTGGGTAAGCTTATGTAGTTTAAACTTCAATAACTTAACCGTAAAACAAAAATAAACCGTTGATGAAATATTCTCCGCACAGTTTGTTAGCCCTGTCCAAGTCATTCAGCGCTACCTGCAACCTCATATCTTCCATAGCACCAATAAAGTATAAATATTAAGAAATGTACAATAGAAATTAAAAAATCTACAGAATAAGTTAGTGTCAGGCAATTTACATATATTTACAGTTAGTTAAATACACAGCTATCAGTGGGATGAGTGTAGGATAGGTGGGGCCTATAGGTGACAGTGTAAAGGCCTGGGAGGGTGAGTTCTGAGCAGCCCAGCAACACAATACTGGAGACTCATCAAGTAACAGTCTTTAACGGGGGGGGGGCAATTCAGGCATCTTGAAGGACTCTGATGGACTCAGTCTACATCACTTAAGTCACACACAGCGCCATCTTGTGCCAGGCTGAGATGGCCCATGGCACGGGTGAACGCCTTCTGTACGGCCTTGCGGACACTGGACGTGCGACCCTCCATCAGCTTCACTTTGTCCACGCCCTTGTCAATCCCCAGAGGCGCCATCTTGGATTTAGGAAGCCATTGCCTGGGAGACCCAACAAAAGGAACTCAAAAGTGAGCAAGAAAGCTTTTTTTTTTTTTTTTTTTTTTAAATCAAAACACAAAGCATGCACAAAAACGTTCTGCACAAGAGTAGCACGTTTTAGAAATCAAATATATCAAATACTAAAGACAAAGAAGCACGGAAACAGTGAGAAAAGTTTGGATTTTAGGGGTATGACACAGTACGGTTTCAGTGTTTCTTTCATCTGCTCCACATGAGGTCTCCACGGCACATCCACTGGCAGCTGATTAATGATCAATTCGTCACCAGCGATCATCAATTTCGTACAGGTTTTTATGCTGGATGCCCTTCCTGACGCAATCTTCCCATTTTATCAGGGCTTGGAGCCAGCAGTGGGTGGAATTCGAGCCCTGGACCTCAAAGGTATGAGGCAACAGTGCCAACCACCGGGCCACTTTTCAGCAGTGCTAGTTCTTAAAATCCTTAGTGTTGACTGTTACACAATGTCGTTGTTCACAATAGATTGTTAGCCCAAGTCTGCAAGCCAAATTGAAAAACCAAGGCCACCTCACCAGCTGCGCTTGCTGTCGAAGAAGAGGACGAGGAAGAGTTTCTCTTCGCACTTGTACTGCATCTGCTCGCCGACTCGCAGCACGTCCCTTGGGGGGGTTGGGATGGAAACTCCATTGTGCCGGCAGCCCGCCCGTGCCGTCTTGGGGTCGATGATCTGCGTGGTCAGAGACAGCCCGGCGTTGGCACACGCAGAAGGTGACGCTACGCGAGCCGGCTCCACACGGACACGCGGCTTCTGTGCCACGTGTGCGCTCTAAGCGCAAGCTAAACACGTGCCTACGTCCCACAGCTGTTTTCTCAGCCTCGAGCTTAACACGGCAACATTGTCTGGTGAAAGGGGAGTCGTCAGTTATGCGTATGAACACAGCGCCACCTGGAGGATTCTTTTAAAAACTTCACTCTTTCTCCAGTGTAAGACGGACATTTACCTACAACATTACACACTTCTCCTTCAGGGGCGAAATTTCAGAGTAGATAAAACGTTTTATAGAACTGGAAGAATACATGTTCTGCTTAGTTTAAAAGGAAAAAGATACAAAACTAAACAAATGATCAAGTTATAAAGCTGGTCTGTCGTACTCAATTTGTTTGTTCGAGCTACAATTTGTACGACCACAGGCAGACTGGCAGCACTGAGGAGCAGCAGTTTAACAGGAAACACTAACGTTCAGACCAGAGCTGTTAGCAGTGCAGTCAGTGCTGCTCCCTGGCCTGCACAACCGGTTTATAACCCCTCCCTTTCATCTGAACTGGAACAAGCTGGGGGTGGGGTGGGGCGGAGGACAAGGATGTAAGGGATAAAAGCAAGGAGAGCCAGTTCCACAAATGCCGCACAGCGCGCGCGCACACGCACGCACGCACGCACACACACACACACTCAAGTACGGGTGAGGCACCCTTCTGCGTGCCTGTGTGTGTGCGTGCATGTGTATGTGTATACACCAGTCATGCACAGCTGGCTGGTGTACAAGCAGGTGGGGTTGGCTGGAAGGGGGAAGGAGGGGGGGGGAGCGAGAAGAGAAAGACGCTCAGTCTTACACTCATGCACACACTCACCAAGGCAGGGTAGGAGGGATATCCACTACATTTTGCCCAAACTAGTTTTAGAGGTTCCAGTACAACTGTTGCAGCGCTAGCAGGCATCCAAATATTGCTGTTGCCAACTTCTACGGAAGCAGGAATAACGACAGTCGAGTTATGAAAGGTCACTGCAAACACACAGCAAAAGACTCCCGACGCCATGCTGACAAGTACACACACACTGGCAAATCAAAACATGTCACCACGGAGACGGGCACTGTGGCTACAGTAATACGAGACAACCACAGAAACGACAACATGGAGGGGGGAAGAAAAAGAGTAAAAAAGGCCTAAAGAGTCAGTTTCCTGTGAATGACAGAATAGCCAAGATTTATCAGGATTTATGCCATCTCTGCAAGGCGCTAAATTTATTAGTCCACATTGTGACTAAATTAAAAAAACGAAAGGCATTCAGCTCCAGCCACTGGGGCAAACGGCCACAGCATAAGGAGGACCGCTGGTGTCTGCACAGAGTTGCTTTGTAGTGAGACAGAGGGGAAAAAAATTAAATAAATAAATAAAAACACCTGTCCCTTGTCTAGAAACAGCTAGCCAACTGTCACATACTCCACATAATAATGAATAAACAAACACACACAAGCAGTGATATGTATTTCACACATGCTGCCCGCCTGGAACGTGCGCCTAGCCTAGCCGCGAGCGAGCGACTCACCGCCAGCGATCTTGGCGGCTTTGGCAAACGTCCCGGTCTCAATGCAGGCGAGCAGCGTGTTTTTGTCGTCCACGGTGCTTCTGCGCACCAGGGCCGGCTTGCTCTTCCTGTTCTTCGGGGGACTGTAACTGCTGCACGGAAACAGCCCGCATGAATCAAAAGCCGGATCATGGAGGCTCGTGGCGACTGGTGCGGGGCACAGCAGACGCCCGCTGAGCTCGCAGGACGTACCTGGTGCTGCCCAGCACGCTGCCGCTCGAGGAGAGGCTGGACTCAGAGGCACACCTGCGTCGACGCGCCAGCTGCCTGGGTTCCCTCTCCTGGTCGACGACAAAGCCGTTAGACAGTCCTGGAGAAGCGAGAGGAAAGCGTCAAGCAAGCCGAACCGCACCACACACCCACACCAGGTTTCAGCAGTTACATTTATCAGATTTCATTTAAGTATGTTTACCCATTAGCACAGCTGATGCTACACTAGAAATACAATTCAAAGGTACAACAGCAGTGGCCCTTCTAAGAATTAAAAGTGGCAGATCTGAGATGACTGTACAGTTACGAGGCCACTGCCTAGTCCACACTCAGCTCTCCACCTGTCATGGAGGCCGAATGCACCCTGGCTGACAGCACCTGTTACCGGCTGGCTGTGGGCGATTCCTCTGCTCACCTGCATCAAATCGCTTTACAGGAGACGGCTCGTCCACTTCGCTGTCCCCACTTGCACTCCGCGTCCTTTTCCTGGGCTGCAGGAGTGTCTCCAGTCTGGGAAGGACCACTGACAGGAACGTCTTGGTGCCCAGCTGGGGCGAGCCGGGTTGGGGCGAGCCTGGCTGGGGAGAGCCGGGCTGGGGAGAGTCCGGCTGGACCTCGCTTGCTCTTGGCAGCTTCTGTGGGCTCACGCTTTTGGACTTCCTGAAGAGCACTGAGGTCCGCCGGTTGACGCTGCCGGAGGGCTCGGCCAGCGTGGGCGTGGCCACCACATTATCACCGCCGGAAGGAAACGGACTTGAGGAGTACCCATTCAGCGTCCCGCTGGGCACCATGATGCCACATTTCTCGACGTCAGCCTTCACCTGCTTGTGAGCTCTGCTGTCCACGTCTGGGTCTATGGGTCTGAGCAGAGGCGGTTCTGAACTTCCGTCCAGATTCAGAGTCGGTGGCACTGAATCAGACGGCTCTAGTTTTGGAGGCAATGACTTATCTCCTGTAAGAAGAATTTAAAAATAAATAAGAATCACATCTTTTCATATGAAATTGTATGAAATTACCTTTTAATGTAATGCTGCTTAAACTCGACAAAAATAAACATTTGAAAACAAAATCTGCCAAAATGTCTGATTTTTAAAAGCATAAAGGTGCAAAAGAAGACAACTTCAACAACATGGAAACACAACAGCAGAGCAGAACTGCTGAGAAATCTCCTCCTGTCTAAAACACAAGGTCGCAGGGACGGCGGCTCGTGAAGCGCGTACCGTCTTCTTCTGCAGTCCGGCTCGCATGCACCAGCACCGACGCCGGTTCGTGCTCCGGATCCTCGGGAGCAGTCCGCTCTGGCGTGGCCTCCCTGACGCTCAGCTGGTTCCGGACGTCGTCGATGGTCTTCTTCAGTAACTTCAACCGCTTGCTGCGAGACGGACACGACTTCATGGAGCGCGTCATGTCCAGCATCTCCAGGAGGTCCTTCAGCTGTGCCTCAAGAGACATGTGCTCCCGTGTCACAGGGTTCAACAGCCGGTCCACTGAAAGAAAGCCAGGATCCTCTTTAAAAAAACCACCACCCCGACAGAAGGGTGTCATGTTGCATCCTGACAGACAACAGCAAGGAAAGGCAGCAGATGGTGAAGGGAGAAGGGCTCAGCACCTCAGGCCAACACTCCTCCCGGCCCTGGAAACCTGAACTGAGGACAACTTCAGGAGGAATTACCTACTTTCCTGATCGCTCAATAAATTGAATTTTGAGTTCACATAATCAACGTGTTAGTTACCCTGAAATGACGCTCATTTACTGTATCTGTATGCAGGCGGTTAACAGAAAGGCAACTGACCGTCCTCCCAGGAGAACGGTGGAGAAGGCTCGATTTTTGGAGCCTCGGGTACGTGCATCCCACTCTCGTAGTCGAACCCGATGCTTTCGGCATGGCGCCGTGCTTTCCTGAGCACGGCTCCACCCTGGTCCCGAAGACGAATTGCTGCCCGGTAGAAGATGGTGTCCTTGGCATTGTACTTCATGCAGTTGGCCACGATGAGGTTGAAGTCGGCCTCGAACTCATCCAAGTTCCTGTAGCCCTGAGTGTTCACCCGCTTTCTCATGGTGGAGAAGTCCATCGGGTGCCCGATGTGGTCCAGGTAGTCTGGCACCTGAGAGGTCATGGGTCAAGCATGGACTTGCAATCTAAAGGGTGCTAGTAATGATTTGAAGAGTATCCTGCATTTAGAAGATTTTTTTTTTTTTAATCAGGTAAGCTTCAGTAAAATGGTTAGGTTTATAAGTGGATTAATGTTGCTTTCCTCAATGTATCAAAAAATGTGAATATAAAAATGTTTCACCTTGGGATAAGACGGGAATATGCAGAGAGAGCCAAAAATATATACACGTTTTAAGAAATCATCTTATGTGGTCTTGGCTGTACAGACCTACTGCACCATTCCACTACTAAAATGCCCAATCCACTGACCTCCTTGATGCTGACAGGTTGAGCAAATATCCTGGCCTGGTCCTTCTCCTGCAGCTGATCCAAGACGGAACGCAGCAAGATGGTGAACGGCGTGAACTGGACTTCCAGAAGGGTCTGTTGTAGCTTCATCTGCAGCAGAACACGGAGAGCGCTTTAGCACACCAGCACAACTCAAATCAGCACGACCCATAACCTGTGACCACCCCAAACCGGGCTCAGTTTTAAGGTAAACAACCCAGGCTTGGCAGAAGGTAACAGCACCTCTTCCCTCTTCAGCTTCTCCCTCTTGCGGATCAGCTCCAGGAGCAGCCGGGCCCGCTCCAGGTCGTGCCGCAGGCGGTGCCATTCTTTCAGCTGGTCCTGCAGCACTTCGCTCTCCTTCCTGTTCTCCTTCTGAAAGGGCAGGAACATTACTTCACAATCAGGCTTTAAACCCCAGCCAGCTGTTTGATGTCACTTCAAATTTTTTTTTTTTTGCTAAGATGACATTCGCACTGTCTACATGAATCCAAACTATCCACTAGAGAAGACCAGCCTCTAGTAAAAGAGCAACATGAAAACCTTTCAAGTGAAAAGACAGTCAATTAGCGTCCCTGTAGTAACAAGATGAAAGTTAAACAAGTGCTTTCAGCATTGTAAAAAGAACGTTGTTTATTAGCCAAGATGCAGAACACTCCAACAGAAAGTATATTCCTTTAAAAACAGGCACAACCCTTTTAAAAAGATCTCTGTGACATCTGACTCCTGTCACAGCAGCAACATCATAAAACAGAGTGAAGATGTGTTGGAGCCAAGGGACCACTCTAAGAGAGCAAAGACATCTACAGACCAGAAGGACCACCCTAAGACAGTACAAAGACACCCATGGACCTGAAAGAGTATCTTAAAACAACAGCAAACAGGACCTGAAGGACCACCTTACCGGCTGCGCCGTCTTCTGAGCCTGCGGGGCAGACTGTAGCCTGCGGAGAAGCGGCACACCGTTTCTCGACTGCCTCTTCAGCATCCAGTAGCTCAGGACACGCTCCACAAACGTCCTCTTCTTCTGAATGGAGACCTGATTCATGATCATGTTTAATCTGGGTACACAAGGAGAAAATGCTGTGAGCAATCAGATGTAAGGGTAAAGTAAAAGGAGAACAGCACACAGGTAGAAATAAAACAAAAGTAGGGCATACCTTTGGGGTGAGATGCTAGGCATAGACACTGCTGGGACAGCTGCTACGGGCTTACATACTCTTTTCTTGGCCTTCTTCTTTTTCTGGTTGGTTTTCAACTGTGTACCCCCACCAACCTTGCCATCTCTCTGACAGAGTCCGTTTTTGCTCCTGCCTTCGTCATAGATGGTGAGAGGCCTCCGGATGCAACCGGAGGGTGTGTGAGCACCGCAGTACGCCGTCTTCTTCACCGAGAATGTCGACACACCCGATTCCGTCGCCTCCTTCACAGGCTCCATCTTCATGTAGAGGCCGGCCTTCTGGGCACAGCTCACGTGGAAAGCCGTGTAGCAGTTGGCGCGATGGCACTGGATGCACGCGCCCACGCCCTTCTCCTTGCACAGGTAGCAGGTGAGCTTCCAGCGCGCCGGCGGGATGTTCTTTACGCCGTCGATGGGCTCGATGAAGACCGTGTCGGCGAAGCCCACCTCAGGCACCCACATGGCACAGACCACGTGGCCCCAGCGGTCGTCCTCCGTCTTCTTGAGGGCCCCACCCTTGTTGGGGCACAGGATGCACGTGGCGGGCCGCGAGGGCGCCTGCATGCAGTGGCGGCAAAGCCACTGGCCTTCGGGAATGTAGGGCACGCCGTAACACTCTTGGTGCACAGCCAGGTTGCACATGTCGCAAAACAGTATGACGTTGCTGTTCTGGCACTCGCCGTCCATGCACACGCAGCACACAGCATCCTCGTCGATGAGCGACTGCGGCTCCCCGTGGCCTTGGCTCTCGAAGAATGACTCCTTCTCCAGCCTATCCATCAGGAACTCGAAGACGTTCTGCGAGACGGGGCTGAAGCCCTCGCTGCGCCTCTTCTCGTTGACCAAGTCCAACCAGGCGTAGTCCTCCTCGTCCATGTCATACTCCACCTCCTCATCCAGCTCCTCTGGCGTCTTCTCCACGTAGGTGTAGTAAGTGGGCGGTCTGCGAGGCACCACGGGAAGGTTGTATTCCACCGTGCGGATCTTGGGCTCCCGCAGCGTACCTGCAGGAGCCTGGGGGCCTTGGGCAGCCGCCAGTGCCGCGTTCTTCTTCTGCTGGCTGTTCTTCAGCCTGACGGACCGCACCAGGACCTGCTGGGGCTTCTCGCTGTTCTCCTTGTTGCTGTTGCACTCGATTATCTCCTGCGCGGTGGCGTCATCATCCGCGATGACCTCCAGCTTGTCGAAAATACCTATCCGGTGCACGCGGCCATCGATCTCCAGTTCCACTATGCGCTGGGCCTGGGCGTACGTTAGCGTCTCCCGGTTGGGCGACGGCTTGATGGGCGATGCCGGGCGCTGTGGCGCTGACGGCCGCTGGTGCTTTGCTTTCCGCTTCATTCTCAACACCTACAGAACCTGCTAGAAAAGCATTGGGCAGAAAGGTTTAATGAAACTCAGATTTACAAACACAAAAGCAAAGTCAACGCTGCACAAAAGAGAGATGCACAAAAACCTCTGAGAGGCGCAAGCCTTAGGACAAAGCAAACTCAAAGTCTTAGGCATAAAGCATGTGCTCTGTTTTGCATTTCCTCAAATGTACTACCACAAGGTACAGGAAACAGGAAATCCTTAATCGTCTTCAGCAGTGGTGGCATGGGGCTCATGCGTAGTACTGTCCCTTCGCACATCCTGGTCTGTGGGTTCACATGCAGACCTCAGTGCTGTACAAGTGGAGGTCTGCGTGCTTTTTCTGCGCATGCTGTGCATATGTAGGATGTTCTGGGTGCTCCGGTTTCCTCCCACAAATCAAAAACACGCAGGTCAAGTGAACCAGAATCTCTAAATTTCCAGAAGTATGCAAGTGTGTCAGGAGTGTGAGTGTGTGTCCTGCAATGGAAGCGCTGAAAGCAGACATGTAAGAACACAGGGTGACATTACCCACCAACAGGTGAAGTTTGAGATATATATTTCATATTTGTGGCTGTAGATGTGTGTCACCCATACACCCTTGCTATGCACACTTTACCCTACCGTGCTCTGGGCCCCTTCATAATCTAATTTGGGTACCCCGTTTAAAAAATAAATAAAAAAATAATAATAATACTGAGAAATTGTTCTCATGTCCTGACACATTTCCAAGAATGAAACCTTCATAACTGCAGCAAAACTAAACTGCTGTCTCAATTTCAAATACTTGTGGTTCATGAAAGGAAGCAAAAAACTTTTTTTTTTTTTTTTTTTTTTTTTACTATTCACTGTTTAATAATACAAAAGTGGTCCTACAACCAAGTAACAGAAAACACACTACAACCAATGTGACAATTTAATCCACTGCATTGCTAATCTTTTTATCAAAACAGACTGGAATGACATATTTATATTATGTCCCAGTTAAACAAAGTGACATTCAGTTACTGGAATAAGTTGAGGCTTTTGTTTATTACAAATGATGTGTTGAAATTGACCCAAATGATTAAACGATGACAGTACCCTGAATTAAAGAACAAGGAGAACAATGGTGAATGACAGCAGAGTAGTTCTGGGTTCATGTCCCGCAATGTGCTTTGCCAATGCACCTGTCAGCAACACAAACTGTTTTAGGAAAACACTCAATTAAGCACAGTCACACTTGTAAAATGTGATATCATAGTTAATTGCTTCACACCAAGTGCAGGGAAAACAAGACACCAAAATTAAAGCGCTGCATGAATTATGTACGAAATGCAAAATTAAATTCACAATTCTGAAAACAGACTCGACAACATAAAACGGGATTTTAACAACTTCTGTATTGTTGCGGTCTTCGACTCACAAAACAGTAATGATGTTAACACCGGAGACGCACTGCACGTGGTAACCTTGTAAGACACGCGCAAACGTCTGCTCCGCGCGCGAGCTCAGCCAGCGAATGTAAACACCGAGCACGCCAGATGAGTGAGTGAGTGTGAGTGTGTGTGTGTGTGTGCGCGCGCTCAGTGTGTACGGCTGCTAAGTGGCACCTCTGACAGCGCTCACTGCATGCATGTCACCAACAGTGCAGAACACCATTACCCCCACACGGCTGCACGTGTGCTGTCACATTTCTACACCCAGCGCAGCACAATGCCTTAAACCGCCCATCTTTCCATTAAATCGCAACAGCCAAGTGCACTTTAATCGTTTGTGTAGTTGATAAAATATTGGCCAATTTTTGACGTCACCGCGCCAAACATTTTCCCGGGACGATTTGAATGAATGTAGCATATAAGTTTAATGTTTTAACAGCCCGATGGATTTCTGTGTAGCCCCTAACCCACGCCGTGCTTTGTGCGCCCTTGGCTGCTGGGCCGAGGGAACAACAGGCAGCCGAGGCGCTGGCCCAGAATGCCGAGGGAACAACATCTATCCCAGCCACAGGCCCGACATACTGGGACAGTCCACAATAATAAAACTGGGAAAAGACAAACATGGCGTCCAACAAAACATGCAAGTGAGTGGAGGCGAAAAGGAGAAGTGAGGCCCCGGATCGCTCGTGTGCCTGCTTCGTCTCTCAGTACACAGAGACCTACCCGCTATTCTCGTTCGTGATGGCAGATCGGATCGCACGACACATACCCTGTACCTCCAAAGCTTTGCCGTTAGACCAGAGCAGCGCTGAAGCTAGCAATGGCGACGAGGCCTGCGATTCCGTGCGGTCTTCTCATCCAACGGGCGCCGCTCGGGCTTTCAGTCGCAAGTCTGGAGGACAACAAGGAGAATCCACGACGACCGCATGGACTCGCGTCCTGACTCTGTCTTCGTCATCTAACCCACCATCCAACACAGACCCTTAGAGAGTCGAGGCACCCCGACTTTCGTGACAATTACCACCCCCAAGCCCGTCTCTCTCTCCCCCCAGCAACAATGCGGTTACACGAGAGGTCCCGCCTGCCACGCACAGCGTGCTGACGTCACGGGGAGGCCCGGAAGTAGCTGTAAATTGTGCTGTTTGAGTGGGTTTCTCTGAATCTGTGTGCGCTCGCACGCTGGTGCCAAATAGTAAGGACCTTAGCTTTTATATTGCATCTCAAGTAAAACAGAATATACAATTTATGTATTGGGAAATTACAGTTGTCAGTATTTGTGTTTATTTATACCAATCAAGTTTAATCAAATACTGCACGTGCCAGAGAATGAGTTTTCAGAAGTTACACTGGTGCTTGGGAGAAATTATTTAGACAAACATGTATAAACGGAAACTTGAAGCCACGTTTATTTATTATATAGCTAACACGATCATTTATATTGCAGTTTCCAAGAAATAAAGTTATTTATGAAGCTCGTGGAAATCTGGCTGGCATTTCAGTTGGCATAAATACGACGCCGCCAGTATTTAAGGTGCCTTCCTTCGCCCCACCCATAATGGCGGTCGCCAGCCCCTGAAAGCGACCCTACAGGTCAAGAAACCCCGTGTATTAAGGTTTTATTTAAATCACACTGACAAGATACATCAAAGCATCATATCTCGGAAGATAATGGCCTTATTATTTCTGTGAGCAATATGCTACAGTAAGCAGCCGAAAGTATCATAGAGATCCTATCGTTTTAAAAACGTCCTCTGTAATTCGAGTTACGGAAGTCGCTGCGTACAGAAAATGTAACGAGTCTTCCTTTCATGAGCTACAAAGTAGCCATTTTGGGAGCCTGTGACGTCACGCGAGCGCTCTCCTTCCGCCCTAAACTGTGGACCTGCAGCTAGAGAGCGTTAAGGTGCAGAACAAAAGCACTGATCTCTCACATTAAGTAAATACGGTTCTAAATTTTAAGAGTTCGGTTACCGAAACCGACTGAAACAGACCTTGGGGCTGTCAGGTACGTGCGTTATTATCCATGAAGCTGACCTCGGAGAGTTAGTCGTATTAAACACACAAGAGGTGTTTTTGGTCGATCCGGTTGTCCGACTGATTCTTCCTACCCTCTGCTGCCCGGATCTGGTTCTGCTTAAGAGGGCTGGGTTCTTGTGCGGCCTGGCATGGCAGCGACGAGAGTTTAGGATTATCTCGATCCGTATTGGAATTGTGTTGTCAAATTGTGGCGTGTGATGCGCTTAAGAGGCGCAAATAAGTGCGGGTCTACCCTTGACAGGGAGGTGGGTTTGAGCAGCGTCTGTCTGATTGTCTCGGTATGTTGGAGTGTTTGTTTGTTTTGTTTGTTTGTCGGTTTGTTTATTTGTGTTTGTGCAGAAACGTCAGCGAGACAACAGAGTAGGCTGGCCTTGCATTGCCAAGATCTTTAATTTTTTATTTCAGATTAGTAGTTATGTTAATTTCTGTATTGTAGATCTTGAATGTTCTTGGACAGCACTGTTGTTGTTTAACTTCTGGTGGATTTGGGTTAAAATGAACGTTATCTCCAGTAAACGTGTGCGGAGGGCCCGAGAGTGTATCGTTAAAGATATCAATTCTGAATTGTACTTTAATTTTTAAATATTGCTCAATTTTCTCTAACTTGATAACACCCATATTTTAAATTTACGGATTCAAAAGTATTTGCATGGTAACCGTCTGAGTAGTGTTATTCTGTTGACTAATCATTTAATAAGTTAACTGACTACACTTGACAGGCATTAAAGTATAAACAGACCCCCTCCTAAACAGTTGTTATATGTGTCCTCTTGGGTGTTTAAAGCAGCCGATCATTTTTGTGTGCGTTATTATTGTTATTATGTTGGACTTGCGTTTGTTCCCACATTGATCTTACACCTTTTCGCTATATTGCAGTGAAACACCTAGCTGTGCGCATTCCCCATTGTTTTGTACACAATAGGTGAAGTTGTTAAACTGCGGTAATTGGCTGCCGTGCAGCGTGCTCTGATTACGCTCGTTGCTTGTCTGTGTCTGTCCTGATGTCTTTTACAATAACGCATTACTTGCGTCTGCAGTTCAGTTCTCCATGTGTTTACTTCCTATTTTTTTCTGCTTAAAGCGAACGTTATGATACGTATTTGTTGCTGTTAATAGTTTGTAACGTTGCATTTAATTTATTTACGTATTTTAAACTGTATATAAGCGCACTTTGCCGGCGTCCCGAGGGCTCATAGTTAAAATCTCGGCATTCTCGTTTCTTTGTCTTTGTAGTGTGTGCAGACCTAAATGATGATGATGATGATGATGAGAGTTTTAGTAACAGAAAATGAGTTTGCTGCATCACAAACGTTGCAGAGCATGGTAACTGTGCAGTCCAGTACTTTTCACTGTACAGAACCTGGACTGCTTTTGGTAAATATCTTTAGCATTTGTAGCTGTTGTTATAATTGATTGCACATGTTTTCATTGAACACTTGTACAGGTTTACACTCAAATTCACCCATTGCCACTGAGTGTGTGCAATTTGTTCACGTGTTCTGCACATGTGAGTGTACTGTGGGTCATTTTGTGTTCTCCAAATGTACAATAAATGTGCAGTGGTGGGATCCACAGCATGCATTCGGCTGTGTGCTTCCTGTTAGAGTCTCCAGGTTGACCCAGACCAGGACAAGCAGTCTGAAAATGACTTAGGCTTAACATTTCATTTGATTACTGAAAGTGGCCTTTTTACTGCACTGTATCAAATTTGAATAACATGGTTTTTTCCTCTTTTCACAGATTTCATGGATGCCATTAACAGAACTGTAACTTATGACCTTTTTTACATTAATGGGGAAATCCGCGACATGTTAACTGTTTGGACCTGGACACATAACCCAATCTAGCTCTGAAGTGGGGGGGGGGGCTGTGCAAAAGCAAAGAGTTCACCCATGAAACTCGATCACTCAGCCAGCAGATTTTAAGAAAGACGATCTGCTAACATGGACAGTGAGGAAGGTCTCCCTCATGGTAACGATGACGGAGGCCCACATCAAAATGATTGCATTGAGAACGATATAAAAGAAGAGGCAAAAGGAATGTGCCTGAAAATCGCAGGCCAAGATGGGTACATTTTCAAATCGTACAGCATTACCCCTCAGACTATGGATCCAAAACCTGGGTCTAGGTTGTCAGACACACTGGTTAAAGAACTGTCCTTGGTGTCCTCTTCTAAGATGACATCAGAAGACAAGGTTTCTCAGGTTAATGAACAAGAGTCAGAGCCATCGGTGAAAAGCACTCAGCCATGTACTGGACATAGCTGTGACCAAGAAGGTTCTTCAAGCTCTCGAGACAGTACAAACATTGAAACTTCATCTGAAACAGAAAAGTCAAGCAAGCCACCAGAATGTAAAAACAGTGAACATATCATAGATGAGGACAAAAATGCAATGAATGATGGTATCCAAGAAGATGAAATTCTCACCTTTGATAACTCATTAGGGCATTTTCCTACCCGGGATAATGAAGATTATAATCATTTTCTTAGTGGTACTCTTTATGATGTTGCGATGGATGCTGTGACTCAAAGCCTTCTGTCTTCAATGAGAAATGCAGTTAACCCTCGGAAAAAGTCTCCTGCCTGGAACCATTTTTTCATATCTCCTAGAGATGGTACCAAAGCAATATGTATGTACTGTCTCAAAGAGTTCAGCCGAGGAAAGAATGAGAAGGACCTCAGCACCAGCTGTCTGATGAGACACGTGAGAAGGGCTCACCCTGCTGCCCTCTTGCAGGACAGCGATATCACCTCTGGCACTCTAAGCAGCTCAGTCTCCACCTCCCACCTATCTCCATTAAACTCGCCAAATAAAAGGGAATTGCCTTCTAAAGCGAGTGCTACCATACAGAATAGCACTTCGATGTCTGCCCCCTCGCCTGACAGCATGGAGGTCACGCCCAAAGAAGTGTTACCAGTTACGCCAAAATTAAAGAAGCACACCAAAAATGACAGCACAGATCCCTCCCCACATTCCAGCAACAGCCACAGTGAAGATTCCGTTGATGGGCTGTCGGACAGTGTCCGTGGAGCTCCCAAGCACTCAAACTCACGGAGAAGGTCAGCAGTATGGAAACACTTTTACCTCTCACCAGCCGACAGCTCCAAAGCTGTGTGCATACACTGCATGAACGAGTTCAGCCGTGGTAAGAACGGGAAGGACCTGGGTACCAGCTGTCTCATTCGTCACTTGTGGCGAGCCCACAGAGATGTTGTGGTAGAAGAAAATAGTCGAGGGTCTAACATTCCGCCGCCCTACACAACTCCGCCCACGCTTCTGTCCCGTTTCTCAGCACAAGACTCAGGTGAGGTCAAACACGCCCTGTCTGCATCTTCTTCCCCCGAAACCATTTCTGATGAGATGCCGTTAAACTTTACAGAAAACATGGACGTAAAAGAGGACTTGGACGATGTGCCCTACCAGTCGGAGCAGGAGTCTTTAAATGACGCGTCAGCCATGTCAAAATGCAACAAAGACCTCCCTCTAGGCTCCTCACCTGATGAGATATCGGAAGGCCCGAGCCTGGTCCAAAATCTGACTTCTGTCTTTCAAGAGAATAAAAAAATCATGAAGCGAGTGAAATCAGAAGTCTGGCATCATTTCATCGTGTCTCCAGTCGACCAGCTGAAAGCATTGTGCCGGTACTGTCCTTGCACCATCAGCAGAGGAAAACGCGGAGACTTCGGGACTAGTTGCCTGATGCGGCACCTTGTGAGACGCCATCCTAATGTTCTCAAAGACCAAAACGGTACATCTAATAAGGTGTCGCCCCCACATTCGCCATATTCCAGCCTTGCTGCTGCAGAGACTTTGTCAAATGTGAGCGTCGATCCTGCTGAGAAGAAGCCAGCATTGCCTGCTTTTACCAAAAAGACCTCAAAGTTATGGAACCATTTTTCAATTTATGCCGCTGATCCCACAAAGGTCGTTTGTTTGCACTGTAATCGAACAATAAGCAGGGGTAAAAAGACTACAAACCTTGGCACCAGCTGTTTGTTCAGACACATGCAGAGGTTTCACGAACATGTTCTTGAAAGTAATGGCAGCATCTCAGGTGTCGTGTCCTCTGCCACAATAAAAGTAAAACAGGAGGTGATGGACACTTCTTCAAGTGAAGAAAATGGAAGGTTTGATGAGTACCATCCGGTCGCCAAGAAAATTACCAAGCTTGTGGCAGAGATGCTTGCACTAGATCTGCAGCCCTCAGCTTTGGTGGAGAACCTTGGACTGAACCGATTGCTAGAATACCTACAGCCGCAGTACTCCCTCCCACCTTCATCCTATTTTGCAGGCACCGCTATACCAGAAATGTACGAGAGAGTGAAGGAGGTTGTATTTACACACATGAAAGAAGCCGAGAGTGAAATCATCCACTTCACCACAAGCATCTGGGTGAGCAGCCAAACTCGGGAATACCTTACTTTGACCGCACACTGGGTGTCTTATGACTCATGTGTGCGACCTCAGGGCCAGGACTTTCACAGCTCCGCACTCCTCTGTGTTTCCCAGATGGACTGTGACTGTAACGTACTGAACGTCCAGAAGCAGCTTGAGTACCTCTGGGACACGTGGGTCGGTTCTTCGGGCCTGAAAATTGGCTTTGTTGTGACCGATAACCCAAGCCTCGGGAATGCGCTGGAGGACAGCAGTCATGTCACGGTGCAGTGTTTTGGACACGCTATCGATCAAATCATAAGTGAAGCCCTTAAGAGTCAACGCATGGTCCAGAATCTGCTGAGCATTGCTAGGAAGATCTGTGAACGCATTCATCGTTCAGCAAAAGCCAAGGAGAAGTTGGCTGAATTGCAAAGAGTGCACCACCTGCCCGAGAATCAGCTTGTTCAGGATATACCCTCCAAGTGGAAAACGTCCTTATATATGCTTGAACGTCTAATAGAACAAAAGAAGGCAATTGACGAAATGTCAGTTGAATGTAATTTCAGGGATCTTATCAGCTGTGACCAGTGGGAGGTGGTGCAGTCTATATGCAATACATTGAAGCCTTTTGAGGTGGCCTGCAGAGAGATGAGTAATCGGACGGCCACATTAGGACAGGTTATACCACTTATTCATATCCTCAATCGAAAGATAGACATGCTGTTTGATGAGACCATGGGCATCGACAACATGCTGAAGTCCCTCAAAGAGGCTATGGTGAGTCGAATGAGCTCAACGCTTCATGATGCAAGGTACATGTGGGCAACGATGCTGGATCCACGGTACAAGACTTCACTGTTCACTGAGGAGGAGGCGGAGCAATGCAAGCAAGACCTCATCCAGGAGCTTGAGGGCTTACTACCTACCTCATCTGAGACTAAGGATTTCCTTTCGAATGGGTGCAGTGACATTTCACCTTCATCCATGGACACTCAGTCCAACAAAGATAACCTTTGGGCTCTTATGGATGATATCAGGAACAGAATCAAACAAGAAGAACAGCGTAAATCTCCGGAGCTGGCTGTGCTGGAGTACCTCGAGGAGGAGATACTGGATCAAAGCTGTGACCCTCTCGATTACTGGAACGTGAAGAAACTGCTGTGGCCAGACCTGGCCAGAGTCGCTGTCCGCTACGTGGGCTGTCCGCCTAGTGTCATCGCGGCAGAGTCCCTGCTTAGCACAGCAAGCATGAACTTTTCTCTGAATCAGTCCAGGCCTTTGTTAGAAGACCTGGAGAAATTAATGTTCCTAAAGGTCAACCTTCCTTTGATCTATTTTCAATACTGAAAGAAATAAAATGATTTTGTTATTGGTGTTGTCTGGGAAAGAAGCCACGTGGCTTTGTAGTCTTCTAGTACACGCATATTTTCACAACTGGCTCTACAGATTTGCCTCCCACTTTCTCAGATTTATCACACTGAGAGCTAAACAGATTGCACGGGATGCTATAATGTAAGCGTACTACTGTATAATGTTACGGCGGGGATTTTGGTAGAAAGAACGGGTATCAAGCTGTGGATGGAATTAAACACTTGTTGCTGTATGTTTTTATTGTTATTTTGTAAAGGTTTGTTATCTTTCTCTGTGTGCCTTACACAAACTACTTCAGGTCAAAATGCTGTAAATATGTAATTGATGTTTCAACCAGGTCTTTACTTTTTGTGATTGTGTTAGAGATTCAATGGTAATTTTTTTTTTTTTTATAAATGATGGCTGAAAATGAAATGCTGTGAATGAAAGTTATTTATAAAAATTATTTAATTCTGTCACTGTTACATTAAGGCTCATGGTACGGTGAGATAGCATGGGTGTATTTGCTGATTATTATCTTTTTTTTTTTTAATAAGGTGGGAAAAAAAAACTGCTGTAGTTTCAATAGAAGCAAACTTTGAAATACGCTTTTGTCTCTAAAGTACAAATAGAATTATACTTTTTAGGGTTTGTGGGCCTTTGTTTAAAAAATATACTGTACATTTATAAATAAATTCCTTACAGATTTTGATAATTACGTAAGCCTTTCAAGAGGAGCCATTCTAATTTTGTGGTAAATTAAAAAGAGAAATGATTTCCCTTTGTTGTGTACATTGTATTATGTTGTACAAAATTTGTTTTTATTAGAAGACATATTGGGCTATGCTCTTGTTATTAGGCTATGCACTTGTTCATTTACATCACAGTTAGTGAAACTTTAGCTGTGACCGACTGCTTTGTGTTTTTTATGCCTCTTGTTTGTTTCCACCACTTTGAAAATTTCATCTGTTGTCATTTAGGGTTACAGCCCACTTTAGTGGACCATGACACATTCATTATTTATTTTTGTTCACGTTTGCGTCTAAATATAAATATGAAGCAGTTTGGATTGATGTTATGATGTACAGAAGTATGACGAACGTCTGGAGGACTTTAAAGATGCCAGAACCTCCTAAGGTGAGGTGCATGTCGTGTTTTGAGTATGACCTCCTGTTTCAGGTTTGTACTAGAATATAGTGTAAAATACATTGACAGTGGAGATCTGGCTGCACAGTATAGTGGTCCCCTGGTTACTTCTGTAGCCAGCACTGAGAGATCAGAGAGAGCATAGCATGGCAACAGGACACCCTGGGGACAGAACAGCTGCTACTGTAGCCATAGGTACCAAGTAGTTCTGCACCTTGAGTAAAGATGGGTGATTCAGCTGGAAGTGGAACAACACACGGAATGGATGACATCCAATTGGTGCGTTCAGGCAATGTGGTAACATTGGTAATTGGTACATGCCACTGACACGTTCCAACGATACAGTGGGATGCAGCGTCAGAATACCAAGTTGTTGAAGACGTGGTTGTCTGAACACTAAGGAGTAATTGTGATGGTGGTTTAAATTATTAATTTTGGAAGGAAAAGTACAAATGGTTTTCAAATGTATATCAATGATTGGGAATGACAGACTGTACATCTTTCACTTTTCATCTTAGTGACAAATTCTCTACTGTTCAAAAGTGTACAAAGTACACGTAGTTTACATTAAATTCAGTTGAGTTGTTGCTATCAGTAACATAATCTGGTGATTAAATGACTTTCTAAAGTCTGTTGAAGTGTTTATATTTTATTTAAGTGTCTGGAGTTTTCAAATATTATAAATATATTTAACATAAATAATGTAAATCTTTTCAGGGATGTGTACCTTTCTGACCATTATAATGTCCCCAGCCAGTTAGCAATGGACCAACTGGACCATATGTGGAATGTCACCAAAAACATCACAACTCTTTCATTTGCATATTACCCAGAGTTCTCAGTTTACTGCTACTAAATGCAACTTGGTGTGATGTTCAGTGTCCAACTGAAGTTTTGTATTTTGAGTTTACCACACCACCTGCCTTGGCATGAAGCCATCACAAGTTTACACTTGATTTCTGTTTCATTCTGGGACTGCTATCCTACCTGCAACACCTGCCCACTTGTACAGGTTTTACCTGTCAAAATTACAAGGAAATTTGATTTTAAAAATAATGGGTGTGTAAATCTAGTCACGGATGGAGAGGGGTTTCCTGTAATTGAAATCATAACTTTTTTTATTTCCCCACATGTAATAACAGAACCCCCCCCACCATCACCACCATACAAACACAAGAATATAACTGAATCTCCTCAACAGATAAGTTCAAGTGGCTGGAAATTAGGGTGAGGTGCCTGAAACCTGACAGTGTGAAGATGGCTTGTGTTTCAACTCCTGGCAACGCCACCCCCGCTGCTTGTACCTTCCAAGATCAAGTGAGCTTAGGGACTGCACTACCTGCACTCAGCCTCCACAGTTGATACACCACTCAAACACTGTTACCCAACTTCAATCTATTTGTAAGTCTACTGTGTCTTAAGTGAATACTTTCCTCTTCATAGTGTTTGAGTTTCCATATAATTATCCATCCATTATCTTAACCACTTATTCCTGGTGAGGGTCACAGGGAAGTCTGGAGCCCATCCCAGAGCACAGGACACACACAACAGGCAATTTGGACACACCAATCAACCTAATCTGCATGTCTTTGGACTGTGGGAGGAAACCGGAGCACCCGGACAAAACCCGCCAACCACAGGGAGAACATGCAAAGTCCACACACACACACACACACACACACACACACACACACACACACACACACACACACACACCCAAGGTGGGAATTGAACCCCAGGCCCAGAGGTGTATGGTGACAGTGCTAACCACCACGCCACCATGTCCCCTCCATATGATTATAATATTGTAATTATCAGTAGATAGAAAGTGGTTAATAAGAGTCCAAAGTGTAACTCAGTATTGGCCTTGTTTTCTCTTGATTTGTCTTCTCAAATGAAGACATGGTGAGGAAGCTGTCCATGTGTGCTACAGCCAGTTTGAAAGTACTTTTCTGAAATGCTTACTGAATGGGCTGGTTGTTTTGTTAACTGCTCTGGTGGTTTGACTTTCCTGTAAGCTCCACTTTAGCTGTGTAGTAACTGTAGTGTGCCAGTGCTGAGTACTGAAGATTTCTTTAATATTCCCTCCTTCAGCGCGCAATTGTTCATCAGTATGAACTCCCGTTAACGGTGCTCTCATCTTCTCAGCCCCTGGGGGGCGCCAATGCTGAGGACGGCTTGCTGTTTCGATACTAAGGTGGTTATTGGTGAGAAAAAAAAAAACTGTATTGTGTAAGAACGCCACAGCCTGAAGCAGTGGGATTCTGGATGCCACTGGAGTTTAATTTTTAAAGGTTTGCTCTGGATATTTAGTAGACAGAGACTGCCCCTAGCTCAGTGTCTCTTCTCAGCTGGTTCTTTGCAAAACTCTGCACTGTCAGTGCTAAATGACAATTTTCAGTAATAAGGCAGCAGGGTCATGCGTATTCACATTGTAAAGGAGACGGTGTGATAAAAAAAAAAAAGCTCAGTTTTTAAGGTACGTCTGATAATGCTGATAATGATCTCGTCAAAATGGAAAAAAAAAAAGAAATGACGGATTAAACCCTAGGTTCCTGTGTCTTCTACACAAGATCCTCTGACATTAATGAACTTCATTCTTTGGACAGCCACAGTTGACCAGGCGTCACGAGAGAAAATGTTCACTAAGTTTTATGTTTATACCTTTTAATATCATTAAAATAATAACTGCTTTATACGGTTAGGTATTATTATTTGTATTATTCGTTTCATTTAGTAAGTGGTACCACTTTTTGTCTTACATGTACTCCTGCAATACTTTAAATAAAAAGTCTAAAAATAGGGTTGTGAAGTTGTTTCAACTTTTTGTGTATGACCACTAGGTGGCGCTCAGTCCGCACTGTATGACAACTTGCCTCCAGCTATAGATTTACACCTCAAGCAGAAACGTCAGTTGCATTGTACTTAGCTGTTCTTTGCACAGGCGTTCAGCACAGTTGCATTGAGTAACACGATTCCCCTTGTTTACGATACAGAGATTACCTCATGTCGAGGTATGCTAGAACACACCTTGTCCCAATAACCCCTTTCTTGCCTGCCTTCCTAGAACTTTTGGTTCTACCTGATTGAAGACCCAATGGTTGTTTTTTCCCCCTGGTCTTCACTGCAAAATTCTAGTGAAAACATTGCCATTATGTGAAAGTCGTCCTTTGTCATTTTTCCCACTTGGCGCATGTGCTGCAATGTGCCATAGTTTGTAGACCAGTGCTAACTTTGTGTGGAGCTCATGCATGTTTTCAGAGCTTCCGTGTGTCCGTGTGTAGGACTCATGTATCTGCACACTGCTGCTCAATTACTTACATCTGCACTGATCATGCTGACATGGGACTCAAACAGGAAATGCAGTGTTACAAGTAATGCTGCAACTGTACAGTCTGAACGACTTCTCACCTGGAGCTGGTGAACACACACATACAACAGCTCCTGGGTGCTGAGCGAATATGAGTCATGTTGTTGAAGCGGAAGATGTAAATTAGGGAAGGAAAGGTATGTGTCTGTTCCAGCTTGTTCTCCTGTGGGTCCATGAGAACGCACCTGTTAGTAAAACTCTGGATATCCCACCAGACACAAAACGTTCAAATAACGTTAGCTAAACGTTTAGGGAACGTTAGGAACGTTTAGCTAACGTTATTTAAATGTTTTGTGTTTGTTGGGATGTCTGCCACTAATTCAACCAGTCTCGTTTCGCATTCTCAAGATTTTTTTTCACCCACCAACAGCTGTGTTATGGGCCATTAAAAGGGTGTTGCCACCTGATTTATCAGCTAGCAAACAGGAGAAAATGTGACGCAGTCATAACACATAAGTGAAAAGTTTGTTTTTTTCACCTGGATACTGGAAGCAAGAGGACCATTTCTTGGATGTGACGGTGACCTTCCTTAAAAGAATTCTTGGACCACCGCTATCTTCAGAGTTACTTGTGAAATGCTTTTTGAATTAATGTAGTAAAAGATTCACAGATGATAAAAAAGTGTAATGTGTGGGTTGTATTTCCAAGAAACCGGAGACATTTCCAAAGAAAATGGTTTTACAAATTGACTCCAGAAATGTTGAGGTCATTACAAGAATATAGTGTTATATAAAATAAGTTTCCAAAACAATTTTTGAAAGTGGCCATAAACTTTTTTTAATCAACATTTTTACTGTTGGTACCAAGGTTATTTGTAGTAGGTGTGACTGACCAGATGGGGGTGTGGCTAACCAGTCAGGGGGTGTGGCTAACCAGACCGGGGGTGTGGCTAGTGAAGCAGTCAGTGTGCCTGACACAGGAGGCCTGACCCAAATTAAACTTGAAGCTAGGAAGCATGCCAGGGGTCATTGATGGGACAGACTCTGTGGTTGCTTATTCTGCTTCTGGTCTTCTGTGGGCCATGAGCAAGAGGTATGGAAGTGTCTCCATGTGTTTCTTTTTAGTTTGGCTGTTTGTGATGTGGGCTGCTCATTCCTCCATCACCTCTGATGTGGTCGACCCCATTCTCCATGTCGTTTTGGGTTTGAGCTGCATGGAAAATGTCATCTCAGTGTGCT
Organism: Chitala chitala; assembly: GCA_025773905.1. Taxonomy (NCBI): domain Eukaryota; kingdom Metazoa; phylum Chordata; class Actinopteri; order Osteoglossiformes; family Notopteridae; genus Chitala; species Chitala chitala. The sequence goes on from JABJVR010000052.1 coordinate 14,222,171, forward strand.
TGGAGATGTGCCTGTAGTGCAGTTTGGAGCTCAGCCAGGACCCACATTTCCACCTTCTGGAATAAACTCAGAGTAAGACCCTCTAGCACCGCGTGGGTATCACAGACACGGGCAGTGGCAAAACAGCACCGTAGTAACATTGTTTGGAAATCAGATCGGCTTCTGCCATCGTAGGCAGACAGGAACTTACTGGAGTGTTATTCTTCAGAACAGTCATTCATTTTCTTTTCTAATACACATACATTATATTTTATACACCACAACCATGGTGTCCAGATGCCTTCAAAATGATCACTGAGAAGCAGAGGGCACACAACCTTATAAACACATACCGTCATTTCAGAGATGTGGAACAGTGGGGAAATGCCTCACTCTCAGTCCTGCTCACTTTCAAACATAATAAAAGCTGATCTCTTTTCGTTATAATGGTATCTGAAGTTTCAAATTTGCCGGTAGACTGAACTTATTGATTTATGGGTTTCATAAAAGTTTCTAAATTTGAACACTGGCAGTAAATTAACAATTTTTAGTATTATTTTGAAAAGGACATCATTAGTGGTATCCTTTAATAAATGGAGAACATTACTGTCGTTTATGTAGTCACTCCTTTGCTGCCACATATAATTTCACATTAAGGTCACATAAATGGACACAAGGATGCTGTACAGGGTCATTTTATGTTATTATATATAATAGTAAGAATTTTTCCCCAGACACCCAGACCACAGTTTTAATTTTTGCTCTGCTGCACAGCGATTGTGAACACTGGTCTTTTTGCCATCTTGAGGGCAAGACAAAGTCAGAGAGTATGTACTTGCCCACGTATAAGCATCGTCTGTAGGTCTGTATGGCACATGTGAATTGTAGGTGACCGTCTCCTCCGGCGCATGAGTGCATGTCTGGCACAGAGCCAGGTGTCATATGCTTTGAAAAGAGGATGAAGAAGCTGTCAAGAGAGGAGGGGTGTGTGGCCATACCCACTTTGGGAGGGGCATGTGGCCACACCCACTTTGGGAGGGGCATGTCAGCAAGCTTTCTAAGTTTTTTTTAAATTATATATATATATATATATATATATATATTATTTCTTTTTTAATCTACAGTTGACATAGATTTAGAATTTACAGTAATTAGAAACATTTGGTCTTTGCTTTTTATTTTTAAAACACACGTGTTTCAGCTTAGTTTTGTTATCTAAGCAGTTTAATTTCCTGACAAACGTGTGTTCACATGATTTTGTTTTGCATGAAAGAAAAGACTCGAATCACAGAGTTGTTACGGGTTTTAACGTGGTGCACTTTAGTCAGCATGTAGATTAATCTCGTTGTGTGGTTTTAACTGCAGCGCTTGGAAAGTTTTGTCATTTAAGCCACTCGCATTTTTATCCATAGACTTACGAGTCTGGTCATGGTTCGAACGTCAGTGCTCTGTTATGATTTTGTGCTGTTTGACAATGGGCTAAAATTGGCTTTATTGCATAAAAGCGTTGAGTAACTTGACTGGGATTTAGCTGCATGATTCCTCAGAAGGCTCCTTCAGCTCACTTGGGTGCTTCTGAGATGCTCCTGAGAGATGTGTCACTTCCAGTTTGCATTGAGGGATGCTGTGCAGTGCTGCTTGATTGTTGGTGTGAGAAGAGGGAGGTGCAGAGAGTAATGTGACTCACCAAACCACATGGTAGCTATTTTCCACTTTACTTACCCACTTGTTAGTGTCTCATTGCCATCAGAGGGTCACATTAGGAAATGGGATAAAGATCATGTGTGAAAAGGATCCTCCCATGTTCACATTCCTAAAATGGCCAAAGGTGAATGGTACATGTGAGCTGTGTAACTATGGAAACGCCTCTGTCTGGCAGGAGGTGAGGGTACGAGCGTGTTGTGGATTCTGCTGATTCGGCCCGCTCTCTTCTCCCTCTGGACTGAGCAGTGCTCAGTCAGCAGACTTCTCAGGTGGACTTTGATGGGTCAGCAGTTTGGACCTTTTCGTGAGCCCCTCTGGCCTGACCAGATTCCAGCCTATTCTATTCGTAATGACATCTTATTCAGATCTGAGTGTTGTAATGTGTTTTCATGTTGGGTATGTATTAAGACCAAAAAATGTAAACTTTTTATGTTTAAATTTACATTAAAAACATACAATGTAAAACATATTACACAGTAACATTTGTATTTCATCATAGAAGTTGGTACCTTTTTTATCCTTGCAGTATGTGTATTCTCAACAATTGTGCCAAAGCATTTCCATCTTACAATGACCTATCCAGAAACTTGCCTGAATGTTAAACAAAAAAACTGTATTTAGAGTTAATTAACACCTTGATCCTTTTCATTAGTTCAGAAATACCTCGGTGGTGACTGTTATCCTACATTGTGAAGAAACACACATAAAACAACATAAGACATAAAAAAGAATTTCTGATAATTGCTGCCATATTCAGTGAAATGTCATTGAAATCAGTGAACGAGTGTAGAGTAGCTCTGCGATGGGGTCGTGTCCCGGCCAGGGTTCACTCTGCCTTGTGCACTATGCTGCCTGGGACAGGCTCTAAGCCCAAATCTAAGCCCGTCCAGGATAACAGATTGGAAACTGAAAGAGGCTTACGTGGAAATCTGTGACGTCTGATGATACTGCAGTTGTCTGGCACTTGTGCCTTTTTTTACAGTTATGCTGAGATGCAGAGGTCTCCTGGTTCGAATCCCAGCCCAGCCACCCGGTGTGTCCTTGAGCAAGACACCCAGCGCTAGCACGTTGTAACATGTATGTGAAATGTTGTACGTCACTTTGGGTAGAAGCATCTGCCAAAGGAATAATAATTATTATTATTGTAAATGAGAGGTGTCACATTACTGCTGGTGAGGCCATCAACATAACCTGTGCTGAATGTTCAGGCCAAGCAGGAGATCACGCGCAACAGCAAACATGTCTACACAAGTCCAGTGCTCAGTTCTGCCTCCCGACTGCAAACAGTAGGGATGCTGCCAGGAGTGCTGTCAGCAGGTTTGGCCTGCACACTCCAGTACGCCGATCGCTGCCGGTCGCAGGGCGCTCTTTGATCCTCCGGTGTCTTCACCACAAGGTGGCGCTCACGCAGCAGCCGACGGCAAGAGTGAGCACTAGGCTAATGGAAAACACAAGCAGAATGAACTAACAGACCTGAACATCTGGGTTTATGCATAACTCAAAGGTGCAGCTGCAGATGAGGATTGCTGTCTCTCAGACTGGCAACTGCACTCAACATCTCCAGATGCTTTGTCAGAAGAAAAGTATTTTATTTTACAGTCAGCTGTAACTAGTAAAGAGCTTGTCAGTGCTTACATAAACTATCAATAAATACTCAAGCTCTCACACCCGACCTCTGAGTCTGGCTGGGGGGATGGCCTGAGCTCACTGGACACCAGGGCTCTGGGGATGGCCTGAGCTCACTGGACACCAGGGCTCTGGGGATGGCCTGAGCTCACTGGACACCAGGACTCTGGGGATGGCCTGAGCTCACTGGACACCAGGACTCTGGGCTGTCAGACTGCAGTTCAGACACACTCAGCTACTAGGTTAAGATGACGTGCTCTCATTAAATCCAAAGTACCTCATTCTGTCATCAGAAAGGGCAGTAAATAGGAAAACACCCAAATCAAAGGTAACTGGCCACATGAAAAACACATTCTTTTTAGTAACACAAGAAATTACATAAAATGAAAGCAATACAGTCAGATCACAAATTTTATAGCACTTCATTAATCTCAAAGGGAAATCCATTCTCTGCATTTAACCCCTTCCCTGGTGGAGCAGTGGGCAGCCAGCCACATGCGGTGCCTGGGGAGCTAACGATGAGCATCTTGCTTAAGGACACACCTGGCTGGGCTGTCATTTGAACCAGGAGACTCCCACGTCCTAGCCTGATGTTCCACCCATTGAGCCACTAGTCCACTTAAAGAAGTTTGGGCTCATGCAGGATTTGAACCCAGGAACTCTTAAGTAAGGCTCATTCCCCTAGACCAACAAACCTTATATAATATAAATAAGAATATAACAAGACTGTGTTATTTAAAAGCACTTTTGTTATCATTATGACATGAGACCACAAATTTAACTGAATTCAAATTTACTTAAAGATCAATTAAAGAGACATTTTGTCAGTGCCTTGTTCTTAAGGATTTTGCGTAATTGGTCATTACGTGGGTGATGGACCACGGAGCATTGGAACAAGGTGGCCTGGTCTGATGAATCATGTTTTCTTCTACATCATGTGGATGGCCGGATGTGTGTGTGTCCCTCACCTGGGGGAGAGATGGTACCAGGATGCACTACAGGAAGAAGGCAAGCTGGTGGAGGCAGTGTGATGCTTTGGGCAATGTTCTGCTGGGAGATCTTGGGTCCTGCCATTCATGTTGATCTTACATTACCACCTACCTACACATTGTTTCTGACCAAGTACACTCCTTTGTGGAAATGGTATTCCCTGATGGCAGTGGCCTCTGTCAGCAGAGTAATGTTCCCTGCTATACTGCAAAAAATGGTTCAAGTATGGTTTGAGGAACACAGCAATAAGTTTGGGGTGTTGATAAGCCTCCAAATTCTCCAGATCTCAGTCCAATCGAGCATCTGTGGGGTGTGCTGGAAAAACAAGTCCGATCTATGGAGGCCCCACCTCACAACTTACAGGACTTTAAGGATCTGCTACTGATTGGTGCCAGATACCACAGCCTTCAAAGGTCAATATCAGGGGGGGTTATGGCTGATCGGTGTATTTTTAAGAACTGAGATAGGGCTGTGCATTAACCCACTGATGAACATTATTATGTAACCTGAATGAAACAGGACAGATATTTAGTAAATGCCATATGAAAGGCCTATTGCGTGTGGCCATTCCCCATGTGCTGGTGTACCACAATGTGAGCTTTCAGTGCTTGGTGCATACTCTGTGTGTGTGTGTGTATGTGTGTGTGTGTGTGTGTGTGCATGCGTAACTGGCCTCACTTCCACCAGCCTGAGAAATTTCATGAATGTGATGCAGAGCCAGTAAAGAAGCCAGAGGAGAAATTTACATAAGCGTTGTGAAAGCTCCTCTCGTCCCTCGCCTGCGCAGTCCAGAGTGCGTCGTCACGGCAAAGCCGGCAGCACTGTCCCGCCGGCCCACTCTGTGTCCCGCCTCTGCCCACGCACGTGAGGGTGAAGGCCTGCTGGTGAGGAAGAGGAAGCTGAAATCAGAGCGGACATTATGTAACCAGGCAGCCTGCCTCCATCTGTGCCAAAGCTGTGTTCAACTGTAAACCTGGTTCATAAGTGTTGACAAACATGTTGTTTATTCGATTCAGGCCATTTGCTTTTCTTGCCACATTCTACACTCAGTATCTTATGAAAACAGCTGGGTGAGCAAGAGCTGGATTTATAATCTCACCTGCTCACGTAGCAGCTGATGTCATGAAGTTATGAACATTAGAGCTCATGGTTAAACATCACACGTTATGAATGCAAGCAAATGTTTTTATGGAAGACCTTGTCATTTGAATGTATACTCTTAGCCTTTAGAGAGTTCGCATTTTGTCCACACTCTACCCTGCTTTGTGGTAAATGCTGTTTGGAACAGGCACGTGACACTGAGGAATGAATGAGTGAAAAGTAGTTCTTTAACCATCCCTCCTTCAGCGCTCAAATGTTCATCAGTATAAGGGTCAGGCCTCCTGTGTCAGCCACACTGACTGCTTCAGCAGCCACACCCTCTGCCGGGTTAGCCACACCTCCTGTCTTGTTAACCACACCCCCTGTCTGATTAGCCACACCCTTTGTCTGGTTAGCCCTAACCCCATCTGGTCAGTCATATCTACTACAAATAATCTTGGTACCAACAGTAACTTGATCTTCTCTTTACTTTTTAAAATAGTAGAGATCGTTGATTTTGCCAGATCAAACTGATAAGCCTGATGGCACGAACACCATTTTCATGTTTAGCATTGATTTCTTTCTTCATCTCTACCGCAATTCTGGTAATTTTTCTTTCTCCTTCATTATCACTATCCTTCATTGGTCCCATTGTGTCTTATTTAATAGTTAATAATGAAGTAGAGCACAGAACGCATGCCAAATTTGAACAGAGATGCACACTGCGCGAAAGCTTAACAGCAGCTGACCGTCGTTGCCGGCTTACGTGGTCTGTGAACTGAGAAGCAGTACGAGAACTGAGGCATTTTTTGGGTAGAAATATACTTCGTGAACCGAAAAGTCCAAAAAGGGAGGTGTTCATAAACTGAGGATCCACTGTATACATACTGTATATGTATATACAAAACCATGAGTAAAATTGACTAAAATGTAAAATGACCATGACAAAATGCTTCTATTAAAGTACAGAACATGCTGTGAGAATGGGCTAAGATGGATGGCTTAGCATCAACTTATCCCACCTGTGCTATAAGTGGTGTTTGATTGGAACATTGAAACTCTACCCACTTCTATATGAACTCCTCTGAGCTCCTAGATTGCCACATGAAAAGCATATTGTCTTCAATCCAGGTTACCTCCTAACGTTTCAGTGTACCTCAAAATCCACATCACTGTGTGATGTTTAAATCTCAAAGGGAGGCAATTTGTCCAGACAACGGTGTATGCTCCGTCTGAATGGGATCAATTAAACGCACGTTTTCTCAAAGGCCAAGGGTGTTTTATGCAGTGCTGTGGCGAGTGAATCATGGCAGTATCATGTGACCTGAGACAGCCATCCAGGTGTCAGCATAGGAGAAACACTAGGAAAATAAGAGAAAGACTTGAGAAAGAAAAAGAAGGGTAACCACACATGCTAAAGTGTACAACAAAGAAGAGAGGGACAAAGAAAAGAAAACTAAAGGATGAAGAAATGGCTACAGAAGTACAAAAGAAATGGCTACAGAAGTCTCTCCGGGGCAGGGAGAGCCCAAGGGCACAGTGAAAAATAAGAAAGAAACAAGGCGGCTGCTAAAATACTGTCATATACTATAGAGATGTCTGGTGTTATGGCAACAATAGAAGGAACGTGTGTACACTATAACACATCATATCTAAAGTGACAAATGCAGAACGTTACAGGCTGCTGTTTGTAAATGAGCCATTGTAGTCACTAAACTGGGATGTTCTGCTCTAACTATACAGGAAATGATGGTAAGAAGCACAGTGTTCCAGACAGTAAGGTAATACAAACAGTGACCTTGGCCCGGGCAAAGCACCTGCTCATTTTTTCCAACATTTCAAGCGACTCTGAAAACAGGCCAGCTCCAAGCAGTGTGTTGAGTTTGAGCAGTTGTTCAGTCCTTTCAAAATCAAAAGGCCTACAATCAGTCACACCACATAACTGCATGACCCGTAAACTCTTCAGGTAAAAGTTCAAGGGTATGCATTTGCCTTGAAGTTCTATCACAATGACACCAAAAGAAGACATTTTCTTGGTCACTTCCACCTGTCTGTTGAAATTAAATCTAGGCAGACAGTAAGCCAAAGAATCATCTGTGCAATGAAAACAAAAACAACAACCTACCTGTCAGTTACTGCTCTGTGTGCACTAGCTGGGATGGTGACACAAGCGCTGCTGATCCTGGCTTTGATTCAGTAGGACCTGCTCTGAGCTCTCAACACAAGGCACACGCCACAGGGCACCATGTTCGCTTGCAAACTGAAAAAGTGAGGGGTCTTTTATAGTGCTGCCAATAACATGTGCTAACACTGGTGGACCACAATATTCAAAGCTAAAGAAGTGACTAACTGTCCACTGCCTGATGTCTTAGGTATCCAGTTCCTGTGTTGTCCCTTCACTCATATAAGAGCACTGCCTGCAGAATTCTGTTCTTGGTAGAACCTACTGTGAACCTTACATGCTTTTGAACATCTGGGAGAACACCTGGGTGTCTTATATAGAACACACAGCAATGCAAAAGACCTTTAGCATATGTTTTGCTAATGTGTTTGTTTTATGTTAAATGTATTTAATTTAGCACGATGCATTGTTATGTAAATACATTAATGATGTATGTGTTTTGGGGTTTCAACTGCAGGCATACCTCAAGTTGTCAACAGTGGAAGACAGTTGAAATTAGGTTCCGAGCAGTTCTCAGGTCACCAACCCCATGAAGTCCAGCCCTGTACAGATTACTCCTGAAATGACCAGTGCAGTGATGACCACACAGGGAGAGACCAGTCACCAGTGCTCCAACTTCACATCACATGCAGGATTCTAATCCTCTACAACACCTTAGCAGGAAAAAGACAAGAACATACTGTGTTCTGTGCAACATATAGAAGGTACATCAGGGAGTCTCCTTTACCCAATGAGTGATGATCTCTGTGCCACCACTGTCTTCAGAAAAAGAAAACCTTCCTGACTGAAAACGTTAGATAATTCATCATCTCATGGTGAAGAAGCATATAGTGTTGTTTTTTGGGTATAAGTAACAAATATGATCTTACAGTACAAGATATTATGTAATACTCATTTACGCATGTAATACACTGATTGGTCATAGCAACTATAATGTTGTTGTAATAGAGAGAAACCGTTTAGACATCAACCCTCTGTACTCTCTACTGTTCATGTTATTGCTGCCATAAATGAGAAGTGTAAGATTGACAGTAATAATATTATCACTCTTATTTTATAAATGTGCTTAGATCTGTCCTCTTGATGAACTCCAAAGCCTGCCGGTACAAATCAGTCTGTGCCACAGGCATTCTGCAGACCCAGCTGACCAAACACATCTGATTGGCCAGCACAGTGTCCTTGCTATTCACTGATTGGCTCTCATGAGTAGCAAGAAAAACTGAGTCGTCACCATGACAAAGCACACTACTGCTTGTTTATTGTTTGCTCGTGCTCCGGGTTACGTGTATTCTGTTTTGCCACCATCTAACGTCAACATCCCATCACATGTTTTAACCACCACTAGTAATGTCGCACACCACTATTATGATGGATGATTTCAACAAATAAATTACGTTTTAACATGCAATGTTTTTTTGCATTTTAATGAGGCTGATACATAGAGTTCAAAGTGTACAACTCAGTTAACGCTAGAAATATGGCAAAAACAGCTTGATTAACTAATAAGCCATATTATAAAAATGGTAAAATAATTGGACAAATACAGTGTGTCATCTCTGACATACAGACTTGCTCAGAAGGATTTGGCACTAAGCGCATTAAACAGTGCTGATGTCTTCATATCAAAATTTCACTTTAGTTACTGGAAGGTCATGCTGAAATCTAGCACCAGGGCTTGGACATGAGGAAACAATGGTTTCCCTTGGCACAACATTACAACTGAACATTTTGTTTTCATCCTTTCTGATGTTGCTTTCACCTTGGAAGCAGAGGCTAGACCAACCCCATTCATTGGTTCCTGGAACAGTGCACACACACTCACACAACGCCTAGCGTTGGGTAACAGGAAACACAAATCCATGCCAGGAAAGGGTGAGAGAGAAGAAGAAGTAGGATGACAGCTTTGCGTAAATCTGCCCATCTTATTGGTGACACTGCCACTGTTGCAGGAAGCAAAGGATTATGAAAGACTCGAGGCTGCACAAATTTCACTTCTGCACGCTCCATTTCTCTGTAAAGCGCTTTGAGGCATGCTGTTGCGAAAGGCGCTATATAAAAATAAATTGAATTGAATTGAATTGAATTTAATGGACACTAAGAGAGTTTCTAATGAGCAAAAAGGATGGAACTTTCTTCCCAACACAGATGTTACAGGTCTGAGTTCCAGGTCTGCTCTTAGGAGCTGTGCAGATGAATAAACCACTGAACTGTTTAAATGGAAAAGGAAGCGGTAAATTAATCCATGCATGCTGTTGCAGCTCAGAGGGCTTGTTTAGCCAAACAGTTCTAATGTCTGATAGCATACCTTATACATCCTGACTGTTATTTATCCTTTTCTCCAGCATCACCGTCTGCATTGAAAGATTACAGTGGAGGGGAGTACGGCCCCGCTGTAATCTCCTATTGAAGGTAATAAATCAATAAAATATATTATAAGAGTGTATGCTGAATATGAGTGTACAGGTAAGGGTGTTGAACCTCAAAAAAATCAAATTTATCAAAAAAGGAAAAGGACGGCACTCACTATACCAATATGGAGGATTAAAGTAACAGAAACGTTTCGGACCTACAGTCCTTCTTCAGTGTGTGCGCTGTCTCACGTTCTATTTGATAATGCTCCGCAGTACCAAGATCTGCTCACTGCATGACCCACCTTGGTCGAAGCCAGCCTGGGCTTCTGCAACATCAACTGTGCTGCTAAGGCACCGCAGCAGCATAAAGTAGAAGACACGTATTAGATGGAAAACAATGTGTCATATTTAAATATTAGTGTTAATTTGCAGAGAGAGAAAAGAGACTGCACTAATGATCTTGCCATTGATAATTACTGATAGTAATTACTGGATTATGGACCATCATACATGTTTTTTCTTCAGATTTCTTTTTAAGACTGAAGGTGAAATGTTTGGGTACATGGAGCATAACAGTCATGAGGCAAAGTAAGTCACACCGGTAAGCCTAGGAAGCTTAGATTGGCTGCTCTTAACCCAGCAGATAAAGGTAATAATGTTTGGACCATAAACCACAGTGTGATTCCACTTCCTGTGTGATTTGCATAACCCTGGTGGTTACAACCAATCACCAGCCTCCATTTTCTGGGTATTAATTTAATTTTATTTTGGGAAATCCTTTTTTTTTTGAGACCACACACACACATATTTGTGGCATTTTGTCTGTGACTGAACATAAACATTTTTTACAAATGCATTCTTCAAAAATAGTGTAGCTAATTTGACCAAAATATTCTAAATGATGAAAACAGAATTAAATCAGACAGAACTTTCTTGAAGAACATTGCGTGTTTGTGTTGAACATGCAGAAATAGCAGATGAGGCCTCCTCGTCTCCATTTAACACCTAACGTATGGATTTCCAACATAACTAGCTCGTTGAGCAGAACACAGGTCTGTGTGTGATAACCAGGCTGATTATGTTCACGTTTGCTACCTCATTAAAATTCTGACATACAATGGGAAAACAATGTCTTTTTGAGGGAAAAAAAATCTAAATTCTAATTTAAATTTAAACCTCCCTAACCATAAATTTAGCTGACTTCTTTATTGAAAGCAGTTGTACATCATCCATTGAATTTTTCTCTCTTAGATTTATTTCTCTTTTCAAGGGGCTCTACAACACCTGAGACTGGTAACCTTTGTCTTCCAAAGCCACGCCTTTTTCCACATAACCATCTGCTGCCAAGCTGATTAAGAGATTGTCTTCCTTTTTCTCATTAACAAGCTGTATATTACACCTTTCATGTAGCCGTCACCACTAAGAAAGAACGCGGAGGGATGTGATATTAATGTGAACTGTATACTCAGAAATTGCACGCTGTGTTGGGAGAACATCATATGTTTGGCTCCGAGTAAAATGTCACGCATCTCGATCACGTGGTCGATACTTGAAGAACAGCCCTAATTGAAACCCTACACCTCAAAGCACAAATGAGTTCCAGCGGCCAGCATTGTTTCAGGGAAAAGCGCTCCGTGTAAGCGGGTGGGATAGAGAAATGTTTTCAAAGCCTTTCTAGGTGAAGTCACTGTTACTGACAGTCACTGTTTTGTGCTCCACGGCATCACTGTACCCTGCAGGAGCTCTGTGTGATGCCAACGAGGGCCTGGGTAATGGCAATAACAGCTTTCACGTTTCAGCCCGTACTGCAACAATAGACAAACAAAAGTGTCAAACAGCATCCACTCTCGCTGCCAATTTATGACATAAAAAGCAGGGAGAGGATACGCATGTTCAAATGAAAACATGCGTCGGGTTGGAGACTAACAAAACACTTCACACAGCAAGTGCCAAACAAGAACACTAATATGCACATGGCTAAAGATAGACTTGGAAAAACAGAACCCCTGCTGCTATCTGAGAACACCATGCAAAGCTGTTTCTTGCAGGATTTTGCACTCTTTTCTCTGTGACTACAACAGTGTTATCACCTTCACAACACGCTCTAGTAAGACCATGGCAACTGTTAAATCTGTAACGGCTAATTAACTGCCTTTTCAGATACCGATAACAAATTTGTTTGAGGGCAGAGATCACAGCTTGTGGTGCTATTTGAACGCAAGTGAGCATCACGCGTGCAACACCGCTCTGTGCATCCTAGTTAGTGCTTGCATGCTGAAACAAGCTCACCTCTACATCTAGGGAAAATGAAACAGGGCTATGCAGTGTGAGTATCCCACTCTGAACCTGAGTGAATGGGTCAGTGGGATGCAGATGAATGGAGGTATAAAGGGGTCAGCTGGGGGGAGGGTGAAGCCACATGCCTCACTGACCATGTGCCTCAGGGCCGTCATGCACTTGTCCTGGACTTATCAGCTTCCCTGCATCAGTGGGTCAAGCTTGCGCTGAGTTCGACCAACCCCGTGTCTCTTTCTGTTGACAAGCTCCCTATCAGGGCGGGTGTAAAGTGAAGAGGCACTTCCTGATTGGGGGGGAATTGAAATGAAACAAAAACAACAGAGGAAAATTGACATTGCAAGATCTTTGGCTTACACCGCAGTCTGGTTGTTTTATAATTACAGACTGGATTATGGACATATAATATATAAGAAATACGTGTGTCGGGGGGGCTGATGAAGAGACTCTAACATATTTCACAGCTTCTTCCTGAGAATCCCCAATGGAGTCAGAGTCAGACTGTATGCTGAAAAAAAGCACTTAAAATGCTGCTGCTATACAAATGAAGACAAATCCACTCCATTGACAAACTCGGTGCAGTCCATGTGATCTAAAGCTACTAAACTATCAGTTATAGCAGCATTAGTACCAAGAAAAAAAAAGGACAATCCATGAGTTTTACCTAATGGGCTGATGCTATTATAAGGCCAAATGAGCAGATGCTTCAGGTGCAAACAAAGAAACAACTTTAAATAAAATAATGATAAAAGGAAAATCATAAGCAATATACAAAGCATGTGTTGTAATTGTAATTAGGTGGGTGAGGGGTGGGTGAGGGGGGGTCTTGCCTTGGCTATTAAAGTGCCCAGAGCCGGTCCTGGTTCGACGGCGTACCGTGTGACACCACACTGCTCCACAACATTAACATGACCTCACTTGTTTTGTCCAGGGGCAGTTTAATGGAAATATACAAACCAGCTCTACATGTGAAGTGGTCAATCAATCACCGACACATTAAAAGTAACAGACTGGCGTCAACCTCATTTGCTGTCCTGATATAATTTCCACAATAAAACAACATTACCCTTCACTAAGCACAGAACAGTAGTGTTCAGTCTGAGACATACTGCAGAGAAGTGTGATCGGGCCCACATGTAAAGCTGGGCTTTTAGTGGTACAGACTGCCTGCAGCGTTTTGGAAAAGCTTGTTCATGATACAAAACGTTCATTCATCACACAGCCCTAAGTCAAGCCTGTACCTGTACCGAGTGTTCACTTCAATTATCCACTCAACAAGAACTGTGTGTGACATACAGCATTAGCTGGCGCGTAGGCTGAGTAACCATCCTACGATTACACTAAGTCAAACAGGCGTAGCATTATTCAGCAAAGCACTCTGTTCCTGTCATGTCTCAGATGATCTTCTCAGGTCCTGGAGCTGAGCTGGAGTGGCCTGAGCAATGCAAACCAGTCTGTCTGCAGATGGCTACTTTCTGTCACACACACATACAGCAGGATCTTCAGTCACACCAGCTCTCTCGTGTTCTTTATACAGATGGTCCCAGAGTTACGATGGCTCGACTTACGATTTTTTAATCTTATGATGAAGATAACGATAAGACAAAACTGTAAAAATATTTTAAGTTTCACGCAGCGGAAAAACATAGCAGCATATGCAGTACGATACGTTGGGACGCTGCCAGGATGTACGCATCTCCCGCCTTGTGAGATGCCTCACTCTCGCCAGTGATAGACACAGTTCAGCTGTCTTGGTGTTAGAGCACGTATTTTTTTTAGAGTGTGTATTTATTTTGTCCTGACTTACAATGTTTTTAAGTCATCGGAACGCATTGCCATCATAAATCGGGGACTACCTATACTCTTAGTTTCAAGAGAAGAATCACTGATGTGTTAAGTAAGCCCAACAAGGCCCTTTATAAACATCCTGAGGTCCTCAGCAACAACTTGCATTGGGGTCCCCCTCCCCAAAGATAAAACTAACCTGGTGACTTGGAAGCACAGTGCAGCCACATATACACAAAGGTAAGATCGGAAGCTGGTGAGGTGATTAGTGTAATCCAATTTGTATGGGACACTGAACTATTTAGGAAATGGTCCATGGTTGAAAGCTGCTATACAGTTGACAGCCACTACCACCTTCCAAAATTCATGACCTCCACAGAGTTAGTTTTTCAACTAGTCTCAAATGTGTTTTCAGACATCTGCATTGCCCAGCACCTAATCTGAGAGTTGTAATTAAGAGGAACAGCTGGGCTCTACCAGTTAATCTAAACAATCCACCTGTCTAAAATCCAATAAAAACAAACCGATAAGGTTTGGAAAAGGTCATTTCACTACACTGCTGACACCAACCCCAGGAGTCAATGTATTGATTAATTCCCAGCAATAAGGACGTCAGGACTTGAGTCTTCAGACTACAGTACCGAGCTAACCGTCTGTAAATTGTGCAGCTTGTCATGATACAGTTTCACACCACAACTGATGCCACTCCTGTGCCAATGCATACTTGTATCAACTGCATTACGCACCAGAGAACATCATATGCAAGGCCTCGGGGCTCTGTGGGGCCTGTGATTTATGGCCGGTCTTTCTGCCCCTGGGCTGTCATATTGCACGTGACCCCTCCCTCTTCCCCTTTGTTTACAGCCAACCCTCGTCATTATTTCTACTCCTATGAGCCAGAACAAAAGGTTCCTTCACTGGCATCCTGGAAAGTAAGCAGTTCTGTCCTGTTCCACCCAGTGGGAGGGGCCTCTGAGGTACACAGGTGTGGTGCAGACAGAGGCATGACCCTGGTGTCCCCAGAGATGGAAAACGTGTTGTATACGATCTTTTGCAGCATTGCTGTTTTCCTATGAGGAACATGTACGAAGGTGCCAAATATGTATAATTATTTTGAAACTATGTCGCTTCCCTGACACTAACAAAGTTGTGTCCTGGTATTTGTAGACTTCGCTTTGAGTTTTAAAAGAAGGTTAAATCTCTGTTTGTTGTAGAGGTTAAGCTTAACAGTCCATACAAATGGAATAAAACTGTTGGTACTCCTGAGAAAGTACTTGCGTTTATAATATACGCATGTGCACATAAACAAATTAGATATTCTGTTTTTTAACAGACATGGTGACGTCACATCGGTCTTATTACGTGTTAGTGTCCAGTTAGTGTCGTCACACATTATGATTTGAAATATCGTACTATTCATTAAGACGTGACTATATTTCCTGCACGATTGTGAATTGCTCTTTGCTGAACGTTATGCCCCGCACTGTGTTCAGAAGTACAGATGCGTTCCAGTGCTCAGCTGCCCAGAAACTCGTGTGCTGCCACCGTGTCAACTTTTTGTTCTGTCACCTAACCCAAGGTCATTCGATATTTGTCCTCTGTCTAATTTTATCACGTATAACCAATAATTTGTTTCTTTGCCGCTAGTTTACCGAAATCGTATTTACGTGAATCTTGCGCCTACGTGCATCAGCAATACAAAAAGGTAGGTTATGTACGATCACACAAAAGAATGCGTTTTTTTTCTTCAAAAGAAATAAAACTTTTTGTCACACCATATGTTTTGTAAAATTTCATGCGTTTGTAAATTTGATGGTTTGCGCTATTTCACATATACCAACTTCAGCATGCCACATGTGCAAACTGGCACTGTATAATTAATGTGACCTTATTGCACGAGTGTCCGTGCGCGTATGTTTCACGTTTTATTCTAACGTTCTCAACAAGTAAAGGTTTGTGCTTTTATTCTGATTGTTTATTTAAAGCAGCACGATTTTACTGGCCCTGAAATAGGCGCACAGATAAACAGGGTAACATATGCGCTTTTATGGCCGTTTTATGGTGACAGCGAGGTAGTAATCGATGTGCGCTTCAGCAGACGGCCCCTTCATTAAGTCAAGTTGGTCGCCATTCTCCGAAAGCCCCAGGACACAAGCACAAAGGGCATTATTCACGGCACCAGTCATAAACAGATGCTACAACTTTAACTATAAAAGTTTAAAAATAAAAAGGAAAAATAAAGCTGTTTTAATTGCTGAAAAACATTTAATATCAGCAATTTTTCAGTATATATGATCTTGTGCTTTTATGTATTCACTAGATTATAGAGGAGTCATGGCGCTTATGGGACACGCATGAATATGTATGGGATTCCTGGGAAATGTGAGCACAGCCTCAAGTGTCAGATAGCACCAGTATAAACCTGCCATGTGCTTAATATATTGTCTTTATGAGGTTGCAGTAATTTAGAACTGTAGTAGATCCTCAAAGGGACATTACAATCTTGCGTCCTTAGCAGTTCTGTGTCATTAGATAACTGTAGTCTAAAGTCAAATTATTAAATAATCATAATGCAAATCAAACCAACCTTTATTTATATAGCACGGAACAACAACCTTGGAGTTGAACCTAGGTGCTTCTCAAAAAGTGGGACTACATAAAAAATTTCATTATATGATTTTAAAATGTTAAGAATTCAGAATGAGACCCATTCATTCGTGTCTACACCAATACAGTGACCGGTAGGTGTTTGGCGAATATTGTAAACCGTAGTTCACATGCTGTAACTAAAAGTAACTGCATATTTTCAAGAAATCTTAACTGTTAAACTAAAACATGTGTATTTTGTCCCCTGTACAGAGAATACAATGTGCCCTGTGAGTTCGGAGGTCTGGTGCACAGACTCCATGTCAGGTCCCGGGCACTGTGTGCCAGATGGCAGGGCAGTATGATGGTTGTTAAAAACAGAGCTTTGTATTGTGAAGATCGTTGGCCTTAGACCTGTGAGAGGCCCTTGACAAGGTCCTTGAATTCCTGAATCGCTGTTGTAAAATATTCATTTGCATGTACAGTATTGGGGGAAAATGGTAAGGTAAGGTGTTTCCCACAACAAGGCCAGGTAAACAACACAAGCACCATGCTGTAATGAAAGTGTACTAGCATGGCTGCAGGTAGAAGAAGCTTTTAGATGTTTATAGATGTTCAGTGCTTCTGTCTATGCCAGCACCCATAGAATTACCTAACATATTTTGGGTGGTGTGGTGGGTCAGTGGCTAGTACTGGCGTCTTACACCTCTAAGGTCATGGGTTTGAATTTGGCTCTCAGTGGCATGTGGGGGGAGGGTTTTACAGTAACCCAATAGGTCAGGTGGATTGAGAAATCTAAATTGCCACTGTGGGTGTGCCCTGCAATGCGTTGGCACCCTGTCTAGGTTATGCCCTGTTCTGGCTGGGATTTGTTCCAGGCTCCCTACAGAGGACAAGTGGTTGGACAATGGATGGATATTGAAATGTCATTACCCATGATGAAAAATTGGAAGATGTTTTCACCGGACAAGAAAAAAATGTTAATTGTGACACAGTTGAAAAATGTATGGTGAGCTGGAAAAATGTATAGGGAGAAAAGCAACTGTTTTGTATGATCAGGTAAGTCCCATACTGTCCTCACTTCACTGGAGTCCTGTAAAGTACAGGACCAGTTTCACAGTTCTGCTCTTAACATACAAGGCACTCAATAGCAAAACACTGGTATATCTAACGGAGCTGATTAATACATACACTGCAAATTCCCTACAATCCCAGAATGCAGACCTTACTGTTCCATGCATACATAAAAGTATTGACACTAGAGCTTTTAGTTAGAGCCCCGATTCTGTGGAATAGTCTGTCTGAATTCTGAATCGGCCTCAGTCTTTAAATCACGAATGAAGATCTACGTTTTGAATGTAGCTTTTCCACAGCCGTCTCCACAGCCCACTTTGTGACTGCACATCAATGTATTTATGATATTTTCTTATGGGACTGCTAGTGTTTGTATGGTGTACTAATCCTTCTCTACCCATATGCGTACCTGGTGCCCAATTGGGCACAGTCTGAGCGGGATGCTGTGCTAGAGTCGCTAACACCCAGAATACCCCCCCTTCACCGATGGGGCCTTCACCCAAGGAGTGCCTTGAGCTGCTCCCCCACCTGGAGCAGAGAAGGACTCCATAATGCTATCTACATTCATAGTCGCCATTTTCACCTGTGTATTCTGTAATGTTAGCATGCCCAGGAGGGGCTGGGCAGCCAGTCAGCCTTGGGTCTCCAGAGATTTTTCTTTAACTTCAATCATTCACCTGATTCTGTACTATCTGTAATTTCATTCTGTGAAGCACTTTGAGACAATATGTTGTGAAAGGCGCTATATAAAAATAAATTAAAATTAAAATTGTATCTGTTAAAAATCTTATATACCAGAATCAACAACCAGGCTCCAGCATGTGGAAAATCTCACACTGGAATATCAGAATTTTCCCCTTTTACTCAAAATAACTCACCACACTTACGGACATACAGTAAGACCCCCATTTCCATGGGTATCACATTCCAAGCTCTACTGCAGCAGGCTGAAATAGCGGATAAGAGGGAATACCTTATATAACCCTTTGTTACATTATGTCCCTGGACGTATGGTATTTGTGTTTTCTGATGTTGCTTGTTTTATTATTCATAGTTTTGCGAAACTGAATCCTGTACACTTTTGACTATAGGACAGTGCTTACTGTTAACTGGATTCACAGATACTGTCAGACTTGTTTTAATATGCATGTTACTCATTCATAAGTCACTTTGCACAAAGGCATCTGCTAAATTAATAAATGTAAAATGTCATTGCACAATTACCAAAACAAAGGAGCTGAATCACTACCGGGCTGGCTTGGCGTGTCCTCTTCATCATATTTATGCTTGCCTGTATACTACACACTTGACTGGCACGTTTTAAAATTTGTAAATTCCATGTTTTAGTATTTTTTATATTTTAGTTTTTTCTCCCCAGCTGTTGACCACGGTTAAGTGAATCAGTGGGTACTGAATCAGTGGAAATGGAGGTCCGACTGTATTTTCAATCTTCTGCATCTGCTGATGAAAGGACAGCACCTAACAAAGCTCTCAGCAATAAGCAAGCTCAGTATATAGCCATGTGTGCAGCTGACTGCAAGTCAGGGAACGCCACACCACCAACCCGCCACACACGCACACACAGCTAGGCAGACACTAACTGAATTGTTAGAACAGCACTTGCATAACTGAGTGTGAAGCATATATTCCTGGCATAGCCTGGGCACTTGATCCATTAAAGGTGGAGTTCATGTTCAGACATTTGTAGTCACCTTAAGCCATTCTATGGTGTAACATGTTTAGTGTAATGGGATGGATGTTTCCCAACACGCTATTGGCCCAGTCCTCAGGGCAGGTTTTTCCAGCAGGGATAAGAGTTACTGTTACACAGGACTGTTCAGCATATGGAAGTGTGGGTATCTTATGTCTGTTCTTATCTCTGTAATTGTTTTCTCTCATCTAAGGTCAATGTAGACTTCTCAAAACAGCAGGTATGACCTAGCTAATTGTGCATTTTAGTGAAGTTACTTGGTCAAAGTGACTATTTGATAGTCAGGTTAAAGGAACATGGTATGACGGTTAACAGTAAAACTAGGTGCTACGCCTCATGTTTTCATCAGAGAAGATACCCAACAAAGGTTATTTTTAGGTTATGTTTTCCTAGTTAGTGTTTTCTGTTTTCAGTTACATTTTCTTGCGAATGTCACATACACATTACTTCTAAAAACTGCTTTATTCAATTTTCTGGTCTCTGCAGGTCTCTGGAGAGCACAGTGGCTTCACCAGCCAGTCCCCGTCCCATACTGTGTAAGTGAAGAGTGGAATAGCAAAGCCAGTCAGTTGCAGAACCCTACAGTCGTATGCCAAGTAGTCAAGCTAGGAGAAAATGTCACACGAGTGTAACTCAAAAGATTTGCAGCACACAAAATAGGTTTGCCTCATTCTGAAACCCATATTGCATGTGAATACATATGAATACTTAAATCCACTTAATATATGGCTGCATCAGGTGGAAATGAACAAGCCAACAGTAGATGGTGGATGATCTGAACTTCACTCCATTTTAGTGTGAGATGTAAAGTAAGATACCATAGTATCATTCATGAAGGGAATACTGAGATTACCATTAACAGGTTTATATTCAGGTGGTACCGATCCATTAATGTGTGAACCAAGGTCTAATTAACACATTGACGTGTTAAAAAAAAATGTGTATATGATCTTTGGAATTTTTTGTGTTAATCGCATGTGCTAACAGCATTTAGCCAGCATACCTAATATTAAAGTGTACTTTACATGCACAATCACCAGCAGTGGCAGGCGCAGCGCTGGCTCCTGTTTTGTAAGAACAGGCGTAATCTGCCATGTTCTTGGCGAGCACACTACGGTAACCTAGGCAACATGCAGAAGACTAAACTCCGTTTCCCAGCTCCCTTCAGTGACCGCACGCACAAGTTCGGCCAAACACCATCCTTCAATTGTGACAGGGACAGTATTAAAAAATTGCAACAATTTGTAAATTTATGAAAAAAGATTTAATTGAAACCTTTGTATAAAAATAAAAAAAAAAACCAAACAAAAAACATTCTTTGCACATTTCACTTTTCTGACAGACATCAGTGTCTATCATCTTAGCCTAATCATATAATAAACATGTATTTGTGCCTCTACACACCTAAGAATGATGAGAAATGCAAAAAAAAAAAACCTTTACGGAGATATGCAACTAAATAAATAAATAAATAGCCACCGCATGTGGAATGTCTAATACATATAAATATGAAAAAGAACCTCTACATTTTTCTTAAATACATAGTTCAGTCTAATATTGCATTGATTGTGCATTTCAACCCCACGTCCTGGTAGACACAGGACAGAAACTTAGCATCAGCAGGGTAACAGTAGGGCAGGGGTGTAGGGGGTACAGGGACATAAACACTCCACTAGAGGGCAGTGTTAGGGTCTCAGCATACATTCAGAAAAAAGAGGGGAAAAAAAAAGAACAAAAGGAAGCCATTCTCAAACAACTGTGCAGGCCAAAGCACGAAAGAGCAGCACAGATTCGGGGGGGGGGGGGGTGGTCAGCATGTGTGCATTTTCAAGTATTCAGCAAGAGGTGCCACAACTAGCATGGGAGGGACACACGTGCGTGCGCGCGCGCACACACACACACACACACACACACACCCACACACAC